>CADCXT010002730.1:0-252588 GCA_902806775.1 Microtus agrestis
TCAGAAAATACTTTCCAGGAGACTTCACCTCTATTGTGCAGATGGTCTCTTCTCAATCACTGCTAATTTTTTTAGCTCCAGCTAGCCAGCATCAATTGTCCCAGCAATGCAAAGGTTTCACGTCAATGGTGCTAGTCTCTTGTTAATTGTGGCTGATTCTTCAGCCCCAGCTGACTAGAATGATGGAATCTTAATTCAAAATAACAAATGGCCCTGGTAGAGTCTTTCCCTTTCCCTCTGAAACTTTACAAGCCAGGGCTCCATCTTCTGCACTGCCCTTGACATTTTTTTCTTCCAAGCTCCTAAAGGACATCCCACTGAGCTCTTACTTAGCACTCAATAATTTTTCTAACACAAAAAGTTCCAAAGTCTTTTCACAATCTTCCCCAAAACAAGGACAGGTTGGTAACAGCCATACCCTACTATGCTGGTACCAACTTGTCTTAGTTCAGGTTTCTATTCCTATGATGAAACACCCATGACTAAAAGCAAGTTGGGGAGGAAAGGGTTTATTTGGGTTACACTTTTACACTGCTGTTCATCATTGAAGGATGAACATTGAAGGACGCTTAAAAGAAACCCCACACTAGCTCAGAATTGAGTAGAATAGAGGGTTATTTATTTAGGGTAGACTCACAGATCACAATCCTCTGCTGGAATGGCAGGGAACAGCAACCAAATCCCATAGCCAGAAAAGAGGCTGGACATGAGCTTTACATTGGCATAAATAGTATAAGAGGCCATGCCCAAGTGGGCAGGTACCTTAAAGGCTACTGGCAGTAGGAATTCCCACAGTACCTCTTCCTTTTCTTTTAATAAGAAAGTTCTAGGTCGAGCCAGAAGCAGCCGCCGGATGGACGTGCTTCTCATGATCAGGCACCACAAGACCACCATCTTCACGGACTTCAAGGAGTCGAGTATGGTGTTCGAGCTGAAGCGCATCGTTGAGGGCATCCTGAAGCGGCTGCCGGATGAGCAGCGGCTGTACAAGGATGACCAGCTCCTTGATGATGGAAAAACTCTGGGCGCAGTGTGGCTTCACTAGCCAGACAGCACGGCCACAGGCCCCAGCCACAGTGGGCCTGGCCTTCGAGCAGATGATGCCTTTGAAGCACTGCGCATTGAGCCCTTCTCCAGCCCTCCAGAGCTTCCAGATGTGATGAAGCCACAGGATTCTGGAGGCAGTGCCAATGAACAAGCTGTGCAGTGAGGGCCCAGGCCCACCCCCACTCCTAAAGACCCATTCTCTCAATAAAGATGATTTGGCTGTCCACCTGGCTGCTAACTTTGTTCCCTCTTCTTACATTATAGGTTCTACTTGCTCACTCAAGCTTATAAGACTATCCTATATTGTAGTCTCTGTGGCTCAGGTCCCATAGGCCAAACAGAGCACTAGGACTGAAAACCCAGTCCCCCAGGCCAGGCTGTTGAGCAAGGCATTCAACTCTTTGAAAAAAATCTAGCCACAAATAAAGATTGTAGACCCCCCCCAAAAAAGAAAGTTCTAAACCTAATCCAAAGTTATATAAAATAAGAACAAATACCAGGTATAAAAATTAGAATTACAACCAGCATAAACAATATCAAGCAAGAAACATAAGATAAATGTTTCAATATTTATTCTATCCTGATGAGTTTAAGTAAATAACTTGGCCAAGTCATGAGAGGAAAATAACTAAAACTATCTAGTCTCCAACCCCATTGAAGATCCAAGAAGGGTAAATAATATTACTTGAGTAAGCAGGAAGTGCAATCAAGCAACTTCCAAAATGTTCAACAAATGACAGAGACAACTGGCTACCTGGGCAATCACCCAAAGTCTCATTTTCTCAGTGTTGGAGCAATCAACTTTGGCTAAGGCCTAGAGTAACTGACAGACCATTTTCAGAGGCAAGAAAATTTTCAAAACCGTCTTACCCTGTCTTGGCAAGATTTGACAGTCTTTTTCTTGTATCCTGTTTGTCCTGTTTGGACATGGTGCATTTTGTTAGTGGTTCATGCATGGGCAGTTCCTTGCCCAAAGGCCAGTTTTGCCAAGAAGAAAACAAGCTCCAAGTGGAGTGTTTTTGGTGTTCAACATTCTCTCTCAGGAATAGATCGGGTGTTGCCAGGAGCAATCATGTCTCACTTCAGTCTAATTATGACAAACATAGATGATTAATGATCTATAATTTTTTTTTTGAGACAGGGTTTCTCTGTAGTTTTGGAGCCTGTCCTGGAACCCAGCTCTTGTATATCAGGCTGGCCTTGAACTCATAGAGATCTGCCTGCCTCTGCCTCCCAAGTGCTGTGGATTAAAGGCGTGCACCACCACTGCCCAGATGATCTATAATTCTTTTTTTTTTTTTTTTGGTTTTTCGAGACAGGGTTTCTCTGTGGTTTTAGAGCCTGTCTTGGAACTAGCTCTTGCAGACCAGGCTGGTCTCGAACTCACAGAGATTCGCCTGCCTCTGCCTCCCAGTGCTGGGATTAAAGGCGTGCGCCACCACCGCCCGGCCTTGATCTATAATTCTTAATACCTATATAACTTAAAGACTAAGACTTCATATTAGAATATTATACAATAAACAACTATGCAACAAAGAGGACAATGACCTCAAAATGTAAACAACGTATACTGAGGTAGAAATGTACATTGTAATATGATAAATATATCCTAAAATTCTATCAATATACAAATATGTTTTAAGCCAAAGGTAGAAGCAGGCATGCATAAAATATGACAAAAATCTTTGCCTAGGTATTCAAATATTGTAGACGAAAATAAGAACATATTTGATATAATTTAAGTTTGTATCAATATATAAGAATCTATACCAATGTAAATTGCTTATAAATAATAGCTCACAAATATTAACTCTATTACTCATTATTGTTATTAGTATAAGCTTGCACTAATCTATTATCCCATCCACCCCTTTTTTACAAAGAGATCCCTGATCCTACATAATTCCCCTCCCCCAACTCCAAACCCTATATCAATTATAATCAACCCCTAAATGATGTCCCTAACCTTGAGGACAAACTTTATTGGGAGAGGGGACATCATCTTCTAGAATTACTTAGCTGTCATGGAAGCTATGTACTTTCTATGGGATCCTGTGAAAGTAAAATGATAGTTAAGTTCGAGATTACTGTCTGGTATAATTGCAAATAGTCTCTGAGTATTCAGTGGGGTTTTTCTGGCCACAGAACTTTGTAAAAAGTGCACCATTTCAGCTAACCAAGTTGGAATCATATTGAGCAGCTGGCACAAAACAGGTCTTATAGTAGCGCTATCAGCATCATGACGTCATATTAACCAGGTAGAGTTGTTGTGAGGCCCCATCTTCTTCCTGGAAACTTCAAAGATTACTGCAGGAAAATATATTGTTCATTGTGGAAAACTTAAAAATCATTTATATAGACCTTCTGGCTTTCATGGTTTCCATTGAGAAGTCAGGTGTAATTCTGATAGGTTTCCCTTTATATGTTACTTGACCTTTTTCCTTTGCAGCTCTTATTATTTGTTCTTTATTCTGTATGTTTTGCGACATCATCCAGGACTGCTGAAACTAGCTGAAGCTAGTCATGTGATGTTGCCCTAATTGTAGAATCCCCATGTCTTTATCATCTCCCTAACAAATGCATTTAATGCAAGCCATAAGTTATGACAGCTTGCTTAATTTCTTTTAGACCATGCATTCCTATAGGTATCCATCTACCTTCTTTGGATCCTTTGGGCCTTTAGAACTTGAAGCTTTGTCAAAGTAGATTACAGGGTAGGAAGCTACTGACAGCTACTGGAGATGTTAAATCCTGTCCTTGTACCTTCTTTCCCTGTTCATCAGCTCCAATAATTTCCTCAATCATTTCAAATCGTTTTACTATTTTCTTTTGTAAAGCCTGAATCTCCTGGCCTGTATATATTTCCTAATGATTTTATTGAGGCACCTAGCCTCTGGTCCTCATTCTGCACATGTGATCCCAAGGACTGAAGTTTTTCCTTTTAAAGATAACACCTCTTCCTTGAACATTATTTGGATAGTGTGCGGATTGCCATCCTGGAGAGATACTCTATCTGCTAATGTATCATAACTTTTCGAAAAGTTTGGTTGTCGATTCAACAGCATGAATTCTTTTAGATAATTTCTCAGTACCCTTAGATATGGATTCAAATTAATGTTATCCTTTTCAATAGTATTATTTTTTTCAGGTAACTTTTGATTTTCAATGTTATTAATCCTGTCAGCTAGCTGTTCATTATTATTCTGTAAAGACTGCATCATTTCTAAAAGTGCCACATTCCTGGCTCTGTTATCAAACCATTTTCTTAAGAATATAATATGAAGAAAAAAACCTGAGTTCCAATATCCAATAAATTGATGTATCACCATAACCATATAAGCCTCACAGAATACAATCCATAGTATTAGCAAAAAAGTTATAAAAGTTTCAATATTAATGTAGTCTGCCATTGTATAACTTTCAAATTTATTGATTTATTAATTACCTGTTATGAGATCTGGTAAATCATTTTAGGTGTAATAATCTTTATTGTCCAGCAGGTGTCGTGGTTGCAGAGTCATGACTAGCAGAGATGCAATGGGTGGTGACAAGAATGGTCCTGAGGTGCTTTAGTTTCCTGCCCTGGTACTGGTTAAATACTGAGAAATATGCTTTGCTTTACATATTAAAAGCAATTAAAACAATTCCATACATGGAGCAAGAAGCCCAGAACTCACGGGCCCCTAGGAGCAGATACCAGAAGCTGCACAAGTCCCCACATGTGTGGATGGTTGCGAGCTTGGGAAATTTCCATGTTGCCACATGCAGTTAGCTCCACTGTGGCTGGGGTTTACAAAAGAAAAAAAACAGCTTAGGTAAAAGCAAGCCAAGTGGGCAGGTTTGGGAGACTTTCTGGGCTGTGGATCAGTTAGGCCTTTAGGCTGTCCACCTGGTAAGTGTGGAGTCTAAATCTACATGGGGCACCAGATGAAGAAGGATGCTTAAAGAAATCTCACACTAGCTCAAAATTGAGTATAATAGACGGTTATTTATTTAGGGGTAGACCTTAAATCAATATCCTCTGATTGAATGAGAACAGCAAGCGAATCCCACAGCTGGAAAAGAGGCCAGAAGCATGCTTTTCATGGGCATAAATAGTACAAGAGATCACGCCCAAGTGGGCGGGTAACTTAAAGGCTACTGGCTGTAGGAATTCCTACAGCACAACCGCAGTCAGGACAGGAACTCAAACAGGCAGGAATCTGGAGGCAGGAGCTGATGCGGAGGCCGTGGAAGAGTGCTGCTTATTGACCTCTTTTCCATGGCTTGTTCAGTCTGCTTTTCTTATAGAAATCAAGACCACCAGCTCAGGGATGGTATGACCCCCAAAGGGCTGTGCTCACCCCTATTGATCATTAATTGAGACAGTGCCTTACAGCTGGATCTTTATGGAGGCATTTCCTCTACTGAGGCTCCTTTTCCTCTCATGACTCTAGTCTGTGTCAGGTTGACACAAAACCAGCCAGTACAGGCTCTTTTCCTTTTGTTTTTTGCCTTGTCCAACTTCAATGTGATAGTTTTTGTTGTATTGCATTATACTTTATCCCCTTATGTTTTATTGCTATCTCTTAGAAGCCTGTTCTATTGTAACAAGAGGCAGAAAAGCAGTGGATATAGATTGAGGGGAGGTGGGGAGAAACTGGGAGGAGTGGGACAAGGGGAAATTGTATTTAGGATATAATGAATGAAAAAATAATCTATTTTCAATAAAATGGAAATAGCTGTTTTTCAAGTTCCATAGCAATTAATCTATATCCAGATTATGTAAAAGTGTATATGTGTAGTGGAAACTACTTTCTTAATAGCTTACATTTGGTGGTATTTTTTTAAAAATAATTAACAATATGAACTGAATTTACCCAATATCTTAGAATGTCAAAATTTAATTTTTTATTAGCTCCTAGACTAGAAAACATAAGTATATTGTAGTTATATCACCTGTGGTCACTTATTGACTCATATTTTAAATAGGCTTATTTATAAATACTGAAATAATTATGTGATTGTTCACCTCCCAAAGAGTCATGCCACTGCCCTATTAAGCATAGCTCCCTGCATAGTTAATATTGTAGCATATACTTTAGGTAAGATTGTAAATTCAGTATTGTAGCATACATGTTAGGTAAGATTGTAAACTCAGTATTGTAGCATACAATTTAGACAACATTGCTGATGAATTTTTTTATGCAGAAGCATTCATAGTATCTTCTGGTGCTGTGTGTGCTAGACAGCAAGGAGGGAGCTAATAGCTTATTTCCAAAGTGAGTTCTCTATTAAAACTCACTCCAATGTAAACAGAAATACAAACTACAAGCAACATGAGGAAGAACATGCAGTGTTTGATTTTCTGGGTCTGGGTTATCTCACATGTAATATTTTTTCAGTTCAACCCATCTCCCTCAGAATATTGATGTGGGAGTGTCATATATCAATCTGTTGATTTCATTGGTTAAGCAATAAAGAAACTGTTTAGCCCTGATAGGTTAAAACATAGGTGGGAGGAGTAAACAGAACAGAATGCTGGGAGGAAGAGGAAGTGAGCTCAGAGACGCCGTGCTCCCCTCTCCCGGACACACGCGATAGCTCTGCTCTCTGAGGCAGACACGATTCAGCTCCGACCCAGGATGGACATAGGCTAGAATCTTCCTGGTAAGCGCACCTAAGCGGTGCTACACAGATGATTAGAAATGGGCTAAATTAATATGTGAGAATTAGCCTAGAAGAGGCTAGATAGAAATGGGCCAAGCAGTGTTTAAAAGAATACAATTTGTCTGTTGTTATTTCGGGGCATAAGCTAGCCAGGTGGCCAGGGTGCTGGGGACACAGCCCCGCCCGCTCCTATTACAACAGAATATCATCTTTCATTTTTATGGTGGGATACAATTCCATTGCTTTTATGTATGACATTGTCATTATCTAAAATAGACCCTTTTTCCCCTAAGAAGATTTTGTCAGAGTGTTTTATGACAGCATGCTAAAAAAACAAAAGACATTATAGTTACATTGAGTTGTATCTATGTACTTTATTAAATTAAATTTACATATGGGTCTGTTTTTGCATCAGTACCTTGTGGTTTTTATTACTATGGCTGTGGCATAACAGAAAATCAGGCATGGTAATAGTGCCAGCATTCCTATCTTTGTTCAGGATTTCATTGACTGTATGGGAGCTTTCATGTTTCCATATAAATTTTAAGATTGTTTTTCTGGCACTGGAGAGATTGCTTAGTGTTTAAGAGTGGATACTACAAGGCAGAGAACCCTGGTTTGGTTTTCAGCACCCATGTTGAAAGACTCACAATTGCCTGTAACTTTAATTCCAGGACATCCGTCACCCTCTTCTGTCCTCTGTAGACACTGCATTCATGCTCACAAACACATACACAGACATATGTATGTAAATAAAGATAGAAAATATTTCTCCCACACTGACCTTCCTTACTTACCTATAGTTCTTTGTATAGAGTGAAGGTCTTTTGGGATTTCCCCTATCCACATTAGCATGTTTTTTTTTAAATTTCTTTTTCTTTTTTTGTTTTTTTCAACACATGGTTTCTGTGTGTAGCTTTGGAGCCTGTCCTGGCACTTGCTCTGTAGACCAGGCTGCCCTCCAACTCACAAGGATCTGCCTGCTTCTGCCTCCCGAGTGCTGGGATTAAATGCCTGCGCCACCACCACCTGGCCACATTAGCATACTTATTGTTCTTGTTCAGTTCATGTTTAGTTCAGTTCAGGCTGTCGTGTTGTTGGGACTTTATGGGTTAATTTTTGGCATTGCTAGGAGGCATAATCTCACAGCAAAATCCCTGTTTTTCTACTCTTACTATTTTTCCACCCTCTCTACTGCAATGATCCTGGAGGCCTAGGTGCTGGAATTGTCTTGTAGATATATCCATTTGTACTGAGCTCCACAACTCTGTATTTTAATTGATTATGGTTTTCTGTAATGATTTCTATCTGTTTCAAAGAGAAGTAAACTTGATGAAGGTTGAGGGCTACATTTGTCTTTGGCAATAAGGACAAATATTTAGAGTGTAGTTAGGGATTATGCTGGTTTAGTAAAGTAGTAGTTTTGATTCTCCTCCAAAATTCATGACTGGGTAGTTGGCTAGGTTTCCAGTACCAGGCAAGATAATCCTCTTGTTGAAGGGGCCTTTGTTGGGGACCAGCCTCGACAAAAACACCTCTCTCCCCAGGGTAGAGGTGTGGAGATTTAGAAATAATGTAAAGAATATGAAGACACAAATGAAAATAATAAAATGGAAAAACATATAGGATAGTATCGTGAGGAATTCCAGTGAGTGCTGAAATCACCTGCATTTAATTTCCAATTGCTTTAAAAACTCCTGATCCCAAAAGGTAGGAGTAAGACAAAAATTGCATTAACACGATACAAGGAAATGAGCGTACCAACTGAAGGTCATGGGGCTACATTTACAGTTTAACATTCTGTTACTAGAACAAAGTAAGTCACACTCACACCCTAGACCAAAAGATTCTGTAGGCAAATCATTCCCTGGGTGGGATCCAAAGTTATTTCCCTAAAGGAACTGGACTCTTAGTTGGATTCTTAGACTTTTGTTTGAGGTAGGAACACATCTACTTCTCAGTAATAGGTTCTTATTATTAGGCTGTGGAGGGTAGCACTGGAAGTATTTTGTAATATTTGAGGGAGTCTATGGGACCCCTTTGTTCAACAACTCAAAAATATGTAACTTATTTCTGATACTGAAGTAATTTAGACACAGAAGGGCAAATATTGTAAGCTCTTTCTCTCATTCACACACATGCATATACACACATGGATATACACATGCATAAACACGACTATCTTTAGATGTGCATGTTTCAACTCAAATAACTCCAAAAGTTAGGTAACTAGTAGAAACCAGGCAGGATTTAAATATATTTAAACTTAAAATTGTTTGAAATAGTAAAAATATAATAACAAAAAGGGGCTACAATGCAAACATGGCTTTTTAAATTGATCATCTTTATTTGTGTGCAAATATGGGTGTCTGTGAGCAAACTGTGGGTACCAGAAAAGGAAATCAGATCTATTGGAGCTTGAGTTACAGGAGACTGAGTGGAGAGGCAGGTATGCTTGGGATGTAGCGAAGGTCTTGTGGTAGGCAACCTAGTGCTCTTCGGCTCTGACCTATGTTCCCAGTCTTCAATGTGGCTTTTAAGTGGGATCTTGGACTTGAACAGCAATCTTATGCTTGCATGGTCTATCCTTTACCCTCTGAGACTCTCTCTATAGTTGGAATAATCAGTTCATCACCTGTGGTCATAACATTCAGATTCTATCACTGCTTTCTGAGGTGTTAATGACATATCTGTGCCATTGCTTTTACAAAAATATGACACATTTGCTATTTCTGAACCACCTGTGGGTGGAAAGACATCCTGTCCTTTCTCTGCTGTGAGCTTTTAAATCTTGTGTAAAGTAACTTGTGAATCCTCTGCCTTTTCTCATCTTTTCTTAAGTTGGCCTTTGGCTTAGAGTTGAGATGAGGAATCATTGCTATCAAGGCTCCTGTGCTGTGTTTCTTCCACTAAACAGAAAACATGGTTTCCCTTCCATTTGAGGTAAAAAGATAGGGCCTGGGAGGGGAGGGTCTATATGAAGACAGTCAAAGACTGGAACAACCACTGGGCATTTGCTTCATATGCCAGCTTCCCCGATGTTTGGGCTGCCTGATGGTGAAAGAAAGGACTAGAATTGAGACAGCATATGTGCAGAGGAGGCAAATAGAGCTGCCTGAGATTCTACAAGGATGTCAACAATATACACTGGAGAAAAGACAGAGCTTTCAACAAATGATGCTGAGAAACCTAGACCTCAACATGCAGAAATACTGCATAAATCCTTATTTATCGTCTTGCAAATGGATTAGAAAACTCAACCTATAAAGCTTGTTACTTTGAAACTGATAGAGGAAAGAGTAGGTATGCTTCAACACATGGGTACATTAATAGATGTTCTGGGTAGGACCCAAGTAGTGCAGGAAGGCCAACAATTGACAGACGCAATCTCATGAAAGCAAAAAAGCTTCTGCACTCTGAAGGAAGCTGTCTAGCAAAGAGGCAAACGAAAGAATGGGTAAAGATCTTTACAGATCTACTTCTCACAGAGAATTAGTATCTAGATAATAGAAATTAGTATCTAGATAATATAGATATATAATTGGCCGCTGCCTAATATAATAATGCTCATTCACTTTCACATTATATTTTATACTTATACATATAAAATTATCTAGATACTAAAATTAGTTCTATATCTAATTTATATATAGAACTAAAAAAGCTCTGCATGAAGAAAACAACTTTTAAAATTGGCCTCTGAGGGGCTGGATGATGACTCAATGCTTAAGAACATCTGTTGTTTTTCTAGAAAACCTGAGTCCGATTCTGAGCATCTGCATTAAGTACTGCACAACTCCCTGTAACTACAGCTCCAGGGGCTCCGATACCCTCTTCTGGACCCCACAGACACTTGTACTTACACATGCACATACCCTCACACATACATGCACCTATGCACATTATTTTTAAAATTTAAAAATAAGTAAAAATTATAAATGGAATATGGACCTGAATGGAAGGTTCTCAAATAAAATGGTTAGCAAATACATTCAACAGCATTCAGTTACCCATGGCTCTCAAAGCAATGCACATTAAGGCCGCTTTAAGTTTCCATCAGAGTGGTTATGATCAGGAATGCAAATGACAGCAAATCAAAGGGGAACCTTTGTACCCTGTGGGAGTGTAAACTTAGTGCAGCCACTTTGGAAATCTGGAAGCTTCTCAAAAAACAACACAACAAAAATAACTAGAAATATGGTGCTAAAAAGATGAGTCAGTGGTTAAGAGCTCATGCTCTCTTGAAGAGACCTCGAGATTTGGTTCCCAGCACCCATGTTGGACTCACAACCAGCTGTGATGCAAGCTGTGTGGGTCTGGTGCTCGTTTCTGGTCTCTGCAGAAACTGCACTCACATGTGTGTGCACGAGCACAAATGTAACTAAAAATAAAAATTATATGTACGATGCTTTGCATATCCTTATCTGTTAAGTAGGTTATTTTGTTAAATTTTTGGAAATTCAAAACATTTATACTTATCTTCTAGTTACAATCAGCTTCCTATATGCCTCCCTTTAGTATACCAAGATACTCTGCTCCTTCCATTTTTGCTTGATTGTATGATTCTTCATAGCTTCTCTAACTTCTTATCTTCTCCAGTCATTCAACACCACCTCCCTTTCCTAAACCATTATAGATAGCCTTTGTGTGTTCCTATTGCATGCCATCACATTTGCCTAGGCCCAATATAATAATGCTCATCCAATTTTCACATTTCCATGACTATTCTTCGTGCACAGGGGACAAATCAGGTTTAACTTCACATACCCTGTACCCAACATAAGACCAGATACACAGTAATAAGTTTTCTATAATTTCAATTAATGAATGAATTTCTGTGTATATATGATATATGTGTGAGAGAATATTGGTGTCTGAGTGTCACAACATATGTGTGCAGTTCAAAGATTCTATGCTTCTATTGTTTGTTCTCAGGACAAAACCCATGCTGTTCAGCTTGCATGGCTAGCGCTTCTCCCTATTGAGGCATTTCACTGGTTCTTTCTACAATTTTTTGATGGACAAATAGCCACATAAATAAAGGAATGGAATGCTTACATAATTTTTAGTAAGATGTTGATGACATCATTAAACTTCAAAACAGCAGAGAAAATACCCTATCAAAATGTGAGGTAGGATGACTACAATTAAGAACATTACTGTGACCACCTGTAGTTTAGTTTCTAAATACCAGTATTTGTGGGGGAATTCATGAAAGCATGTAGTTCTTTTACAAATGGTCAGTTCTTGGACTGATGTGGAAGGTTTGTCTAGAAATAAAAGAAGATAATGACCCATGAGATGATGTGGAAGAATACAGATATCAAAAGAGAAGCTCCTAATTTCCAAAGCATCAAGACATTGACTACAAAGTATTTAACATATTTTTTAAATTATGAATTCCAATTATACTTAGGAAAACAATGACATACCTAAGAAACCAACTCATTACTGAAATTAACAAAAATAAACAGCAGCATCCTTAACTTTTGTGAAATATAATTCAGCACACACACACACATGTACATGCACATATTGAAACCTACTACTGTAGAAGTTTTAAAAATATACATACATCAAAATGATTTAAATAGAATCACCATACAATGGAGGGCACAAGGTCCCAGCTAGACATCTTATGCCAACAAGTAAAACTTCTAGGGTCAGAAATTGGATACATCTTCTTGTGTCATTGGTCGAAGGGGTTCCCTAGATCTTCCCAAATATCACAGGCTATTACTAAGGCCATTAGTTACTTTTCACAACCTGATGGCAAGGACCTATTGCTAAAGACACGTATTATATGTGTCATTGAACATGGAGAAATTGAGCTGGTGCCCAACTAGAAGTTTTACCCCTATTGACTATCATTCAGGTTGATAGAAAGTACTTTGCATACTACTGGAGGAGAGGAGTAGTGATTAGTATCGCCTAGCCACAAAGTTTGTGACTTACAACGCAAAATTGCCTGTAAGATATACTTGATCAAACCCCATCCCTTAAGTCTCAGGGATCTATATGGAAGAAGAATGATTGTAAGTCAGAGCTGGCAGATGACTCCAAGGAAACAGTGTCTTCCAGGCAAAGCAAGACTGATGCACATATAAACTCCCAGTGACTGTAACAACATCTACAAGACTTAACCAGGTTCAAATCCGACAAAATCCTAGCACTGAGTCGGGGAACTGGACACTAAACAAGAAGCTGTTTGCAACTGATAGCCGCAGGAGAGGAACTATCATTTTCCCCAGTGGAGTGTCACTGGGTATATCAACTACATTCTGGGGCAGACCCTGATCCCAGGAGGAGTTGGTCAACAGAAAATTGTTTTTCTGCATGTATGTGTGTGCACTTTTTGTTTTGTTTTGGCACCTTTTTATATTGATGTTCTTTAGTGTGTCATTTGTTTTGATTTTTGTTTCTTGTTTCCCCCCCATTTTTGAGATAAGGAGAAAAAACATGAAGTTGGGTGGGTAGGGAGGTTGGAAGGATCTGGAAAGAGTTGGAGGACAGTAAAGAGTATGATGAAATATACTATGTGGTATACATTTTAAATAAAAATCAAAAAGATTTTTAAAAATTCCCATAATATTCTCCACAGAAATCGAAAAAGAATCTAAAATACCCATGGAACCCCAAAGGAATCTGGATAACCAAAAAAATTCTGAACAAAACCTTTCCAAAAATTAAAAAACCCCAACCCCAACCAACCAAAAAAACCTAACTAAAAACAATGCTAGACAGATTAGAAAACCAGATTTCAAGGCATATTGCAGACCTATAGTTATAAAACATACATTGTACTGGCACATAGATAGGCATATAGACCAAGGGAACAAAATAGATGTCCCAAAACATGAGTACTCACAACTATCATCATTTGATATTTGACAAAGATGTCAACAACGTACATCAGAAGAAAGACAATATCTTCATCAAATGGACCTGGAAAACTGGGTGTCCAAATGTAGAAAAATGAAATTAGACTCCTAATCTATCTTCCTGCACGCACACACACACACACACACACACACACACACACACCATCTCTGAATGGATCTGGATCAAGTAATTCAATGTGAAACCTAACATGCTGGACCTATTAGAAGAAAATATAGGCAGTATCCTACAATGTATAGGTATAGGGTTTTCTGAATATGACTTCATTTGCCCCAGAATTAAAGCCAACAATCGACGAGTAGAACCCTATAAAGTTGGAAATTTTCTGTTAGGCTAAGGCAATTGAATTATGAGGAAGCCCATAGAGTGTGGGGGAGAATCGTTGACAGCTGTACATCTGACAGAAATTTAATATCTATATTATACAAAGAAACCCCCCCCCAAATAACAGGCAAGAAAGCAAATAACCCAATGAAAAATAGCCTATGGATTTGAACAGAGAGTTCACAAAAGAAGAATGACTAGGAAATAATTTCAAAGGTGTTTATCATTAGCAATTAGGGAAATGAAAATTAAAACAACTGAGTGTTGGTGGGAGCCTGCTTGTTTATTCCTAGTTGGCCAGAACTTAAATAACCACACAGAAATTCTATCAATTAAATCACTGTTTGGCCTATTAGCTCAACTTTCTTACTGGCTACTTACATGGTAAACTAACACATCTCCATTAATCTATGTATCGCCACGTGGCTGTGGCTTACTGGCAAGGTTCCTCAAGTCTGTTTCTGGCTGTAGCTACATGGCATCTTGCAACTCTGCCTTCTTTCTCCAAGCATTCAGTTTAGTTTTCCTGCCTAGCTATACTCTGCACTATTACAGGGCAAGACAGCTTTTTTATTCATTAACCAATAAAAGCAACACATATACAGAAGGACTTACCATACCAACTGAGATTAATCAGATTGGTTAAGATTAAGAAAACAATTTACAAGTGCTGGTGAGGATGTGGGGAAAGAGGAACCCTCATTCACTGTTAGTGGAACTATAAACTGGTATAGGCACTCTGGAATTCAGTAAGAAGAATTCTCAAAAAGCTAAAAATAAACATATCATATGATCCAACTATACCATTCCTTGGCATATACCTAAAATGTATACCTGCTGTACAGATACTTGCTCATCCTTGTTTGTTGCTGCTCTCGATCCACAATAGTTAGGAAATAGAAAAAGTCTAAATGTCCTCCAAACAATGAATGGATAATGAAAATGTGGTACATGAACACTATGGAATGCCATTCAGCTGTCCAGAAAAAGGAAATAAAATTTGCAGGTATGTGGATGTAAACAGAAAATATTAAATTGAATGAGGTACCTACCCCAAAGTCAAAAAGAAAACTGTTGTATGTTTTCTGTTTCTTCACTCCAAACCTTCAGATATAAGCATATACATAGGAGCAAATGCAGAAATCAGGAAAGTAAAAAGGGACCAAGTGTATGGGGAAAGAACTTGAGAGAGGAATTGCAGGGACTAGGTTATATGAAGGGAGAAATGGAAAAAACAGGGAAAGCTGTAACTTGGAATGGTGGAGGACAATACAGAGAGAGAGGGGAAAGGCAGGACAAATAACACTAAGTTTGTTGGCAATAGTGATAATGAATTATATTATTTCATATTCACCTGAAATTATATAATTACATATATATGTGCATACACACATATATACATACAGGTGTACACACACACCCACACACCCCATAAACTATCTAACAGAATCTACAGTGCCAGACAGGGGAAGCCACCTTTTGAGTTGTTGTTGGTCAGGAGTCTGGGATACTTTGAAAGCAATGTGAATTTTTATCTTTGGTTGCTTCCTAGAAGTTGCAGGTAGGACCTTATTGTTGAAGATAATACAGACTTTGGACACAGAACTAAATGGATTGATCTGGGTCTGACCCAAAGGCCTATCCTTTACGAAAACAGGAAGGTACTATGTAAACTGTCAAAGGAGGAAGGCAATCTATAGTCCTACCCAGTTTTGATGCCTATGAATCACAGTAATGACAAACACTGCAAGATATCATTAAGGATACCATGATGACACTTGGATCTTGGTGATAACCAACAGCTGTCTCTTTAGGCCTGCTCAACAGGAAGGAAATCATGTCTGGTACCGTAAACCTAGCCACCCTTTGTTAGTGAGATCATTGATCTTAGATGAGAACATACTTGTGCCACAATGGACACATTTGTAGTACAAGACTTCTACCTGGGGTATGGGAAATACTGTGGAGTGTGTGTGTGTGTGGGGGAAGTGATGTGGGGAGTGGGTGCACTATAAGAGGCAGAGGACCAGGAAGTCTACAAGATTACGTCAGGGAATATACAACAATATGACTGCTTAAAAAAGGCTTGGGCAATGATAACACCAGTTTAAATTCCACTGTGCATGGGTGAAAGCTCACCAGGTCTCACACCTCGATAAAAAGCTATAGATAATTAAGTTTGCTGATAAAGCGATAATTAGTCTCCCCTGGGAATGAGATCCCTCAGTGGTTACCCAAGAACAAGTGGTCAGCTGTGATATCACAGACAGACAGACAGACACACACACACACACACACACACACACACACACAGAGAGAGAGAGAGAGAGAGAGAGAGAGAGAGAGAGAGAGAGAGAGAGAGAGAGAGAGAGAGGAGAGACATTTTATAGTATTAATGAGCTGGAGCTGGAGAGATGGCTCAGTCGTTAAGAGCACTACATGCTGTTCCAAAGCTCCTGTGTTCAATTCCTAGCAACCACATGGTGGCTCACAAACATCTGTAATGAGATATGGTGCTCTCTTGAGGAAGAGACCTGGTCAGCTGTCCTAATCAACTTAGACCATAAAACCCAATATGGACAAGTTCAACAGAACCACTGTATCCGGGCTGCCCACGCATGCTTCAGCATTGCCAGAGCATAATTTCATTTCAATTTCAAATTTCATGTCTAGAAAACAAGTGCTCATTTTAAAAGTTTGCTGTTATTGTTTGGATTCTTCCTTTTAACTCTTAATTTTTTGAGGGGGACTATAATTAAACATTTTCTCCTTCCTTTTCCTCCTTACAAACCCCCCTCCCATGTAACTTCCTGTTGACAGAAGTTTCTGTCCCACCCAGTCCTGCAGCCATTCAATCCCAAAGAAACATGCAGAGGCCTACATTAATTATAAACTGGTTGGTCTATTTGCTCAGGCTTCTTATTAACTAACTCGTACAACTTACATTAACCCATAATTCTTGTCTGTATTACCCATGTGGCTTGGTACATTTTATAGCGAGGCATTCTCATCTTGCTTCCTCTGTGTCTAGGTGACAACTGCAGACTGAACCCTTTCCTCTTCCCCAAATTCTCCTATTCTGGTCACTCTGCCTATACTTCCTGCCTGGCTACTGGCTAATCAGCATTTTATTAAACCAATACAAGTGACAAATCTTTACGGAATACAAGACCACTGTCCCACAGTAATCTCCCACCCTACTGTTTCAAATTCATGGCCTCATTTCTTTAATTATGTAAGTATAATTAAATATATTATTAAATATAAATATATTTCTAAATATATAATATACAACCTGCTCTATCTGTGCAATGTTCTTTTTACATATATATGTTTTCAGGGCTGACCATTTGGTATTAGATAGCCAGTTGGTGTGTCTTTCCCCACAGATGTCTAGTTCACTCTCTGTCAGTATTCCTTAGTTATCTGTAAAGATTGTTAGAGCCAGAGGGACATGGAGCTTGCCATGAGACTGTGTCTCCTAGGAATGTCAGAATGTACTTACTCATAAAGTCTTACTAACATGGCTGCCTAAACGTGACCTGAGCAAGGACAACAGCAATGACATGAGTACTCATCCCTAAAAGAAGTGGTTTTCTACTGAACTAATAAAATTGCTATAAAAAGACAACTTAAAGGCGATCATAGAATTATGAGTACAGACTATTGGATGAAATAAGAAAATGTTCTAAATCTTCTTAAATTTTCAAAAAAATCATTTCTTTTATTTTTGATATTATAATATAATCACAATATTTCTCCCTTCTCTTTCCTCTCTCCAAATCCTACCATATACTCCTCCTTGCACTCTTTCAAATTCATGACCTGTTTATTTCATTAATTGTTGTTACACGTACACGCACAGATACATGCATACACACTCTTAAGCATACAAGTATAACTTGTTCAATATTCAGAATGTTACTTTTACACGTGTTTTCAATGTCAAAAACAATAGATATGCTATTGTGGGAAGACAAAATCCACGAGGCCAAAAGCCTACAGAAAGAACTAAAGACACCTAAGGAATGCTGAGAGTGGGAAAGAGTCTTCCCAGGGAAGAACACACCAACTGGTTATCTAATGCCAAGTGGTCAGCCCTTAAAACATACATACACAAGGGTGTGGTGTGTCACAACAGTTAGTGAAAAAAGAAAAGAGAAGCTGATTCTAAAGTATATGTGGAAATTCAAAATCCCAAGAATAATCAAAGCATTATTGAAGAAAAATAACAAAACTACAAGACTTCTATGACCATATATATATATTATAAAGATATTAATTAAAGCAGTTATATTCATACAAGAATAGACAAAACAGCAACAGATCAATAATTTGATTTATGGCAAAGATAACATCACAATCAGGAAAATGATATTTACAGTAAATGCTTTGTGATTGATTAGATGTACATTTAAAAACAAACAAAAACCCTAGGCCTTTTACCCATACCAGTACAGATAACATACACAAAAATTAGTTCCAGATGGACTACCAATATACATGAAGGATGGGGAAACAACATAACATTAGGAAAGTATTTTCTTGATCTTGGTAAATATAAAGATTTCTTAATCAAGACAAAAAGTATTAACATAGAGAGAGAAAAATGATGAATTGAATGTTATTAAAATTTAGGCATTCTGTTCATAAAAACTCATTAAGAGCCCATAAATGCAAGCCATTGTGATTTCCAGCTGATAGATCCTCATGTGTTTTATACAGAAAAGCTCCTCCAGGTAATAGCAACATATTCAAAATAAAAAAAGGAGACAATAACCTTTAGAGTTCACTTTGGCTGTTCTATAACTGCCTGACCTGTAGGATTATTTGGTATACCTGTAGTGTGCTTTATATTATAATAAGCAAACTGGAGCACTTTATTCACAAACCCCCTCAAATGCTGTCTCCCGCAGGAGCCAGAGATTGTGCTGGCAGCATAGCTCAGAAAGCTGGCATTTAAAACCGCTGCAGCTTTTTTACTGTTATGGCTGAATTAGGAAAATCTCTCCAGGAGCTGCAACAAGCAGCCAGCAAACAGCAAGAGGTTGTGTTAAATTCTGATGTATTTTCTAGAATTTCTTTTTAAGCCCTTTTAGGTTTTATGTGGAGTTAGTTGGCCACGTTGGGCAGCCAATTGGTATATGGTTGAAGGTTGGGGGAGGAATTCTAAAAGCTCAGGGATCTTTTGGGGGAAAAAAAGGGAAAATTCGATGATGGGATAATAGATTGGTATTTGTGAGTTATTGTTTATAGACAATTACATTGGTATAGATTCTTATATATGTATACAAAGTTAAATTATATTGAATATTGTATTCATGCATGCTTACATACATTTTTATGTATTTATATATATATTTACCATATTGCAGTGTACATTTCTACCTCTGATCAAGATACTCATACATTGTTTACATTTATTTATTGTGCTGTTGTTTATTGTCTTAGTCTTTAAGTTAGATAGGTATTAAGAATTATAGATCAATAGTCATCTATGTTTGTCATATTTATAGTTAGACTAATCAGGTTCTTTAGATACATAGAGATTATATTTTGTATAGATAGATGATCTTCAACCACTTCAAAGAGCTGTAGAAAATGGCATTTAATTTAACTTAGAGTTCTGTGGTGGTGAGACATGATCACTCCTGGCAACACAGATCTACTCCCGAGAGAATGTTGAGCACCAAAGACACTCCACTGGGGGCTTATTTTCTTCTTGGCTAAACTGGCCATTGGGCAAGCAACTGCCCATATCTCAACTACTGACAAAATACATAGTATCCGGAAATGGATAAGAAGAACTGTCAAATTTTGCCAAGACAGGGTAAAATGGCTTTGAAAAATTTCTTGCCTTTAAAAATACTCTGTCAGATCCACACTGGAGCACCAGACTGAGCTCCCAAGGTCCAAATGAGGAGCAGAAGGAGGGAGAACATGAGCAAGGAAGTCAGGACCGAGAGGGGTGCACCCACCCACTGAGACAGTGGGGCTGATCCATTGGGAGCTCACCAAGGCCAGCTGGACTGGGACTGATAGAGCATGTGATCAAACCAGACTCTCTGAATGTGGCTGACAATGAGGGCTGACTGAGAAGCCAAGGACTGAGTTTTGATTCTACTGCATGGACTGGCCTTGTGGGAGCCTAGTCTGTGTGGATGCTCACCTTCCTAGACCTGGATGGAGAGGGGAGGACCTTGGACTTTCCATAGGGCAGGGAACCCTGAGTGCTCTTTGGACTGGACAGGGAGAGGGAGGGGAGTGGGCTGAGAGGAAGGGAAATGGGAGGTGGGAAGGAGGCAGAAATTTTTTCAATAAAAAAATAGAAAAAATAAAAATACTCTGTCAATTATTCTAGGCCTTAGCCAAAGTTGGTTTCTTCAGCGTTGCAAATGTGACTTTGGGTGATTGCCCAGGTAGCCAGTTGTCTCTGTGATTTGTTGCATGTTTTGGAAGTTGTTTGATCGCACTTCCTAATTACTCAGGTAACATTATTTCCCTTCTTGGATCTTCTATGGGGTTGAGGACTAGATGAATGTAGTTACTTTTCTTTCATGACTTGGCCAAGTTATTTATTTATTTATTTGGCCAAGTTATTTATTATACAAGACTTAAGCTAGTTAGAATAGGATATTTGTTCTTATTGTATAAAATTTTATAGTAGGTTTAGAACTCTCTTATCTAAATAATAGGGGGAGGTGTTGTGGGAAGGTTACAGCTAATACCTACCCGCCTACTGGGGTGTGGCCTCATGGACTATTTACCTGGATGCAGAAGCGTATCAGGCCCCTTCCTTCTTTTCTTTCTCTGCTTGCCTCTGGGCCCCATTTTGGCTGTTCAGTTTACTTTGGATCTGATCTTCATCCATCGTTCAAGCAGAACATCTTGACTTTGTAAGTCTACCCCTTAATAAACACCGATCTGTTTTCTTAGTTCTGAGCTAGTGTGAGATTCCTTTTTTTTTTCTTTTTTGTTAAGCGTCCGATCATTCTGCCTGGTATAAATTCAGAAGTTTCAATATGCAAGACAACTCTTTCTATATATTGTGAATCAGTAACTATATTGACAGTTCCTTTAAAATCCCTTAGCACCATAAGAATAGCATATAATTCTGCGTTCTGGACAAAATTATAAGGGCTTTGTTCAACCCTTTTAGTTGGTTATTATCAGTCTGTAGAGACTGTATCATTTCTAAAAGTGCCTCATTCTTGGTCCTATTATCGAACCATGTTTTAAAGGAGAAAATATAAAGGACAAAGCTAATTCCTAGAATCAAATAGAGGGATGTCGGAGGGAAATCACATAAACCTTGCATAATATCATACATGGTATGAGTAAAAAAGCTGTTGAACTCTTATGTTATTAAATTATATCACCTTGCTCTTTTAAATTACAAATTTGTAAATTATATTTTAAATTTCACCTGTGATGAGTTGGAGTAGGTGCAATAACCATTACTGGCCAGTAGGTGTCGTGGTGCAGTTGTAGCCACGTGTCCAGCTTGAACTTGGTTATAGTGTTAGATACTAAAAAATATGCTCAAATTAAAAACAGTTATTCAGTGTAAATCACAGACTGTGTGCTCCGTGGAGGTCCCTGATTGGTCAGCAGCTGCACAAGCACAAGGACAACAAGGCAGCAATGCTGACAGAGATACTCGGTGAAGTCCATGTCCCACCTGAGCTTCCGTGGCACTCTGGAAAGCTGGACCCACAAGCTAGCCTTGCAGTCGCTGGTGGTGCAGGTGTCTGAGGACCCGGAGCAACTCTGAGACATTAGGAGCACTGCGTGGGGATCCTCTATCCAAATGCAGCACGTGGAGCCTGATGGCAGCTGGCTAGAGCTGCTGGAGACTCGAGCCCCACAATTTGGTGCCAACTGTTGAATTATCTGGGCTCGAGAAATAACCAGGCTAGCTGAAAGATAAAAAACAATAATATTTTTAGTTATTATAAGGGGCAAACTCACGAAATAGTAACAAGAAGTCCAAGCTCAGCTGTGCTGTGAGGGAAGCACCAAGAGAGAGCACTTGGGCCATGCACTATTTTTCTCCGGGTCCCAGAAAGCCACACCCTAACTTGGTCCCACCTCTTAAAGATAATTGGTTGACAAAGATTCCCCATCATATCTCGATCTTTTTCTGGGTCTTTAATCTGGTAAGGAGCGTGGCTAGGATTAAAGTGCTGCCTTGGGCAGCTGGATCTGCCACATTGCTTGGCTTCCTGAGAGTCTAGCTTCCTGATGGCGGTACTGGTAGGAGACACATTTATTGCCACATTGCTGTGAATGTATGTGATTTCAGTGTTCACCACTTGGTACTGCACTAATCTGCCTTGGAAAGACTAATTCTCCCTCTCTCGGCTGTCAGCAGTTGTCCACGGCTATTTCTTAAGGAGTTGGCCTCTATGAGATTTTCCCCGCTTTCATGTTAGTATATCCATTGTTGTTGGCATTGTTCAGGTCTTATTAAGCTAGCCATGCTTTTATTTTTAAGAAATGTAAATGTATTATTTTTAAGCTTTTTTATAACCTGTATATAAATAGGCATTGATATGAAAAACAATGTGTTTGATTAAAAATAATGTCAATTAACAATAGGTTTGCATAATATAATTACAATTATTTTTTTACATAATTTAATTACCAGAACTAGAAACTGAAGGCACATTGGAAATATCCTTAATATTATGAGGCCTATTTATTAAAAATATGCCAATTTTTGAATATATTTTATTCTTGAATACTCTTTCTTTGCTGTATTTTGTAGATTATCTCTTTTAGTGTGAAATGGAATCTTCGAAACTCAGGAAACAAAGTTAAGAAGTTAATCCAAACTGTCTTTTACAATAGGTCATTTAAATTCAGCAGTCTCTTTTTTAGCTCCCCACTTTGGACAGATTTATTTGTTGGTCTTACCTTTTGTCTTTTTGGGGGAGGTGAGGGGCAAACTTTTTTCTTTATCACTTCAATTTAACCATACCCTGTCATTTACCCAACTTGGTTTCTAACTCAGCTCCTTTCTCAAGAATTTCTCTATAATACCTATCGTCTAATCCTTGAAGGTGACAGACAGGCTCCTTTTTGTATTTGTATTTTGTAATATAGAAAATGTTCCCATGCATTTGCTATTGCTAGTTACTCACTTCTTCCCAACTTCCTGTCCAGTTAAAAATTGCACTTTTCACATTGTAGATTTTAATCTTGGAAATTGTCTTTTTATCTTTTTACCTCTTCACTCTCACTTTCTCTCAAAATTACAAGACTCTTCAAGTTGTTTCCATCTATGAAGTTGTTTGAAGCTCAAGATTATATCTTGATTCATCGCTTGAATCAAAATGGAAGTGTTCCAGGTAAAGAACTTGTATTTTGTTTGACCATCCTCACTGGCTAATGGTTCAGCAGGAGGGTGAACTGGAGAATTGTCCAGAGTTAACACTTCCCTGACTTGTTTTCATTAAGTTAAAAAATGCTTGATGTCAGGAACAAAATTTTGAAAGAACCAGTCTGAAAATAATTCTTTTGTGAAGTAAGCACCCTTACTAGGTTTATTTATTTATTTATTTATTAGCATGTGGATACTCTTATGTACCTCTCTTAAGGCTCCTCCAATTATCCTAATCTTGAAATATATGCCTTCCCTTGTTCTGTCTTTAGCACCACAATGTTGCCAGTAGTTTTATTTATTTATTAAATTTATTTATTTATGAAAGATTTCTGTCTCTTCGCCGCCACCGCCTCCCATTTCCCTCCCCCTCCCCCAATCAAGTCCCCCTCCCTCCTCAGCCCAAAGAGCAATCAGGGTTCCTTGCCCTGTGGGAAGTCCAAGGACCACCCACCTCCATCCAGGTCTAGTAAGGTGAGCATCCAAACTGCCTAGGCTCCCACAAAGCCAGTTCCTGCAGTAGGATCAAAAATCCATTGCCATTGTTCTTGAGTTCTCAGTAGTCCTCATTGTCCGCTATGTTCAGCAAGTCGGGTTTTATCCCATGCTTTTTCAGATCCAGGCCAGCTGGCCTTGGTGAGTTCCCATAGAACACCTTACTAGGTATATATATATATATATATATATATATATATATATATATATATATATAATGTACTTGTGTCCTCTTTATCTTTTGGGCATCTTTGCTTTTCCAATAATGACTGATTTTAATTTGTGAGTCCCATCTGCATTAGCACATATAAGGGCAGACAACTGTTGTTTGCTTCTTTTCCTTCTTGGTAGGCAGGCTTCTTTTCAACTTACCTTAATGTTCTCTGGCATTGACTTCCAAAAAAGGTCAATCTCATCCCAACTCTATAGCTTTGCTAAATGTTGTTTTCCCTCTTTAATTATCTAGATAGCTTTTGTCAAAACGGCTCAAAGTATTCTGAAACTGAACCTCGGACATGTTCCTCACATGCTTTTGGCTTCCCAAAATTGAATGACTATTTCAAAATCTAAACACTCAACCATTACTGGCCTTCAAGTCTATTGACTGTGTAATTCTTTCTGCAGCCTGAAGCGCCACACTGTTAGCAGAGGAGTGCTTCTGTTCTTCGCACATGCAAACCGCATCATCCACATTACCATATTGGGCTCTTGTTGGCCCCTTTCTCTTTTCAGCATAACATATCCTATTTCAGCACAAGATTCAAAGTCATTTTTATTGATCTTAATGCCATAAAATGTTGATTTACTGATATCAAATTCATCCCTTACACTTTAAAGAGATTGCCCAGCTTCAATCCTATGTAGAACCTTCATTTTCTTCTCCAAATTAAATACAGTATATTTCCCTCTGTTGTTCATTCCGAATTTTACTTAAGACAACCAACAGTCAAAAGAAAAGGAAAAGCCTTAGTAAACCGGGAAAAGGGGTTTGGTTTAGCTCTTTTAGTTTTTGCATTAGAAAGTAACTGGCTCAGAAGAATGAGGGTTCATGACTGATGTGTTAAGCTAGAGAAGGAAGAACCTACTCAAAACTGCCATTGTCCAAGTACTGTCTGGTTCTTACTGTTGCCAGGCAGAGGGGTCAGTCTGCAGAGCTCCACTGTTTCTTCTCCCAGTCAGGAATGCCAGAGATACCTGCACATTTTCCGTAACTCATGGCAGGGAAGAGGGCAAAATAAGGCAGGGAGCAACTCAGAGATGCTCCCACAAGAACAGATCTGAATGGGATGTCAGTGAAAAGCAATGCTTGAGAAAAAACGTAAAAAAGTCCATTGTGTAGAAGCTTTTAGGTGAAGAAAAGTGAAGAGGATGTACGTATGAATGCAGTCTAACTTTTAATTCAGTCAACACAGCAGTGAGCTTTGGAGAGGCACTAAATTCCCTAGGTGATCTGTAAATATGGAATTAGTCTTTCCTAGCACTTCTCCATTCTCAAATCTTCCTGGGGGATTCTGGATGTGTGTGATCAAGTGTTATTTTTCATGAAATGGTTTCATATTTTGCATCTTACCAAGTTTCAAAATCATGAAGTTCTCACATAGGAGTTTAGAAAGTTTGCAAAATATTTTTTTTAAAAAAGTCATCATTTTGTTTGTATTCCTAAATTTACATTAGGGTGTTAAATGATGTGTTTTGTATTTCAGGGTTGAGTTTTTCTTCGGTGCAGATTTTCTTTAGTTCTAATCAAGATTAACTGTCTCAAGAGTCACTTGCTGGTGTTTCTGATAAACTGGTTCCCAGAAGTTCTTCAGATGGCAAATTCTATAGCTCGTTGCTTTCAGTATTCATTTTTAGCTTTCCTGGTGCTGCTGAAATGGCTATTTGAGGTCTTTTGAAATAGCCTGCTCTACACATTTCACGGCTTTCATTCCAGATACACAACTTCATAGAAAGAACAGAAATTACCACTATAATCCCTTCCAGGTGCATCAGGAACGGATAATGATGGGGAAAAAAGGAGACCTTATGACAACAGGAAGTCCACATTCTGGTTTAGCACCTGCCACTGAGAAAATCCGTGGCACTAAGCAAATCACTTCTTAGGTCTCATTTTTTTTTTTGTTTATCAAGGAAAATAAATCTGTTTCACAGTTTAAAACCTCTCTCTCTCTCTCTCTCTCTCTCTCTCTCTCTCACACACACACACACACACACACAGAGACACACACACACACACAGACACACACACTACAAAACAAAAACTAATTAATGGTTGGGAGGAAAGCATCACATGACTCAGTAGGCCTTCAAAGCCGTCGTCCTCCCCGGAAGCTGAGGAGGATTCTGCAAAGGCAGCCTGGGCCACGACAGGCAGGCGGGGCCAAGCTGTGAGCACAGTGTGCAGAGGAGTGGCTGCAGACACTAGCGGCCACAAAGGTAAGCAGGGACAAAGGAGAAGCAAGGTGGCAATGCTCTCCCTGTCAGTACGCAGTGCTCCTTTAGGCTAAGATAGCCATTCTTAAGGCAAGGAGTCCATACATAAAAACTTGTAAAATCTAAACAACTGAATTTTTAAAAATAAAGTTCAAAACCAATAAAATTATCATACAGTGATAGAAGCCAGGGCTAGGATTTATTAGAAATTAAGGTGCAACAGGAAATTGAGATGCTATGACCATAATCACAGAAGTGTGCTTCCCCTGATACAATTATTTGAGGTATGCACTTAGAACATATCCCCCTCTCCTGAAAGGATTTATGATTACTTAAAAATAATGCCTGTAAGCCTCAAGTGGTTCATCCAAAATGGATCAGCAAATGAGAAAGAGAGAAACATATGGCAAAGGTTAGCAATTATTGTTCTTCTAGGTTCTAACTATACAAGCATTAATTGAAATCTTCTTTCAACTTATGCTATAATTTTTTAATTTTTTTGTTGAAAAATACTGACTAAAAATAATCACCATGTTGACTGAGATTTCTGTTCCACCAGGTCCCACAGTCATTTAGCCCCAAAGAAATCACACAGAGGTCTTTATTAGTTATAAACTGATTTGTCTAGTAACTCAGACTTCTTGTTAACTCTTATAACTTATATTAGCCCATTCTTCTTGTCTATGTTAACCACGTGGCTTGGTACCTTTTCTGGCGAGGCAGTCACATTGTGCTTGCTCTGTGTCTGGATCATGAAGCTGAGCCATGATGGTGCACACATTTAATTCCAGCACTCGGGAGCAGAGACAGGTGGATCTCTGTGAGTTCGAGGCTGGCATGGTCTGCAAAGCAGATGGCAGGACAGCCAGGACTATTACACAGAGAAACCCTGTCTCAGAAAACAAACAGACAAACAAAAATAATCATCAGAGATAGGCTCATAATTCCAACACTTGGGCAGCAGAGGCAGGAGGACAGGGAGTTTAAGAACTAGTCTCAAAAAAGTAGAAGCAAAAGAAGAAAATTACTGTGCTTCTTAGCTAGGAAATTAACCAACTGCCTGGGAATAGGAAACTAAAAAAAGTCAATACCCAGATTAAAGGGGATGTGAGAAATCAGTGGGTAGAATAAAAACAAAATATAATGAAAATAGCACAACTAAACCCATTTATGTGCTAGGCAAAATACAATTTAAAGGATAAAAGAATATGATATTTTGCAATTGCAAGTAGTATAATTTATCTAAATTGATATTTTAAAAATATTTTTAAGTCTTCTGTTTGCCTTGTAAATGATAAAATCACCATTTGTACAACTATTAAAATCCCATTGTGATAATGGTTGAAATGGTGTTAAATTTATAGATCAATTTGAAGATGACTGTTGTATTTTTGTATAGAAACTACAAATCAATAATACTATCTGTTTCTCTACTTTTTAAAAAATCAGTTTTGTGGAGCCAGACGCCTCAGAGAGAGACGCCATGCTCCTGTCTCGCGGGCAGACAGGATAGCTCTGCTCTCTGAGGCACTCTTGATGAAGCTCCAACCCAAGATGGACGTAGGCTAGAATCTTCCCGGTAAGCGCACCTTGGGGTGCTACATGCCTTATTAGAAATGGGCTAGTCCAGGTGCAAGAGTTAGCCTAAAAGATGCTAGATAGAAATGGGCCAAGCAGTGCTTAAAAGACTACAGTGTCCGTGTAATTATTTCAGGTAAAGCTAGTCGTGTGGGCGGCAGGGGTGTTTGGGACACAGCCCTGCCGCTCATATTTCAACAGATGGCGCTCACATGGACAACTGATTCCACTGAAAGCCCGAGAAAGCTTGGGAAAGAGTAAAGCATGTTTGTTTTCTTGGTAGCAGCAGTTTCTCGGGTCTGCTCTGCTTGCTAGAGGCAAGCAAGCGCTCTCAGCTAAGAGAGGCTTCCTGACTCAGCTTTAGCTGCAAAGCTTACAGCTCTTTTAAGAGGTCCTGCCACAAAACACTTAAACGGTGTTGATGAAAAGCTGAAGGCATGCTTTTCGGTTTTCAGCCATAGCAGGAAAAAAGCTGCGCCGTTTAAAAATGCCGGCTTTCGGGCTGGAGAGATGGCTCAGAAGTTAAGAGCACTGGTTGCTCTTCCAGAGGTCCTGAGTTCAATTCCCAGCAACCACATGGTGGCTCACAGCCATCTGTACTGAGATCTGGCGCCCTCCTCTGGTGTGTGGGCATACATCGAGGCAGAATGTTGTATACATAATAAATAAATAAAAAAAAATGCCGGCTTTCTGGGCTGTCCTGCCAGGGAAAACTCTGACTCCTTTACGCAGGCGGTTTGTGCGGTTTGCAAGCACAGGCTGCTGAAGTTCGCTTGCTGGCAGGGACCTTGAAACACTGTAGAGTTGTGGCACTGAAGGCGGCTCTGGCCCGTACCTCAGCCAAAGGTTGGAATGGCAGAAAGCTAAGGAATGGACTGGATCTAGCTGGCAAAGCCACGGCTTTAGTCTTACTGAGATTGCTTGGTAAATTGAAGACTCATGTATTCAGAAAAAGAGAGATATACAGTAAAGAGAGCGTCAAAGACAAAGAAACTTTTTAAATAATTTACAGTGTGTTAAAAATATATGCAAACTAAAAATTAAAGTTCTTAAAAGTAAAAAATGAAAGAAAGAGAGTAGTTGAGTGTGGTAGTATACACCTTTAATCCCAACACTTGGGAGGCAGAGGGAGATTGACCTCTGTGACTTCAAGGTGTGGTAGCTTACACCTTTAATCCCAATGCCTGTGAGGCAGAGACAGGCGGATCTCTGAGAGTTCAAGGACAGCCTAGTCTACAGAGTTATTCCAGGACAAAGATACAGAGAATATAAAATAAAAAAAATAAACGAAATAGAGGTTAAAATAAAGCTGGACAAAGATGGAAAATACACAGAGAATATTGATACTGTATGCTATTATGCTCCCTTTGAATTGTTTGAATGCTGAGAAAAGAGCAACAGCTGCTAAAAGATATTTGTTTATAAATGCTGCTGAACTAATCCAACATAGATATTCTGAAAATGCCTTGACTTTGAGATTTGGATCTAAGGACATGATACTTTGGAAAGGAGTTTCTTGTTTTGTTTTCACAGAGGATGAGACCCTGTTCATTTCTTCTATTCCAATATGGTATGATAGACCACACCCTCCTGAACGGTTGCTGTGAACACCTTCAGAAAATTGCTTCGCTCAACTGCCAACTGAGATAAAACTAGCACACAGGTTATACCATGAAAGACCTAATTAACGATGCCCCCATTCAGCAGAAAGCAGTTTAGAGAGAAAAAACTGTGCCCATGTTCCCAAATATGGTTTATAAATGTTCCTTTACATTTAAAGGGGGATATGATATAGGTATGAATAATTTGCATTGCTAGAGATTTAACGTCAATTCTGTTAATATGTATATGTATTTTTGATCTTGATTAAAGTATTGAGATTGTATAGTTCACTTAAAAATGTAATGTATATAGACTGTTAATAATCATCTATAATAGTCAAGTTTGTAGTCATGTTAGATTTTCTAGATGTGCATGGATATATTTCAGATAGGCATTCTTCATATCTTTCAAAGGCTGGAGATTATGGCATTTTAAATGTTTTGATAACTTAGGGTTTTTCATGAGATTGAGACACTCTGCTCCTGGCAGCACCAATCTACTTCAGGAAGAATATGGGCATCAAAGAGGATCCCTATGGAGTTTGATAGCCATTTGGGCAAGAAACTGCTCTTGCCTGGACTATTGCATAAACTGGACACAGAGAACCCGCAGAGAGAGGACTGCTGAGCTTGCCTAAAGGTGAGATGACCTTTCGAGGTTCCTGATTCATGAAAGAGTCTGCAAGACATTCTTCAGGACAAGCAGATAGTGACTGCCTTTGAAATTTCCTGCTTTGTGAAATGTCTGCTGGAAACTATGGGCTTGTAGGCCAAAGATGGATGCCCCAACAGTAAGAGGAACTTTAGGTGACTGTCCAGGCAGCGAGATGTCTCTGTCATTTCTAGAGTTTGAAAGTTGCTTTTTTCTTGTTTGCTTAGGTAATATTGTATCTTTCTGGAGTCTTTGATGGAGTTAAGAATAGTTAGTTATAGTTATACTTTTCCTTAGTTATGATAAAGATTATTGTAATTTTTACTTGATAACTGTTTTGTTATATGTAATTTTGCTATGTTAAAGTTAAAGCCTTTCCTTTTTGTTTAAACAGAAAAAGGGGAAGTGATGTGGGAGTATCATATATCAATCTGTTGATTTCATTGGTTAAGCAATAAATAAACTGCTTGGTTCTGAAATAAAATCAGTTTTGTTTATTGAGATTAGACTTTCTCTGTTGCCAAGGCTATTCTGTAACTTCTGGGGTCACATGATCTTTCTGCTTTTATGTCTTAAGTATCTGGAATAATAGGGATATACTACAGCAGTCTGCTTGCTTATATAGTTTTTAAATTTCTTTTGTTAGTGTTTTGCAATTTTCAAATGCACAATCTTTATATTCTGTTTGTAAATTCATGTCCATTTATTTTTAAGCCATCATAATTTTATCACTTCAACACCTTGCCATTATAAGTTTTGAAAATTTCATTACTAGTTTATAGTATATATGTTTGATTGTGTCTATTGACCTATTACCTGAGCCTCTATTAAATTCACTAGGTACTTCTAGGGCTTATAGTTTTTTGTAGATTTCTTGGTAACTATCATCTAGAAAAATATGAATTTTATTTCATTTTCATGAGAAGCTTATGCCATTTTTTAACAAACTGGTGGTTGTTTATGTAATGCTAAGAAATTAATTCAAGTCCCCACAGGTTTTTCGTGTATTTTTTCTAATACCATGATTTGTGACACAGCATTGTTTACTCCTTCTAAAATCAGGTTGAGTAGAGGCGATGAGAAAAACTTCTTTGCTTTGCTGTAGATTAGAGGAAAACCATGAAGTTCTTTGCCATTAAGGATGATGTTAGCTGTGGGTTTGCAGTAGACGCTCGTATTACTAGCTTGAGGGAAGTCTCCTAAAAGGTCGAATTTGTAGATTGATGCCTTTGCTAAACCATTGGAGACAATGATCTTATTTTTTCCCAGTGGACTGTTAATGGGGGTAGTTTATACTGACTTTTTAACTATTGACGTTTTATAACAAGGGTAGACCCATTATGGTCATCATAAATTGTACTTTTGTGAATTGAAAAATTCCAGAAGGTCAAATGACTGAACTTGAAGATTATGGAGGTTTAAAATGTAGGTGAGTGTCAACTTACCTTGAGCTACTTTTATTCCCCTTGACCACCCGTATCTAACCTAGCATCTTTTTGACTACAAGAATCTTTACAAAAGCAAAACACTAGCTTCCACCAATCTGAAAGCCAAGGAAGTAATCAGATAGCACATGAAACCTATCTTTGGGTGGAAGCCTCACCCCAGCCCCTGGCATCCATATACCCAAAGAGTCTGGAATGTTTGGGCTAAGGCTTCAACCCAGCCCCTGGCATCCTTATATCCAAAGAGTCTGGAATGCTCAGGTGGAAGTTCCATCTCAAGCCTCCTCCCCTGGGAGTTGCCTTATTCCAGACTCCACCTCCAAGAAAGCCTGCCAAATGATGAACCCTCCCCAGAGATGCTCAAGACCACTCCCACAGGCTATTTAAACTGCTCCCCAGAGAACAAACATGTGGTTTTCTGGTCTTCCTTCCCCAGCTCCTCTCTGGGGGATTGAAAGGCCACCTGGGAGCATTGGTATCCATCAAATCTGGGCTTTTTCTAATTTGGTTTGATTTGGTCTGATTTGGATTATTGCCTTGGTGGAGAGGTTTATGGGGAGCAGAAACTTTTCCCACTGAGGGGGCTGTTTTTTCCCATTGGTCCAAGGACACATATTGGGAAAACACCCTCCCTTGCACCTACTCTCCACTAGGCTAAGATCCACTTTGTCTGGGTAAGTTCCGATTTCCAAGTCCTTGCCTTTAAAGGCCCAGGGCTTCATCTGATTTTCAGGTTGTCCTATTGAAGACAGAGCCATGCCAGGTGCCCCACCTGACAGGGACAAGAACCTGCCTTGTTCCTGTGGGATTCCTTTATCCTGTTAAGGTATTTTCCACACCCCTCTGTTTTTTATTTATTTTTTGACCCAAAGTCTACCACATTAGGCTTTGAGTTCAGCATAGACTTGCAAAATGGGCACTTGCAATTCAAAGCCAGATACTCAAACACCCTTGGGCTGCCTTTTGCAAAATCTTTTTAAATTGGGACTCTTCGATACCACCTGTCCTGAATGGCTAATCTCTCTGTGCACTGAGATCTGGCATCAATATGACCTTGACAATGAGACACGACCTTGAAAACTTTGCCAGTATTGGGATAAATGGGCAGAACTCTCATATGTCCAGGCTTCCTGGGCACCATGCTTCCATCCCTCCCTCAGTAGCCAGTATCTTACAGCACTGGTTTCGGTTGCCAGGGTCATCCCTTCCCCCACCCCCCAACCCTGACTACCCAACCCCCTCCTATGGGGCCACATTCTTCACATTCCTCCCCCATCCAGTCCTCCCCCCCTTCCTCCCCAGCCAAAGAGAAGGTTGAAGGCCAACTTCCTCTTCCTTACCCACCTTCCTCCCCTCCCCTTCCTCCTACTGTCCCTCCATACCCTTCCATGCCACAACCTACCTCTTGGTCCACCTCTACACACTGGCCTAACCCCACCCCCCAATCCTCCCTGTCTCTTCTCACACCAGGTCTCATCAAAACCCTGTCCTTCTCTGCCCTCTCCAAGAGGTAGCTGGAGCTGATAGAATTGTTAGAGTCCATGTTTTCTTCTCTCTTCAGGGCATCTCACAATTAGAAAAATGGTTGAATTCCTTCTCTTCTAATCCTTCTCTTTATATCAAGGAGTTTTGCCATCTGTCCCAGGCCTACGATTTAACCTGGCACGATCTCTATGTCATCCAGGCCTCTACTCTCACTCCTGAAGAGCGAAGTCAAGTTCAGGCAGCAGCTAGACAGTATGCAGGCCAGATCCACCTAGTGGACAATATAGTCCCTGTGGGGGACTTGGCCATGCCACATCCTGGGATTATCAACCAGGTCAAAACGGTCGGCAGAGGCGGGACATCATGGTCTGCTGCCTCCTTCAGGGTATGGAGATGGTCTTGGAAAAGGTTGTTAATTTTGACAAACTCCCAGAGATCACACAGCTAGCTGATGAAAACCTGGCCATTTTTAAAACTGATTACAAGAGACCATGGACCCAGCCTCCCCAGGGGAGCTATAGTTCTGCCTACCCATTTCATTTCTCAGTCAGCACCAGATATTAGAAAGAAATTAAAAGAGGCCGAAGAGGGTCCCCAAAGTCCCATACAGGAATTGGTGAAAATGGCCTTTAAAAGGTATTAAAGTTTTTAATACCTGAGAAGAGGCAGCTGTGTCCTCCCGACAGAAGGCTATGCTCTAAGCCCAAGCCCTAGCAGCTGCCCTGAGGCCACCAAGACCCCCACAAGGGGAACAAGGGAAGTCGACCATGGGACTCCATCTTGCTGGAGCTCAGCCTAAGTCAACTCCTCCAGGAGTCAGCAACAAATGTGGCCATAATGGTCATTTGGTTCAATATTGCCCTGAGCCTCAGCTGCCTATGAGACCATGCCCTATCTGGCGGCAGCCTGGACACTGGAAATCACAATGACCCCGTGCAGGCTCTTCCTCTATGCCACACCATGGAGGTCCAGCCTCACCAACACTGGCAAGTGAGACTGTGCCAGCCTTCAAACTACTCAGCCTGGTGGAGGATTGACATGGTCCAGACTTGGTGACTCCCATTGCCCTCTCTGAGCCTAGGGTAACACTGTAGGTAGTGGGTAAGTCCATTACTTTTCTTTTGGGCACGGGAGCTACCTACTCTGTTTTAATATCTCATTCGGGTTCTACAGTTCCCTCACCAATTTCCATCATGGGGTGGGGGGACAGGACCCTTTCCTTCCCATTTAAGACAGCATCACTGCCCTGCATTTTTGCAGGGCGATTCTTTTCTCATTCGTTCCTAGTCTTACCTGCTTGCCTTGTCTCCCTACTTGGTTGTGACATTCTCAGCTGCTTGGGGCCACACTCACCTTGACCCTCACATCCTCTTCTGAGTCCCACTTTCTTCTCCCCTTAATAGCCTCACATGTTTCTATCCCAGACTGTCCTGTCCCTACCCTCCCTTATCCAGTGGATTTCCAACTATGGGATATCTCCACCCTTGTGGTTGCTACTCACCACCAGCCAGTCCTAGTTCATCTGAAGGACCCTTCTTCCTTCTCTTCTGGACCCCAGTTTCTTTTTTTTATTAATATTTATTTATTTATTATGTGTACAATATTCTGTCTGTGTGTACGTCTGCAGGCCAGAAGAGGGCACCAGACCTCTTTACAGATGGTTGTGAGCCACCATGTGGTTGCCGGGAATTGAACTCAGGACCTTCGGAAGAGCAGGCAATGCTCTTAACCACTGAGCCATCTCTCCAGCCCTGGACCCCAGTTTCTTATTCCTGAAACCCACCACAGAGGCCTTCAGCCTATTATCACCCGCCTTCTATCTCAGGGACTTTTCATTCCTATTGACTCACCCTACAACACGCCCATTCTTCCAGTGCGTAAGCCTTCTGGTACTTGCTGTTTGGTTCACGACCTCTGCCTGATAAATGAGGCAATTATTCCAATTCACGCAGTGGTTAACAACCCTGACAATCTCCTGTCTAAAGACCCTCCTGCCACTTCCCAGTTCACTGTTCTGGACCTGAAAGATGCCTTCTTTACTGTCCCTTTACACCCCGACTCATACTTCCTCTTTGCCTTCACCTGGGAGGACCCTGGCACCCAATCCTCCAGACAGCTTATGTGGACTGATCTCCCTCAGGGTTTTCAGGACCACTTCCATTTCTTTGGCTAAGCCCTGACTCTGGATCTTTCTATCTTTGACCCCAGTCCTAGAACACTTCTCCAATAGGTTGATGATCTTCTCTGCAATCCCACATTTCCTCTGTCACAACAGGCCACTGCTTGGTTCCTGAACTTCCTCAGATCCCTGGGATATCGAGTCTCACCAGCTAAGTAAGGTTCAGCTGTGCTCTCCTACTCTGGTGTATTTGGGTGTTCAATTCAGCCCGGGGCCTAAGACCCTCACCTCTGACAGGGTCCAGGCCCTGTGGGATTTATACCCCCTAACCACAGCGGCTCAGATTCTCTCATTTTGGGGCCTGATAGGATTCTTCCATCACTGGATCCCTAACTTTGCAATTACAGCCAAGCCTCTGTACCAGGCAGCCAGAGAGACTCCCAAGGGGCCTCTCACCCACCCGGCCACCATCTGCTGCCACTTCTCTCTACTGCAAGATGCCCTTCTAACAGTCCCTGCCCTTGCTCTTCCAGAACCCATGAGACCTTACCATCTCTATACAGATGAGAGGTCAGGAGTAGCCACTGGAGTTCTAACCCAACAGGTTGAGCCTTCAAATTGGGCTGTTGCCTTTTTGTCCAAACAGCTGGACCTCACCGCCTGTGGATGGCAGCCATGCTTGAGAGCTCTGGTAGCATCAGCTGAACTCACTTGGGGGGCTCTCAAGATCACCCTGTCCAGGCCAATCACGGTATACTCCACCCACCGCCTCTCAGACTTTCTGAATCATTCTTCTCTCCCCCTCCTTGGGCCCTCATGAGTCCAAGTCTTTAACTTACTGATTCTAGAAAACCCTCAGATTACCTTGGCCTCCAGTCCTGCCCTAAACTCTGCAACCCTCCTTCCTGTTGCCTTCTCCTCTGGTACCTCCTCTAACTTGTGCCCAGAAGCTGTGGAGGCCTTATGCTCATCCTGGTCTGGTCTTCTAGACCAAGCACTCAGAAGTCCCCAACTCACCCTGTTTATTGATGGAAGTTCTCTTATAGACAAATCAGGAAACCACCTGGTGGCATATGCAGTTGTCACTTCCACTAAAACAGTTGAGTGACCTGCCTGCCAATGGGAACCTCCTCACAAAAGGCAGAATTAATCACCTTGACTAGAGTGCTCCACATAGCCAAGGGTCAATGGGATAATATCTATACTGACTCTAAACATGCCTTTTTAATAGCCCATATCCATTCTCTAATCTGGAAGGAAAGGGGTTTCCTCACTACCAAGGGCACTCCCATAGTTAATGGACCCCTTATAGCTAAGCTCTTGGAGGCGCTCCAGCTCCCTATGGAAGTAGCCATAATTCACTGCCAGGACACCAGTCCTCCAAGGACCCAGTGGCCTTAGGCAATGCCAAAGATAACTCAGTGGCCCAGGGGCTGGCCTCCAGTTCCTTGGATTCCACAGGACATATTTTGTTTTTGTTTTCCCCCTATCAGCCCTGCTATCAATCAGAAGAGAAGGACGAACTCATAAAAAGTGGGGAGCAGGGCTGGAGAGATGGCTCAGTGGTTAAGAGCATTGCCTGCTCTTCCAAAGGTCCTGAGTTCAATTCCCAGCAACCACATAGTGGCTCACAACCATCTGTAATGGGGTCTGGTGCCCTCTTCTGGTCTGTAGGAATACACACAGACAGAATATTGTATACATAATAAATAAATAAATAATTTAAAAAAGTGGGGAGCACAAAAACAAAGGATGGATGGTTCTACTTAAATAACTGCTTCATCCTTCCTCATGACCAGGCATTGTCAATCATTTTAGACACCCACCAGACTTTACACACCGGCCCCAAAGCTTTATTCCATTTCTTAGAGCCCCTCTTTGACCCCACCCATCGCCAAGTGTGTATTTCACAGGTTCATTTCTCTGGTCAGATGTGTGCCAAGGTCAATCCATAGGGGGCTCTCCACATACATCAGTCTCTGCATCAGCTTCGTGGACATCAACCGAGCAAAGATTGGCAGGTTGATTTCACCCAAATGCCTACTCATAAAAAACTCTGATATCTCCTAACTCTTGTGGACACTTTTACAGGATGGATAAACGTGTTTTTGGCCTCCAGGGAGACAGCAGATGTGGTGGCTCAGGTACTCCTGGACCACATCATTCCTCGGTTTGGCGTTCCACAGACTATCCAGATGGACAATGGGCCAGCCTTTACTTCCAGGGTCATGGAGCTTGTGTCAGAAGTTCTCAACATCTCCTGGAAGCTCCATATCCCCTACCTCCCACAATCCCCAGGAAAGGTGGAGAGGGCCATCGGACTCATCAAACAAGAGCTAATCAAGCTCTCCATTGAACTCAGGTTATCTTGGCCCTCCCTCCTCCCCATTGCCTTTACCCATCTCTGGGCCACTCCACATTCTCCTGTGGGTCTAAGCCCTTTTGAGCTCCTTTATGTCAGGCCCTTGCTCCTTAATCGCCACCTCCCTGCCCAAACTCCTCCAATGACTGGGTTCCTACCCTACCTCTCCCTTCTGAGGTCCCTTCTCTGTTCACATTCTGACAGCTATCTCCCTGCCCCCACACCGAAGGAACTCAAAGCCCCTGAACCTACTCCACTCTCCCTGGGGGACAGAGTACTTCTCAAAAAGCTAGTTCCTAGGTCTCTCGAACCTCGATGGACAAGACCTCACACAGTGATCCTTGCCACCCCTTCGGTTGCCAAGCTTCTGGGACACCCATGCTGGTACCCACTCTCCAGGCTCAAGTGGGCACCTATTCAGGATACTTGCAACCTGCCTTCTCATCTCCCTCAAGGAACAAATGCCTGAGGTCTCCAGGATGGCACTTAACTGGATGCCTTTCCACCCACACCTTCTGCTGAGCGTGAGCCCACCAACTCCCAACTCTCCTCTCCCCCATGTCACCCCATATCTGCAGAAAGCAGCTAGATGTGAACCAGCACCCCTATACCCAAAGAGTCTGGGATGTTTGGGTGGAAGCCTCATCCCAGCCCCTGGCATCCATATATCCAAAAAGTCTGGAATGCTCAGGTGGATGTTCCATCACAAGCCCCCTACTCTGGAAATTGCCTTAGTCCAGACTCCACCTCCAAGAAAGCCCGCCAAATGATAACCCCTCCCCAGAGATGCTCAAGACCATTCCCATAGGGTATTTAAACTGCCCCCAAAGAACAAACATGTGGTTTTCCAGTCTTCCTTCCCCAGCTCCTCTCTGAGGGGCTGGAAGGCCACCTAGGAGCATTGGTATCCATTAAACCTGGGCTTTTCCTAATTTGGTTGGATTTGGTGTGATTCAGATTATTGTATTGCTGGAGAGGTTTATGGGGTGCAGAAACTTTTCAACCTACACCAATGTTCTTTCTGGCTTGCTGTAACCTGTCTACCTGTGGCCCCCTTTAATGTATTTGACAAGTACTTTTATGATTTTTTAAAAATTCTGTGTCTCATAAAATCTTTTTTTTTTTTTTTTTTTTGGTTTTTCGAGACAGGGTTTCTCTGTAGCTTTGGTGCCTGTCCCAGAACTAGCTCTTGTAGACCAGGCTGGCCTCGAACTCACAGAGATCCACCTGCCTCTGCCTCCCGAGTGCTGGGATTAAAGGCGTGTGCCACCACCGCCTGGCGTCTAATAAAATCTTATGCAACTTCTTCAATACTGGATATACTTGTGGTGCTTTGAATGAGAATGGCCCCCATATGCTCATATATTTGGAGGCTTTCACCCCAGTTGGTGGAACTGCTTGCGAAAGATTAGAAGATGTGGCTTAGCTGGAGGAGGTGCGACACTGTGGATGAGCTTTGAGCTTCTGAAAGATCATGCCATCCCCAGTCTCTTTCTCTCTGCTCATACTTGTAGCTCAGGACGTTGGTTCTCGGCTGTTCTTTTTTTCAGCCTTCACTCTGCCATCATGGATTCTAACCCCCTGAAACCATAAACCCAGATCAACCACTTTGTTTAACTAGTTGCTTTGGTCATACCATGAGTCTTTTGAAATCTCAAAGCCTACCTTCAATGACATACCTCCTCTAAGGCCATAACTTCTAATCTTTCTCAAACAGTTCTACCAGTTGGGGACCAACCAAGCATTCAAACATACGAGCCAATAGGGGCCATTCTCATTCAAACCACCGTAATGATATTTGTGGAAACCTGAATATGTGTGTTCCCAGGTCACTCATATTTGACCCCAGAATAAACTGTCTCTTATGTCCTTTGAGGTGACAGTTGGATTTTTGCATCAATACTTTCCATATATTAGGGCATTTTTATAATAACTTATTCAGGAATTTTGTGCCTCCATTTAGGGTGATTTTTATCTTCATTAAAAGCACAATTTTATAATGTGAGTTAGGAGCTGTACAGGCTTGAAATTCTCCATTAAATGTATAATCAAATTCATTAGTAAAAGCATTTGAAACATTTGGGCTTAGGGATTTCTGTTTCAAAATGATTTTAGCAGTTACACAGCTATCATTATAATAATTATAGTACAGTTTGCGTTATTTATTTCATCATGGGTGAATTTTTGTTGTTTAATGAAGTTAAGGTTTTGATTAACTTTGATAAATTACTGATTATATATGTATATATACACATATTTACAAAGAGGTTCAGAATGTCCCTTATTAGCTATTTTTATCATGAGCTATATAATATTCCCTACTTTATACTTGATAATAGAAACCTATCCACTTCCCCCTCTGATGTTTGTTTCCCTTTCTTACTTTTTTTTTGTTGGTTTTTTGAGACAGGTTTTCTCTGTAGCTTTGGAGCCTGTCCTGGAGCTAGCTCTTGTAGACCAGGTTGGCCTCGAACTCACAGAGATCCGCCTACCTCTGCCTCCCGAGTGCTGGGATTAAAGGCGTGCGCCACCACCGCCCGGCCCCCTTTCTTACTCTTCTGGATAAGTAGGTGTTGTAACTCACTCTCTATCCTCTTACTATATATTGCAAGCCAAAGAGAAACCAACCTTCAAAATTCTGAGTAACATTTCTATTTCAAATGAATATTCATTGTTTTGGCACCAACCTAAGTGCTGAAGGCTTCGCAAATCTGCCAGCAGTTAGTGGATCCTAAGAGCAGGGAATGATATCAACAAAATCAGATACCATAAATGAGAGTCATCACAAAAAAGAATACATTATTCAAAAATTATGAGACATATCATAAACCAGGAACATGTTACTTGTGCACAGGAGCTGAAAGGGTATACCAGAACTTGCTAATGAGATGCTTCAGATAGTGGATTATTTAAATACATTTTTATTTTTTAAAATTAAAATACTTTTGTTTTATTTTTATTACTATTAATATTTTTATTCATTCTTCTCTCATACATTATATGCTGACAATAATTTCCCCTCCCTCCACTCCTCTCAGTTCCCACTCCTCCTTTTCCCCCAGACCCACTGCTCCTCCATTTCCCTTCAGAAAAGAGCTGGCCTCCCAGGGATATCAACTGAACATGGAATAACAAGTGTCAACAAGACTAGGCACAAGCCCTCACATCAAGGCTGGGTGAGGTGACCCAGTAAGAGGAAAAGGGTCCCACAAGTAGGTAAAAGAGTCAGAGACAGCCCTCACCCCCAAGGTTAGAAGTCCCACAAGAACACCAAGCTACATCAACATAACTTACGTGCGAGGACCTAGTTCGGACCCATAAGGCCCTGTGACTGTCAATTCAGTCTCTGTGAGCCTCTACGAGACCAGGTTAGTTGTAGGTTTTCTTGTGGAGTTGATTCTATTTCTCCTGGTGCCCTTGACCCCTCTGGCTCCTTATCTCTTTATAACACTAATATTCTATTTTCCCTTCCTTAGAAGACCCCTTCCTCTACCCAGTCCCTCTACCCAGCTAGGTACCTAACTGACCTTGAACTTCTGGTTCTCCTGTTTCCACCTCTCAAATCCTCAAATTACATATGTGTACCACAACATCTGGTACAAATTTCCATTTATTGATTTATATGTTGGTTATAGGTGTGTTTCCGTTTTACAAAATATTTATAAGGTAATATTTTTTGTTTCTTTATTTGCTTTTTAAATCTTTTGAGACTTTCACACATGAGTATTGAACTTTTATTATTTCCCCTTGCGTTGCCTCCCCAAATGCATCTTATGTCCCTTCCACTCACTCTCAAATTCATGATGTCTTCTCTAATTATCATTATTACACACATATAACATGTATATACACACACAATCTGCTGAGTTCATTTGGTGTTGTTCATGTGTATACGTGTTCAGGGTTGACCACTTCAGACGGGATAACCTATCATGGGTCTCACCCTTGGAAAAGACTGATTTGACCTCTCTCAGTAGCCATTAACTGCCTGGAGCTCGTCTAGGGCAGTGTTCTCAACCTTCCTAATGCTGCGACCCTTTAATACAGTTCCTCATGTTGTGCCGACTCCAAGCACAAAATTATTTTCATTGCTATGTCATAACTGTAATTTTTACTACTGCTATGAATCATAATGTAAATATTTTGGGAGATGGAGGTTTGCCAGAGGGGTTGCAACCCATAAGTTCAGAACCGCAGTTCTAGAGAGAGCCTTATGAAAATTTTCCTATTCACATTGGTATGCCAACTAGTGGAGGTCTTCTTTAGGCATCTCGCTGAGATTTCCTGAATGCGGTTTCTCTGTCATATGTAGAAGACACTATCCTAAAGCAAAATTGTGGTATTTAAAATCTTCCTGTTTCTCCTTCTGGATGTTCCCGGAGCCTTAGGTCAAAATTCAGAGAACAGCTGACTATTGGGTGCCCACGCCCAAATGTGTTTTTGCCTTTTTATAAGAAAATAGGTATAATTTTGTTTTGTGTACTTATCTTTTTTTGGGGGGGAACAAAGTTTCCCCATGTAGGTAGCCCTGCCTGGCTGGCCTGGAACTCATTTTGTAGATCAGGCTGGCCTCAAACTCACAGAGATTCATCTGCCTCTGCCTCCTGAGTGCTGGGATGAAAGGCGTTCTTCATTATTGCCTGGCTTTATGTAATTACCTTTATGCTATATTTTATAATAAAATGCTTTAAAGGGGAAATATTGAATTTATTATAATGTATAAATATCATTTACACTTAAAATATAGTGGGGGAAAAGCTCGGATTTAGTGATGAACCCTGTAAAGTTCTATACAGAGACTGGACAAGTCTTGTCAAAAGTCAGTTATTCTGCTACAGAGAAGTGAATCTCTGTCCCTTTCTCTGCCTGTCTCTGTCTGTCTCTCTGGCTTGCTTCTTGCATTTCTGAATCCTATAAATGACAGACTATAAAGGACATCTGTCCAGTACTCCTCCTTTCTCCTTTAAAGTTATAAAAGCAGAACACCCTCTGTTCTCTACAAGATACCCCAAGCAACAATTTTGATAAGATTTTATGATTAATTCAGTTGACTCAGAAGAAGACAAAAGTCTAAATCTGTCATGTTTATTTGAATAAATTGCTTTATGTGAGAACAGCCTCCTGAACCTTGACAGATTCTCCTAACCCCATTTAAACATACCTATCCTAGGTTCACCAAATGCCTCAGTACATACCTGGGGTATTGTCCAGAAGCCCATCTTTACACGTCAACTCTGTTTTTCCTATTCATTCCCTTTATTTCACAATAAAAGAAATAAATAGATAATTACCTAAGGAGGAAGAATGAAGGGCTATCTAAAATCCTGGGAACGGCATACAGCTGTGGCAGCCCTAAACTGAACAATATCAAGGGCCCTGAGATTCCCATAGTGTATGGAACACAGTTCTCAAATAACCAGGCATTCACTTGCTTTGTAACATCGTACTTTGTTGTTGGGTTGATTTAAAATAAATTCTCCACCTAGAAAATGCAAATTGTATTGTCCCTTGCTTCCCCTTTCTGTTTGCTATAAGATAATTTACAAACAATGCCATCCGGGTTTTAGATAAAATGTCAACTTTGTCTGATGGTGAGAGTCTATTGATTAGAGCCTTAAGGATAGTTTTCCACCTCAGAGGTCGTAGTTGCTTTAACTGAGCTTACAGCCACGGCTTCTTTAATCATCACAGCTTCATTGATTCTTACTGTAAACCCAGTTCTGGTTTCAGGCTCTCCGAATGAAGGTGAAAGATCGTGGCCTGAGATTCTAGAGTATACTCTTGGAGAAGTAACGGTGAATAGGGCAGATGCCTTAGTGCACCTGCCAGCTACGGTCCAGGTACCAGAACGCATCGTCGAAACACTGCCTTCCTTGGAAATTTAAAAATGTCTTTAACCCCATCCTTAAAATGAAAGCCGATAGGGCACCAGTGGGACCGAAGCAGCCTCTAGATTTCAAATTAATAAGTGATCTTAAGTTGCAATCACTATCTATACATCTCGTAAATCCCTGGCTAAGCATTACTTATTCTCCCCCGCCCCCCAACCTTGGGTTGCTCATTTTGCCTCCATTTATTCAATAGGGGTTTTCGTTTTATGTGAAAATTTTAGTAGAATTTGAAGTCAGGTGTGTAGCTAAGGTTTAATCATTGGGATGTGGTCAAATCATTTTCCCAGTATGAACCAAAGTAAATAGGAAATCTCATTTTAAAAACTGTACTTATGGACTTAGCATCTGTCTGAGAATTAAAGGGGACAAACCTACGGATGGCAGTGAGGGGTCAATTCACCACAGGCGTTGGGTCAGGGGTGGAGGAGTCGGAAGTGATTGGGATTTGGGGGAGGAGATTCGCTTACACACAGGAGCCAAGCTTTGAGCGGCCATATCTGCCGCCGCCGCAGCTGTGGATGCAGCATCTGCGCTTTGCTGCCTCCGCGCCGCTGAGGTTCGCGTAGCTATCCCGTGGCCCCTGGCTGTTCCGCCTTGCCACCATCGGTGGATCAGGCTCGTTCTGACCTGCCTACCTCCCTCCTTCTCCGCCTCACCCCGACTGCTCAGACCATGGATCTCGGCAGCAGCAGCGACTCAGCTCCCGACTGCTGGGATCAGGTGGACATGGACGCCCCGGGTTCGCCTCCGAGTGGGGATGGAATCGCCTCTGCGGCCACGACAGTGACCGAGGCAGCGGAAGCGGAGGCCCAGCGCCAGCATCTCAGCATGGCCTTCAGCAGTCAGCTCAACATCAACGCCAAACCTTTCGTGCCTAGCGCAAGAGCCGCGGAGTTCGTGCCCAGCTTCCTGCCGGGATCGGCCCAGCTGCCCGCCCCCACAGCCTCCAGCAGCTACGAAACCTGCACCGGCGCCGCAGACCCTCAAGGTAAAAGGCTGGGATGGGGAGCACCTGTGGAACCTCCCAAAGATGGACCTTTAGTGTCGTGGGAAGGTTCCAGTTCGGTTGTGACCATGGAACTTTCAGAACCTGTTGTAGAAAATGGAGAGGTGGAGATGGCCCTGGAAGAATCGTGGGAGCTTAAAGAATTAAGTGAAGCAAAGCCCGAGGGTTCTTTGGGAGATGCAGGGCCCCCAGAAGAAAGTGGCAAGGGAATGACGGAGGAGAAAGAGGAAATGAGGAAGTCAAAATCTATGGTCAAACCATCAGCTGCTCCTAAGAAAGAACACGTAAACGTGGTGTTCATTGGGCATGTAGATGCTGGCAAGTCAACCATTGGAGGGCAAATAATGTTTTTGACTGGAATGGTTGACCGAAGGACACTGGAGAAATACGAAAGAGAAGCTAAGGAGAAGAACAGAGAGACTTGGTATCTGTCCTGGGCCTTAGACACCAATCAGGAGGAACGAGACAAGGGTAAGACAGTGGAAGTGGGGCGTGCATATTTTGAAACAGAAAAGAAGCATTTCACAATTTTAGATGCCCCTGGCCACAAGAGTTTTGTCCCAAATATGATTGGTGGTGCTTCTCAAGCTGACTTGGCTGTGCTGGTCATCTCTGCCAGGAAAGGAGAATTTGAAACTGGATTTGAGAAAGGTGGACAGACCAGAGAGCATGCGATGCTGGCAAAAACAGCAGGGGTCAAATACCTAATCGTGCTTATTAATAAGATGGATGACCCCACGGTAGACTGGAGCAGTGAGCGGTATGAAGAATGCAAAGAAAAACTGATGCCCTTTTTGAAAAAAGTTGGCTTCAGCCCTAAAAAGGACATTCACTTTATGCCCTGCTCAGGACTGACAGGAGCAAATATTAAAGAGCAGTCAGATTTCTGCCCTTGGTACACTGGCTTACCATTTATTCCATATTTGGATAGTTTGCCAAACTTCAACAGATCGGTTGATGGGCCAATCAGGTTGCCAATTGTGGATAAGTACAAGGATATGGGCACTGTGGTCCTGGGAAAGCTGGAGTCAGGATCCATTTTTAAAGGGCAGCAGCTCGTGATGATGCCAAACAAGCACAGTGTGGAAGTTCTAGGAATAGTCTCTGATGATGCTGAAACTGATTTTGTAACCCCGGGGGAAAACATCAAAATCAGACTGAAAGGAATCGAAGAAGAGGAGATTCTTCCAGGCTTCATCCTTTGTGAACCCAGTAATCTTTGCCACTCTGGGCGCACCTTTGATGTTCAGATTGTGATTATTGAGCACAAATCCATCATCTGCCCTGGTTATAACGCGGTTCTGCACATTCACACTTGTATCGAGGAGGTCGAGATAGCAGCCTTAATCTCCTTGATAGACAAGAAGTCAGGAGAAAAAAGTAAGACCCGGCCCCGCTTTGTGAAACAAGATCAAGTGTGCATTGCCCGACTAAGGACAGCAGGAACTATCTGCCTGGAGACATTTAAAGATTTTCCTCAGATGGGTCGTTTTACTCTGAGAGATGAGGGTAAGACAATCGCAATTGGCAAAGTTCTGAAACTGGTCCCAGAGAAGGACTAAGCGATATCATTGATGCCTCTGCACCCGTAATGTGCGACAGATGGACTGCAATTTACTGCCCATTGATAGACTTTTGTCCGTGTTTTGCAGAGCGATTTCACAGCAAAAATCCATGTTTTGTCAGCTTTCTCATGTTGAGATCTCAGTTCTGTCTCTCTTGAATGCATCCTCCAGTTTCCTCCCTCCACGCCACTCTGCTTCCTTGGACAGATCAGTAATAGCTTTGTAAGTGATGTGTAAGTGACTGCCTACAATACTAAAAATAATATATTTTACATTTTCAATTTCCCTTCGGGATATCTAGACATCATTTGTTCTGTGCAGAACAATCAGTGTGTCACTGTGTATCTGTTAATGAAGATCTCTAACATGTAAATAAAGTGTTCCATTCGAAACTGCAAGATTCGAAATGTGTTTGAATAATGCTTGAATTTATATACAATATAGTTTCATTAGTTTTTTCCCAAGTAATTGAATACATTATTACTTGGGCTTAAGAAAAACTCCACTGTTGAAATGAGGAATTGATCAAAACCACACAGGTTTGTACTAAAGGAAAACTTTACTATGGAAAAAAAAAACCCTTAGTGCCCTTCCCAGTTAACTGTGTTTTCATTGTCTAAGTTCAATTAGTAAAGGAGTTCTTTTCTACTTACCCAGTTATTATTTGAAAATTAAGATTATCTTTTTTTTTTGTCTTCCATTAGGTCCCATAGTGTTGAGCCCGGCCAAATCACATGTATCCCTAAGGTTTCAGGCTATATATTTTGAATAGACTCTTATCTACTCCATCATCTTTAACATGCTTTGGTATCATTCACTGTGAAATTTAGGGTGCAAGACACAATAATGGACACAATGCAAAGGTAAATTATTGAATTGGGGCTATGTGTCATTAACCGAAACAAAGGACTTGACGTGGGAAATGAGGAGTCTATTCCTCGTGGCTTAGGGTTCATTAGAATCTGTTCTCCGAACAAATTCATGGTAGTTAGATTTATTGCCAGAAGAATGACTTGCTGACCCTGAGAACTGTCAACTGCTGGAGAGCTTTCTGTCTCGTAAGTAGGTAGTGGCTTAGTGTAAAAGATCTTCCCGGTGGTGTGCAGAGCCGGCTTCTTTAAGGCACAGCCCTATATTCGGAGTAAGAAACTTCCTTACTAGCCCTCATGTGCAGGCTGATGGATGTAAGCACTGTGGCTGCAGCACCCTGGGCCTATGCTCAGGCAATGCAGTGTTTTTTCCATGGTCTGTTTCTTTGTGTAAAGCCAGTGTCTCCTTCTCCGTGGTCCTTTTCTTTTTGTGCCCATGACACTCCTGTCTCAGTGTATTAGATCGTTACTGACGGTGTTAGATTGCTAACAGCAGGGCTCTATTGTGCATCATCAGAGCACCCTCTTGAGAGAAAGATTTTAGCTTGCCGTGCATCAGCTAACCTGATCCACAAGGAACCCCGTGCAGCCATGAACACAGCCGTTTAATCGTAAATGTCAGTGGCTGTTTGGTTTCATCTTTTGGCATTAAGAGATCCTCCTTTTTTTGTGTACTAAATTTTGTACAACAATCAGGCCAGTCTAGTACTTGGTAAAAATTATACCTTAGCTCCTGGCAGTCATTTTTAAAAAAAATTAACGCTATATTACTGTCAAAGTAATTTTAGTAATTGACCAATATCTGTATCTATGTATGTGTGTATGTGTATTATATTTACAAATACAACACACACACACACACACACACACACACACACGCACACACACAATCTCTCTCGCACTTTTGGCCAAAACAAAAGCCAGGATAGAACTCTGTTTCTACCTGTTTTGGATAATTTTTCAAAAAAAAATTGGTTCCTAAATGTTTGTGTGTATGAGAGAGGCATACACATAACGTTCAGAGAAAATGTCATAATGCTTAAACGTCTATTTTAGAAATTATTTTTTTGCAGTTCACTGAGAATCCTATCCTTCAGGAGGTTGGGAACACCAGAGTCTAACTCTTTTACAATAGTAGATGTGAACCCAGCATTGTGACACCGGCTTGCAGCATAAACTGAAGCAAGAAGATGATGTGTTCAAGGTCAGTTCTCCAAGGTCACAACGAGTTTGAGGACAGCCTGAGTGGCACAGTGACCACCTGCCACACAGAACCACCAGTAGATAAAAACATATGGTAATGTTTCTTTCAAATTTCTAGGTACTTTCCTTTACAGTTGTTAGCGTCTAATATTTTTCAACGTTTCAAATTAGGGCTATTTGCTAGCGCAGCATTAGTTTGCCCAGTGCGCTGAACCACCTGTCTCAATCAGGGGAGTGCCCTGCTAGGAAATTTCTGCTATCTCCAATTCATATTAAATTAACTTTATGATGGTTTAAGTAAGAATGTCCCTTATAGGCTCATGTATTTGAATACTCGGTTCTCTGTTGGCAGTGCTGTTTGGGGGAGGTTTAGGAAGTGCGGTCTCGCTGGAGGTAGTATGTCACTAAGGGTGGGCTTTGATTGTTTCTGGTCTCACCACACCTCCAGTTGCTCTCTCTGCTTCCTGCCTGCAGTTGAGGATGTGCGTGCTCAGCTTCCTGCTCCAGCTGTCAGGTCTGCTGCTTGCTGCCGTGCTTCCCTGCCGTGCCGATCATTTCTCTCTCTGGAACCGTGGGCCCAAATAAACCCTTCAGTCTGTAAGTCACTTCTGGCCATGGTGTGTTATCCCAGATTGCTGTGTAGAACACAACCATGTTGTTTCTTAGAGGAATGCGGGAACACTGAAACTTGGGACTGGAAAAGAGGTGGGATGCTGTAAGCAGACATTAGTGGGAGCCGTGAAGACTATAGTGCCCAGAGTAATTCCCAAGGTAGCAGCCTGGCTCACAAGCGGTCAAAAGGGAACAGTGTGAGCATTTGGGTTAGAGCCCATTTCTGTGTTTTTGGCAAAGAAAATGGCTGCCTTCTGCCCCTTTCCTAAGAACTCACTTGAGACTAAATTTTAAAAAGTGGACTAGGAGTTCTATCCAGGAAACTTGCACGTGTTTAAACATTTCTGCCCCTCCCCCATGTTTTCCTTTACCAGGTTCCAGATCTCCCATTAAGGTATTGGATCCATTTGTGCTGGTTCTGGTACAGAGCGAAGGCTTCCTGTTTCATTCGACTACATGTGAGCTGACACCATGTTTTTTTTTTTTTAATGCAGGATTTGAATTTTCATTAAAGGCATTACATATATTTATTTATTTTTAAATATTTATTTATTTATTATGTATACAATATTCTGTCTGTGTGTACGCCTGTAGGCCAGAAGAGGGCACCAGATCTCATTACAGATGGTTGTGAGCCACCATGTGGTTGCTGGGAATTGAACTCAGGACCTTTGGAAGAGCAGGCAATGCTCTTAACCACTGAGCCATCTCTCCAGTCCTGTTTTTTTGTTTTTTTGGCATCTTTTTAAGGATAAGTTGGTTCTAAACACACCCAGTTATTTCTCTATTTTATTTCACTCTCCGTGTGTATTTTTACATGCCAGTGCCGTGCTGCTAGTTAGTTCTTTTGGAATATGCAATACTTGCAAGCTTTGTTCTTTTTACTCAAGATTACTTTGGCTATCCTGGGACATAGCTCTATGGACAAGGCTGTTAGTATTTTGACAGATCTTGCCTTGAATCTATAAATTTCTTTAGATAATATGGACATTTTAACAACAGTAATTTGCCCAGCTCATGAAAATTGGAGTAATTTCTTTGGCAGAGGCGAGTGCAGTGCTGTAGCACACTGAATCTGTGGCATGATTATTATTGATCATGTTCTTGCAGATCTCAGATGAGAAAGAGAAAGTGGCACAGAAAGAAATACAAAATATGCGGTTTGGAGAGACGAAGATTGGCTGGAAGAGGGCTATAATTATAATTGTGAAGGAGATTAACACCACTGAGGAGAGGCCTTCTCTGCTCTTGAATAAATGGCAGGGTTCCTTCAGGCCAAGACTCAACCCAGTTAAGCTTCTGATTCGGGAAAGAGAGCCTAGAGTGGTTTCTGCTTCTAGAAAGCAACAGCAAATGAAAGCTGCTGCTGCTGGGGTTCAGGGAAGTGTGGATCCATCCTGAGTCGGCAGCCTAACTTGGCAGTATCATTCCTGTGGTGCTGGCTTTAGAGGCATGAAAGATGCAAGAGTGAAGGGGTTGTAGATTCCTATTTTTTTTTTGTGTTTCCAGAGAGCCCAGGCAGTGTGTGTTAGGGGAGTCCCTGCATGAAGGCCTGGAGAGGCCATTGCATGAAGTTGCGAGAATGAAGCCTATCCCTCAGATGTGAGTGGTGTCAGAGCTGTGAGATATCTGCCCAGGAGAGCTGCGTGCATGAAGCGAAACCAGTCTCAGAGGAGATGTATGTTGGAGGCACCAAAAACTGAAAGCACAGAGCCATCTAAGTCCTTTAACGTAGAACATAAGAGGTACAGGATTTAGTGTTTGCCATTCTGGGTTCCTGGCTTCCTTTGGGCCATTTTTCCTTCCTCTGCCTCCTCTCCTCCCTTTCAGGATGGTAATGCATATTCTGTGCCATTGTATATTGGAGGTATGTAATTTGCTTTTTTTTTTGTATTTACAGGGAGCTACGATTAAGAGACTGCCTTGAGTCTCAAAAGAGACTTTGGATGTTGAACTTTTAAGCAGTGCTGGGGCTTTTAAAGCCCGGGACATTTTGAAAGCTTGACTGGATGCAGTTAGCATTATGGTATGACCATGAGTCTGTGGAGTCCACGGAGTAGAATGTGATTGTTTGAATTCAATTTCCCCCTATAGGCTCATGTATTTGAACCTGTGGTCCCCAGTTTGTAGTCCTATTTAGGGATGGTCAGGAGGTGTGGCCTTCCTGGAGGAAGGATGCCGCTGAGAGCAGGTTTTGAGGGGGTATAAATGCCACCCTTTGTCTGCAGGTTTGAGTGGGTAGAATGCCACCCTTTGTCCAGTTCGCGCTCTCTCTGCTTCACTCTTGTCATTGTCATTGAGGATGTGCATCCAAGGCTTCTGGCTCCATCTGCCATGCTTGCCTCTTGCTGCTGTGCCTCCCTATCGTGATGCATGCTGGACTTTTATCCCTCTGCAACCATAGTCAAAATCAACTCAGTTTTTTTCTTTAAGCTGTGTTGGTCACTATTTTTATCATCAACACATATAAATAACTAATGCACTCTTTAAAAGCTTTATCTCAAATTTCTATCAAATAAGATTATGTGTAATTTCCCCATGTCTATTGCATGCTAAATACACGATGCGCTATGCGCTTCAGAATTCATCAGTATGTACCCATTGGCTTTTTAGCAACTTTATAAAATACTTTTCTTTATCCTTTGACAATTTCCTAAGTATATGGGATGCATTTTTGATCACATCTAACACCACCTCCCTCCAAATCCCCTGATGCCCTCTTCTTCTCCTCCCAAATCCTTCTAGCAACGTTTATCCTAAGATTTCTCATCTCCTTCTCTGGACTTTATAGGACAGCTCTGAGGAAACGTGACATGAAGAAAGGAGTGAGCCCGTGTTCCATGGCAGCAAAGACCCAGGAAGGAAAGCAGAGGACATGTTTGGCTGGTAACAGCATGCTGTATTTCTCACAAAAGCCGGTTTCTTTGCTACCTAGGAACAGCTTTTCCAGTGTTTTCCTTAACTGCCAAGGTCACTGTCCCTCTCCTCAAAAGATCCGCTCTCAAAGCAAATTCTCTTTTCAAGCTGTCCTGATTCAGCTTCACTACAGTGCGGCAGTCTCTTGTTAAAGTTCCCATATAAACACTAGACAGTACAAATAGCCTGTGCACTAGTTGAATGCAACTGTAAAATAAGGGGAATGATTCAACGGCCACCGGCTCAGCAATTTATTTTCTTCTACATTAAAAAAATAATATCTATTCATAACTGGCCGCCTATAGGAAGGAAAACTTGACCCGAGGCTACTCCTTAAAAAAAGGTGAACTCGTCTTAGTATTCAGGAGAGGCTTTCTCACAGCAGGTCATGTGTGTGTGCATATCCCACAAACCGCCCCAATGGGAGAAATGGAGAGAGAATAAAAACCTTCTGAATAAACAGGCTGTGTGATAGAAAAGAGGAGGGATGCTTCTTCGCTTGTATCCCTGAGGGAACAGCCTAGAGATTTTGTACAGCAGCATGTAAAATAGTATTCACTTGCCACATGCTTTTGTCCCACACTCTATTATGGCAGACTGTTTTCTAAGAACGCTGCCTTAACCTCTGCAGAGATGTTTCTCTTCTCACATCCTTAAGCTTACTTTTAGAGTCGGTGGTGATAGAAAGTTTGCATGCTGAATTACGTTCCAGCAAAGCCCTTATTTTGTACTCAATATTAAGTTGAATTTGCAAATACAGGTAATTTTGCATATATGGCTTTTTGCACAGGTATGTGTACATATACGTGGGTATAGTGTGTAGGGGTGCATAATGTGAGGGATGTGTATAAGCACGTGTGCATGGGAAGGCCCAGAACTGCTGTAGAACATCTTCAGGTTGTCTTTACTGAAGCATTGTCTCACTGAACAAAGAGCTTACTGATTCTGGCTACCAACTTGGTCCAGGGATCTCCTCTATCTACATCTAAAATAACTGCCAAGGTTTTACCTGGATTGTGGGAATCCAAACTCTGGTCCACATGCTTGCTTCGTAAATACTTAATCCACTGAGCCATCTCCTAAACTCTAATTTTGCATGTCTTTCTCAGTCTCCAATGAGGGTTTTTTTTTCCTCTTATTGCTGAGCTTCTTCAAAAGTTTAAGCAGTCAATATTGAAATCTCGCTTCAGTTTCAGTATGAGGAGATTAGAAATATAAATAAAAAGTTGTTTATAGTCAGACTACCCTGTCCAGTCATGGCACTGTATCTCTTACTTGTTATGATATATATGTATATATATCTGTGTATGTACATACATATATATACACACATATATAGATCATATAAATTAAGAGATACATACAGTATACACACACACAATGCATACCCAATTACGGATATTTATTCACATTTGGGCACTGAGGCACTGAGTTATGCTCAGTGGTGTTCTCTCTGCATGAAGGTGTTGGGTACTCTAGAACTGGAGTGACAGACAGCTGTGAGCTGCCCTGTGGGTGTTGGGAACTGAACCTGAGTCCTCTGGAAGAACAGCTAGTGCTCTTAACCACTGAGCCATTTCACTAGCCCCTGGGGCACTAGATTAAAAGCTTACTCTGTTCTCTAATGGAGGCACAGATGAATTATGTCCTAAGTCTAACTTGCTTTAGTGTAATCTCACTGAACTTTTTCCATCACTAAATTTACATGATAAGTGACCAATAATTACCCCAAGAATTTCAGCAGGGTTAACTGGCAATTCCTGGATTAGGTTTTAATGTTTGACTTCCACATTTATATTCATTTTTTGCACCTTTCTTAACTGATACTCTTATGACTAGTTTTCTAGACTGCCTTTAAAACAGGTTTTTTTGAGTATATAAATGAATAGGTGAGATGAAATGCATTTTTTTAAAAATTTTATTATTATTACAAATTTTCACCTCCTCCCATTCCCCCTTCCCCCTCCCCCTCCCTCTCCAGTCCAAAGAGCAGTCAGGGTTCCCTGCCCTGTGGGAAGTCCAAGGTCCTCTCCCCTCCATCCAGGTATTTTTTTTTTAATTTCCAAGTACTTAGAGTGCTTGGATTAGATTGCTAATGACCCGATGCTTCATCCTTATCTCTGGTGTTCAAGGCATGCTAAAAACAAACAAGCAAGCAGACTCTGTATGAGAGGGCAGATGAATCACAAACGTATTTCTTTTTCAGAATTATATTATTTATTTGTTGTGTATGGGCGTACATGTGTGTGCATATGTAGAAAGGACAAAGGATAACCTTTGGGAATCAACTCTCATATTCCACATTGTTAAAGCAGGGGCTCTTGTTTCTGCTGGGCAGCATGTTCCAGGATAGGTGGCCTGGGATTTTCTAAACCCTCAGGTTTCTGAATCCCATGTAGCCATAGAAGTGCTGGGGTCACAGATACATGTTACCACATCTGACTGTTTACATGTGCTCTGCGAGTCAAACTCAGGTTGTTGTGCAAGCCCTTTGACCTGTTGAATCATCTCCTTAGCATGAAAGCCTAAAAGTCTTACATTCAGCCAGGCAGTGGCGGCGCATGCCTTTAATCCCAGCACTCAGGAGGCATAGGCAGGAGGATCTCTGTGAGTTTGAGGCCAGCCTGGTCTACAGAGCTAGGGCTACACAGAAAAACCCTGTCTCAAACAAAACAAAACAAAACAAAAAAGCTAACATTCAAGAAGAGAGTAGTTTCTGAACAGCAAGAGATGTATTCAAGAGTCCCTTGCAGGGTAGTGATTGAATATAGATAAGAGGTGGCATCATAATATGATAATGAGTAGAATAATGTAACGATCAATAGTTAACAGTAATTCAAGGATTCTTTGCAGTTAAACCTAGTGTTGGCTTTCCCTGATTCATACAGAGACTCTGCTCTTAAAGACGCAGCCCTTGGAGACCTCCAGCTGCCAGGCTCTACCCTGACTACATTGGCAGCCGGGCCTGACCCCTTGAGGTAAGCTAGTGGCCAGCTCCACCCCTTGAAGAGCTCCAACAGCTAGGCCCCGCCCCTGAGAAGCTCTAACTGCCAGGCCCTGCCCCTAAGGAGCTTCAATGGCCAGCACCCCCCCGCGCCACACCAGACTTCTCTCACCTCCCCATAAGGCAGGAGAGGGGCCAGGCACCGCCCTACAGAAAAAAAAATCCCACCAATCCCTGATTGTGCCTCAAGATCAGGCCACACTAATCCCACCAATCCCATGCCACCCTGGAAAGCTCCAACCCCCCAAGAAACCCGATATAAGGCCTGCCTTCTGTTCCGTTCTCTGTTGCCTCACACCTGACCCCAGGCAATCATCTACCTGAGTTTTCCCTCCTAGTAAATCTGCGTGTGAAGTTTATTGTGCAGTGTGAATTTGTGGTAATCATTGGCTCCCGACTGTCAGGATAGCTTTTGCCTCAGAGCTGTAACACATTGGTGGGGTGACTCACATAGGCTCTCCTGGTGCCTGTGCTTCCCGTTAGGGTCTGAGCCCCACTAGGACCCTCACCCTCACCTCTGGTCCACCCACAACAGACTCACCTTCCTGCTCACCAATTGCTTGGCACCCCATCCACCAGTAGCAATTTGGTAAATTCCCCCTTCTGTTGGTCATGTAAATGCTTCCCTGAGCCTGAGGAGGTGACCATTGAGTATCTGGCAGCCCTCTGGTACTCTTGGAACTGTGGTACCCCACAGCCTTGGTCTTTAAGTCTATTTTGGGTCTCTTCACCTGACCCTGTCCCTCTACCCTTGCAGCTGTAATCCTGCAGTTTCCTGTGCCCCTTCCTGCCCTCTTCTCCTGCCTTCCCTTCAGAGCTGCCCGTCATAATCCCACAACTCCTCTAGACCCTCACAGCTAGACGTTTTCTGTCTATTTCCCTATCTTCTCTGTGAGGTTTGTTGAGCAGTGGGACTCTGTAGGATTCCTTGGCTCCTGACACTCAAGATACTGTTCCTTTCAGAGCTGTAACATACCTACAGTGAAACTGAAGTCATGAACAAAAATATAACAGCAGTTTCCTAGCAGAATGGATTGTGCTCCAAGGTAGCGAGCAATGAATGCACATCAGAATTATTTCTGTAAGAAGAGAAAGCTGTTGGAAATACAAGCAGCATGAAGCCAACTCTGAGAACAGTGAGATTTACAAGGCTTCCAAATTCTAAAGGATAAATATGAAATCCCGTACTATCTATGCATATCTGAGTTAGCGGAACACAAGATACCACATATAACTAGAGTGTGCAGGCTTGTAACCATTGCTATGGGAGACCAGTTCTGCTCTGCACTACCCTGAGGTCCCAGACCCTGCCAGCAGCTTCCTCCATCGGACATGACATGTTCCCTGCGGAGTATGCAAATGGGCTTCTTTCTTTCTCTTTCATTGCTCAGATTTCCCTTGGTGATCTTTGCACAGGGTGGGGGGGCAGGGGGAAGCAAGGCCTTAGGGATCTTCTTATCAGAATCATGAGTAAAGCAGCTCCTCGTGAAGTTCAGGTTCCTTTTGCATAAGATGGAGATAATTAAGTCATTTGCTTTGTAGGATGTTTCTGAATAAGACTCAAGCCCCAAGAGTTCTTTGATATAGGGTGTGGGGTGGACATGCTATGCCTAAGTACATGCCCAGGTAATGTGTTGCAGGTTCTACGAAGAGGCAATTTCTTAGAAGAACACGGATAAGAGAAGAGGATACTTGGAGTGTTGTAGAAGGCCGAAGCTGTTGCAGCAATGCTAGGGTAAGTGTGAGGTCATAAAGTAAATTCATTAAAAATGGTCTGGCAGGAATATGTATCTTGAGATACCTTTGAACAGGCACTACAGTGCAAGCACACATCTTGGCTTCTTACCAGGAGGGAGGGGGAAAAGCAATCTTCTGTCCTTTGTCCATTGGCTGTAAACATCTGATATATAGTTAACTCATTTATTTGAAAGTAACCTTGAAAATGCCACTGAAGCACAGTCTAATAGCTCAGAACTCAACCCAGCTACAGGGTAGGTTGGGGTAAGAAAAATCACAAGTGCAAGGCCTACTTGACTATAGGGCGAGTTCAAGGTCAACCTAGGTAACTTAGGTACCTGTTTGAAAATGAAAAGTAAAAAGAGGGCTGGTGGTGTACAGCGCTTATGTAGTATATACAAGACCTAGGTTAATCCCAGTGTTGGAAACAATCAAACAATAAGATAAGGTAGTAGTGCTAAATCCAGAGATTCTGGCTTTCATTACTGTGTATTGTGGCTTTGGAGACTTTGAAGAAAAACTACCTTTTGTAGCCTTTTGTAAATATTGTAAAATGACATGGTAAGGTATGTTCTAAAGACTACGTGCAATTGGATATAGCTTCATCAACTTATTAAGTTAATATACGTGGCCACTTTTGTTTCTCCAACACTCCCATTCGCCCACAAGTTATTTTGCCAATCATTTTAAACACTAAGCAGAAAACTATATCAGTATGTATCTGGTAAATGACACTTAAAAATAAACATAGCAACATTATCACATGAAAATATATTAAATTATAATAGCAAGGTCATAGGTTGGGGCCTCAGAAAGGATATTGAGGCAGATTGTCCTTTTGGGTAAGAAGTTTATTGAAGAGTTGTTAACGCCTTGGGCATCTACACAGGCAGACGGTAATAGCACGGCAGGTGCTGAGGCAGGATGAAGCAGAATGAGGGATCGACCTCCCTCCCAGGTCTCAGAGGAAAGAGGAAGCTTTCACAGAACAAGACTGCAGCTGGCCTGTCTCTGATTCCTGGGCAGTAGAGGGAGGAGGGGATTCCCTCGAAGGAATAATTGACTCGATTCTGAGGATGTGGACTAAATGCGGAGAAAGAAGAGCACATCTTGTTGAGGTGTATCCACAGGTCAGGTGGAGGAAGGTGTCACTGCCATTAGCTCTCTCACCCAGTGCAGTCCAGCAACGTGAGAGCTGTAAACTTGCTCAGGGAAGTGAGGATGGTGCCTGTCACTCTTCTGGCATCCAGACACTTGGGGAGTCATAGATAGACTCTCAGTCGTGATATATTGTGATGGGTGTCCTAATAACACACGTGTCAAAACTGTTGTACATAATTTTAATCTTATTCTTCAAGTTCTTGAGATAAATAATTTTTTTTTGAATTTTCGAGATAGGGTTTCTCTGTAGCTTTGGAGCTTATCCTGGAACTAGCTCTTGTGGACCAGGCTGGTCTTGAACTCACAGAGATCTGGCTGCCTCTGCCTCCTGAGTGCTGGGATTAAAGGCATGTGCCACCACTGCTCGGTGAAATTGTCTATTCTTACAGTTTATATCTCCTTCTGGACAGAACCTCTGCTCTGGAACTACCACTGCCAGGCGAGATAAAATTGTAAGCTGGTCTCTCTCTCTCTCTCTCTCTCTCTCTCTCTCTCTCTCTCTCTCTCTCTCTTTTTTGGTTTTTCAAGACAGGGTTTCTCTGTGTAACAGTCCAGGAACTAGCTCTTGAAGACCAGGCAGGCCTCACACTGGTATTTCTAACTATGGTATAACTTTACATTTAGGAAGATTGAGTGTGATGTTGACAGCTCCTAAAGCAAAGTGTTGGAATCTTTGGGAACTATGGGACTTTTAAAGTTATATTAACATTAATATCCTAGGGATGAACAAGAAAGGAAAAGGAATATTTGTCTCATCGTGAAATGTTTGTGTGTCAAGTTAACAAAGGGGCTATTGTGCTGATGTATTTTAGTGTTTGACACAAGCTAGGGTCACTTGGGAAGACGAAAGTTCAGTTGGAATAATCTTGAGCATCTTCAGATTAGTGATTGATGTAGGAAGCTCTGGCCCACTGCGGGCAGTGTCAACACTGGACATAGGTGGATCTGGGAGCTGTCAGAAAGGCCGTTAAACATGAGGCCAGAGAGCAAGCCAGTAAGCAGAGTGCATCTAGAACCTCTGCTCCAGTTCCCGTCTCCAGGTTCCTGCTTGAGTTCCCGCCATGACTTCCCTTCATGATAGACTGTAATCTGGAATATGAAATGTCATGTTCTTGCAAGCTGTTTTTGGTCATGGTGTTCGTCTTAGTCAGTGTTCTCATGCTGTGAAGATACACCATGACCCGCACTGGAGACTACTTTATTGTGGTAGCTTGAATGAAAATGCCCCCAGAGGCTCACGGGAGCTGGCACCATTGGCAGATGTGGCCTTGTTGGAGCAGTCTTGTTCTGTGAAAGCTTCCCCTTTCCTCTGAGACCTGGGAGGGAGGTCGATCCCCCATTCTGCTTCATCCTGTTTCAGCACCTGCCGTGCTATAACCGTCTGCCTGCGTAGATGCCCAAGCCATTAACAACTCTAATAAACACCCACCTCATTTTCTTTTATAAGATAAATATTCTATTTAAGTAATTGCAGTAGGAAGTTGAACTCATTTATAGGAGTCGGGATTTCCTTGGATGCAATTAAGGTTCTCATTTTGAAGTTTCAAAACATGATTTGAAAGGAATACCCTTATTTACTAAACTAAGAAGCACATCATTTATGAGGGCAGTATTTTTGAGATTGCCGCAATCAATTCTAATTTTGGTCTTAAGGCTTTTCTCCCTTTAAAAACTTAACATGGTATTTTTTTCTTTTAGCTTTAAAGATGTAGGGGGTATATGTATTAAAAAGTATTTTTAGCAGCTGGAGAAATAACTCAGCAGCTAAGAGCACTGGGTAATCTTCCAAAGGACCTAGGTTCAGTTCCCAGCACTCACACGACTGCTCACAACTCCAGTCCAAGAGGATCTGATGGTCTCCTCTGGTCTCTACAGGCACTGTATGCACACAGTGCATGGACACCTGCAAACAAAACAACCATACATAGAAAATAAAAATAACTGAAAAAAAAACTTAAAAACTAAAAAAAAAAATTCAACAGTTTAAAACTTGAAGTTTTCTTTTTTAAAAAGCATAACAGCTGTGGGCGCCTTTAAAACAAAACTCAAGTTAACTTCTTTCTTGAGATGGGAAGAAACAGGGTACAGTCACAATCAAATCAAAGCAAAAGCAAATATCAAATCTTATAAATGACCCAGTGTGTGCAATATCTGGGATTCACTCATGATATTCTGAGTCCAAAGGACTGAGGCAACTCCACTTCCCTGCCTCTGCCACCTGCGATACGTACAGCTTGTCACATAGGCTTAGGGCAGCTTCACTTCCTAGCTGCCGCTGTCTTTGATGCTCTCCCAAGGTTCTGGCATCTTTAACATGCTAGGGTCGATCCAGTAACTGAGGTTAAACCTTTACCAATAGCCTCTCCTAGGTTCTCTTCAGGGATGCCAACCCTGCCATGTGGTACCAAGATGTAGCCTCTTTCCATGACCATTTCTGAGGGGGTCCCTGCAGGTTTATACAGGGGAGCAAACCACGCAAAGAGATAACAATGAAAACCTGGTGCAGATGGGCGTCATCAACATGCTTCAGACTTTGGGGAGTCTAAGAACAGGTGATTTATTCCCAGTGCATTTAAAGTCCCGTGCAATTTGAAAAAACATCCTACTTGATATGCCATGTTTTGTAAATATCCACAGGAGGCCTGGCTCTTTCTGAACAGAAACAGAGGGGTGAACTGGTGAGGGGGAGGGCAGAGGGGAGATGGGGAAAGGAATAGCAGGAAAGGACGGAAGGGAACTGAGTTCGGATTGTAAAATAAATAAATTTAATTAATAAAAAATATTTCCTAGTGTAATTACAATCCCCAGTGCACAAAGAAGCATAATTACATTGAAACTCAACTCAGGGTATGTGTCACATCTTCCAAAAAGATGGGTTCTAGAGATAGGCTGCCTATACTAGTTTAAGGGCCTAAGGGTCTGGCCTGGCCTATATTGTATAGATAGTAGAGGTCATTTGGGCTATTAGCCAATTATGGTCCTGATAGTGGGAGCCTGAGGGAGCCTCTGGCTGGAAGGGTCATTTAGAGTACTAGCCAGCTCCAGTTTTGGTTGTAAGAGCTTGATACTGCCTGGCCCAACAGATTACACAGATCACCAGGCGCCTTATTACTTCCAATCTCTGCATTCTGGATGGATGAACAGGTTTTGCATCTTTCCCGCTGGAAAGACAATCCTCTGGGCTTCACATTTCTGGTTTCTCTGGAGATCTGTGGGTGCAAGGACCTTTGTACCGTGTTCCCAACACCTTTCTACCCTGGGTTCTCCACCGCAACTGAGGCTGTCCCTTCACTAGTGGTCTCTCACGGTGCCCACCCTCAGCCATTCTCGAAGACTCATTTGTATCTTCAAAACCAGTACCGTGTAGGAAACTCTTATATATACACTACCAAGTTCGACCGTTAGTGTGATGTGTAACTTTAGGCACCCTGGACCATACTGTTTGTGTGCTGACCCTGAGGAAATATTCCTAGCAGATTTCACCTCAGTGATGTTTGTCTCTTAATCACAGCTGAGTTCTCAGTCCATCAGATTGTTAACCAGCCAACCACCATCAGATTGTTCCAAGAAAGCAAGAGTTTCACTTAAGTGGTGCTGGTCTCCTGTTAATGATAGCTGGTTCTTCAGCCCCAAATGATCAGGACTGGTCCTCGTATGGCCTTTGAAACCCCAAAACTGTGACTAAGCTTTCAGATATATGAGCCCATTTTTATTCAAACCACCGCAGTCTTTTGACTCAAAGTTTCAGACTCTTCCACAACCCTCCCTAAAACAAGGTGGTCTGGTATCTTACAGCAGCGCCTCATTTCAGGTACCGATTTTTGTTAGTTTGTTTCCTATTTCTGTTCCGAAACCAATTTGAGGAGGAAAGGGTTTATTTCATCTTATGAATTATGGTCCATCATGAAGGGAAGTCAGGGTAGGAACTCAAGCAGCAATCTGGAGGCAAGAATAGAAGTAGAGACCGTGGAGAAATGCTACTTATTGGCTTGTTCTCTGGGTTCACGTTCAGTTACCTTACTTATAGCTCCTAGGACTTCCTGCCTCGGGGTGGCACTGCATTCAGTAGATTGGGTCCTCCCACACTGATCCCTGTTTTAGTTAAGTGTTTCTATTATTGTGAAGATACACTATGACCACGCAACTCTTAGGAAGGAAAACATTTCATTGGGGCTGGCTTACATTATTGCCATGGCAGGAAACATTGAAGCACACAGGCAGACATGGTACTGGAGAGGTAGCTACCAGCTCTACATCTGGATTGGCAGGCAGCAGGAAGAGAGAGTGAGCCACTGGGCCTGTCTTGAACTTTTGAAACTTTAAGCCTGCCCCCAGTGACACACTTTCTCCAACAATGCCACACCTAATCCAACAAGGTCAGAGGTCGTAATCCATTCAAAATAATGCCAGTCTCTATGAGCTCATGGGCTACATTTTCATTCAAATCACCACATTCTACTCCCTGGCTCCCATAGGTTTACCATATCATAATGCAAAAAGTTCAGTCCAACTTTCAGTGTTCCCGTAGTCTATCATACCCTCAATTGCTGAAAAGTTCAAACTCTTTTCTGAGACTCATGGTAATCTCTTAATGTAATTCCCTGTAAAATTAAAATAAAAAACAGGTTACATACTTGCAATATACATTGGCATAAATATACATTACTATTCCAAAAGGAGGAAAGGGAGCATAGTGAGGAAATGCAGGACCAAAGCAAGATCTAAAACCAGTTGGGCAAACTCCAAACTCTGCATCTCCATGTCTGATGTCAAAGCTTTCTTCGGATTCCAGTTCCTTTCAGCTCTGTCAACTGTTACACACTTCTTTCTCTTGAGCTGGTTCTACTCCCTCTTAGCAGCTTTCCTTAGCAGGTATCCCATGACTCTGGCATCTCCATTTTGGGGTCTCCAAGGCAACCCAGGCTTTACCTTCACAGCTTCACACAGTGGCCTCTCTGGGCCTCCATGCAGGGACATTCCTGACATGTGCCTAGCCTCAGTGGCTTTCCTTAGTCACAGATGAAGATTCCATAACCATTTCTCATATACTTGACTCTGAAGTCAGAACCATGTGGCCAAAGCTGCCAAGATCTGCTGCTTGCTGGGGCCAGAACATGGCCCTCTTGTTCAAATACATTTTCACCAGCTTTCTGCTTTTGATGGTTTTGTTTACTGCCTAAACTTGGCTGGCCTTGAATTCACTCTGTAGACCAGACTGACCTTGAACTCGGAAATCTGAGTGCTAGAATTAAATTTGTGGAGCATCTCACCCGACCCTAAACTTTTCTTTGCTTCCTTTTCATAAGTTGGAAGCGTCTCTGGGTGGGGTCTTCCCCTGAGGTCACCACTCCCTTTATTTTACTTATCATCAGGTTTTTCTTTAAACTTTTAATCTATATTTTGTATTTTTCCTTGCTCAGATTACTCCTTTTCATTATATATCTGCATAATACTGGCCACTCATAACTAAGCAACACAGTCAATACTAGGCTGCCTGGAAACGTCCTCTGCCAAAGCTGTTAATTCATAACTCTTCAATTTAGCCTCAACCAGATTTTGTGCATAAGTACAGAAAGCAGCCACACTCTTCCCCAAAGATATTATGTTTTTTATTTTTAATTGAGCTCTACATTTTTTTCAGCTCCCCTCCCTGCTTCTTCCCTCCCCTTCAACCCTCTCAATTTACTCAGTAGATTTTGTCTTTTTCTACTACCCATGTGTTATTTTTTTTTGGTTTCTAGTCCTTTTAAGGGACAAGCCGTGCCCACTCCCAGCAACCTCTGACCTCTCATCGCCATTTTGAATCTCTTTCGCTGTCCCCTCTTGGCATGTGCATGCATGTCTCTCTGTCCCTCTCTCTCTCTCCTTTCTCTTCTCCTTCTCTCTCTCTCTTTCCTCTAAGTAATAAATGCTCAGCTTTATGCCTATTTACTGTGTCTTATAAGCCTTTTACCTGCTGCCTTCTCACCTGCCTGCTTGGATGGCTTTCCCGGCCACATGGCAGGACCAGCCTGCCCGGGATGAGCCACCGCTTGTAAACCACCCGGGGATCTTGCAGGGACCCACAACCATCTCTGCAGGGCTAGCGGCTGCTCTGCGAGCCGGCTGGGGTCACATCAGGATTTTTATCAGGCAGTGAAAGGAGACAGAGACAGAGACCCACATTGGAGCACCGGACTGAAATCTCAAGGTCCAAATCAGGAGCAGAAGGAGAGAGAGCACGAGCAAGGAACTCAGGACCGCGAGGGGTCCACCCACACACTGAGACAATGGGGATGTTCTATCGGGAACTCACCAAGGCTAACTGGACTGGGTCTGAAAAAGCCTGGGATAAAACCGGTCTCGCTGAACATAGCGGACAATGAGGACTACTGAGAACTCAAGAACAATGGCAATGGGTTTTTGATCCTACTGCACGTACTGGCTTTGTGGGAGCCTAGGCAGTTTGGATGCTCACCTTACTAGACCTGGATGGAGGTGGGTGGTCCTTGGACTTCCCACAGGGCAGGGAACCCTGATTGCTCTTTGGGCTGAGGAGGGATGGGGGGACTTGATTGGGGGAGGGGGAGGGAAATGGGAGGTGGTGGTGGGGAGGAGGCAGAAATCTTTAGTAAATAAATAAAAAAACAGAGACCACACCCCAATGGACTGGTATCTCAGCGGCTATTGGCTGAAGGAGCTGAAGGAGCTCCTGCAACACCTGACAACAGCTTTAACTGCCCAGGTGGGGTACAGGGCCTGCTGTCTCCAGTACTGCAGCAGGTGAGGGACAGGGCTAGTTCTCCAACTCTCATGATCCCAGGGCTAGTCCTCTCACCTGCCACAGGTAGCAAGGGGTTGGGGGAGGCATCTTTTACTCACCCTCCCACCACATGTCAAATGAGGAAGGGCAGGGTCAGCAATGTTGCTCTTAGACCATCAGCGCCAGCTCACTGGAGTCCCTGACAAGAGGGTAAGATGCATGCCCATGGTGAGGGGTGAGACCATCTTTCCTGATTGCAGCAGAGGGGAACAGCTCTCCTGCTTCAGTATCCAGTGGGGGGTATGGCCAAATCAGTATGGCCCTCGGATTTCAACAGGCATGGTTCCTGTAACCCCTGGTAACACAGGTCAGGGACATCAGCACAGGTCCTAGCTGCCACAGAACCACGGACCCAGGTATGGCCCTGGGCAACAATGCCGGACTGGGAGATACCATGGCCCCAAGTGTCAGCGCAGGCCACTTAGATCAGCATGACTCTGGCGGTGGCATGACCCCTGGACACCCGCATGGCCACAGGTTTCAGCCTAGACCCAGAAATCCATGTGGCCTTTGGTGGCACCCTGGGCCACAGACATCAGGACAGACCCAGACTGTGGTAGGACCACGGACCCAGAACCAGCCAGAATTCCTGTCACTATAGCCAGGTGTGAGCCCACATCACTTGGTTCAGCATGGACTCCGCAGCAGCATGGCCCTCAGTCACCAACATGGCCCTAGGTGGTAATCCATACCTATGACACCGAACAAAAGAATTTTTACAATCTCTAGGTAAATCTCAGACACAAATTGCCTTTTTTAAAAATATATTTATTTATTTATTATGTATACAATGTTCTGTCTGTATGCCTGCAGGCCAGAAGAGGGCGCCAGACCTCATTACAGATGGTTGTGAGCCACCATGTGGTTGCCGGGAATTGAACTCAGGACCTTTGGAAGAGCAGGCAATGCTCTTAACCGCTGAACCATCCCTCCAGCCCACAAATTGCCTTTTTTACAGTTTTCATTAACAGGGCTTTTCAGTTAAACTAGTGTTTGTATTTAATGCATTGTTTCTCTCTGGCACTTTCTGATGGTGTTTATCAAAGCTCTATACTCCCCTAATACTGCCAGTTTTGCATAGCAGAGAAGGGTATGCAGAACCAAAATGTCACGTATACCCCACCATTTAAAGGTTAACTCAGTTCACATCAATTGCTGGGCATGAGTTGGCCAGGGGGCTATCAGAAAGCTGACCCTCAGTTTGCAGAGAGCTGCTTCAGCCTTGCACACAGAGCTGTGTGTTGTAAAGCAAAGTCACCCACTGTTAATAGTTAATCCTTAAGCTGCTGAAAAAGCTGCTGAACCCCTGCTCTCATTCTCCTAGGCTTACAATTCTGTATTTTTTTTATTTCTACATTCTTATTTTTGGAATCTACATTTCTGTATTCTTATTCTTGGCCTCTTCACCCAGGATAGCAAAAACAATTGTGAATAATAAGGGATTTACTGGCAGTATTATCAACCTACATTTCAATTTCAATTACATAGCTACAGCAATAAAAGTAGCATGGTATCAGCATAAAACAGACACATTGATCAAAGTAATAAAACTGAAGACACAGACATAAGTTCACACAACCATGGACACCTGATTTTTAATAAAGAAGCCAGAAATAAACACCAGAGAAAAGACAGCATCTTCAACAAATGGTGCTGTCAAACTGGATTCTGCCTGTAGAAGAATACAAATAGGTACATATCCAGCACCTTGCACAAAACGTCAAATGAATCAAAAACTTCAACATAAGGCCAGATACCCTGAATCTGATAGAAGAGAAAGTGGAGAAAAGGCTTGAACTCCTTTGCAAAGGAAGGACTTTCTGAATAGGACAATAATAGCACTGGCATTAAGACCAACAATTAATAAGTGGGAACTCCTGAAGTTAAAGGGATTCTGTGTTGCAAAGGACACCATCATTTGGGCAAGATGGAAGCTTCCAAAATGGGAAAAGATCTTTATGAATTATCTATCTGATAATATCTAGTGTACATAGGAACTAAAAACTGAACATAACCCAAAATAACCCAATTTAAAATGTGCTATAAAACTGAACAGAATTCTCAAAAGAAGAAACAGATAAGGCTGAAAAACACTTTAAAAATTGTCAACATCCTTAGCCATCAGTGAAATGCAAATTAAAACCACTTTGGGATTTTATCTTACTCTAGGTGGAATGGCTAAGATCAATAAAACAAATGACACACCATGTTGGAGAGGATGTGGGGGTAAGGGGGACAAACACTCATCCATTGCTGGTGGAAGTGCAAACTAGTACAGTCATTATGGAAATCAGAGTGCTGCTTCCTCAGGAAGCTGGGAATAGGTCTATCACAAGATTCAGCTATCCCACTCTTGGGAATATACCCAAAGGATTACACCCTACCACAGAGATACTTGATCATTCTTGTTCATTGTTGCTCTATTCTTCATATCTAGAAGTTGAAAACAGCCTAAATACCCATCAATGGATGAATGGATCAGTAAAATGTGTACATTTGCATATTGAAATATTATCCATTTGCTAAAAACAATGAAATTACAAGTTTACAGATAAATGGATAGAGTTAGAAACAGTAATCTTGGGTACGGTAACCCTAAGCCCAAAGACAAATATTGCATTTGTTTCTCTTGTATATGGATGTTAGCTTTTAAGCTTTCAATATGTATGTTTCAATATGAATAACCACAGAAGTTAGGTACCTAGTAAGGACCAGGGGGCAGGAAGGGATCTTCCAGAGAAGGAGAAATAGAGTATAGTGTTATAAAGATATTATGGCAAAGCTAGAATAGGAAGATTAAATGGGAAGAGGGATGGGAGGGCAAAGGAAGGGATATGGGGAGGGGCAACAAATACTAAAAATCTTTTAAAAAGTCAAATGGAAGCCTACTATAATCTATACAGACATGAAATGAATCTAAATGGACTTACCATACAATGGTAAGCTAGACTTATGCACCAAGTAAAACCTCCAGTGCCGTGAATGTTGTTTTTGAGTCATTGGCCAATGGGATCACACATACCACCTTCCCGAATATCATAGCCTATTGTCATGATTATTAGTTACTCTCCATAACCTGATGGTAAAACTATTGCTGGAGACACCACTTACTTAAGTCATTGAACAGGAAGAATTGGATTGGTGCTCAAATAAAAGTTTGACCTCTACTGACTAGCATCCATGGTGCTGGAAGGTACTCTGAATGTTACCAGAAGAGTGTGGTAACCATGGATATCACACAACTACAAACCCTGAAACATGAACCAGCTGCCTGCCTGCAAGATACACTGGTGCTATAGTAGCACAAATATTATGCGAGCAGCTAGCTACGATTTAAACTGGATTTAAGGCCCAGTCTGTGAGATGGAACTCATACCTGACACTGCTAAGGTGGCCGAGAACCTGAGACTAGAAAGGTCACGGGTTTCAGGGAAAGTCTGCTACTATTATTCTGCTAAACACAGCAACAAACGACTTCTAATGACATATTGTTCTAGCCATAGATCAGAGCATCGCTCAGCCTTTATCAGAGCAGCTGCTTCTTGCAGCAGATGGTATTAGTCAAGAGACCACAGCTGGACAATGTGCGTGCAGAAAGTGAAAGGCTTCGGAGCAGTCAGACATAAATCGTATGCTTTTATCTACTCTTCCCTTCAAGGCACAGGGATCTGTGGAAAATGAGAAGGAAAGATTTAAGAGCCAGAGGTGGAGGATGATACCAGGGAAACAGAGTCTTCTACATACAACAAGGCTGGTGCACAAGTAGACTCACAGAGACTGAAAACATGTAGAAGACCTGCATGGGTTTAAAACAGACAAAATCCCAATATGAATAAGGGGAAGTAGACGCATAGTCCCACCCCAATCAAGACACTATTTTCAATTGATAACTGCCGGGAAAGGGAAAATATATTTTCTCCAATGTGATATCACTGGGCACATACTCTAAAGCAGCGCCCACGCCAAGGAGTAGCTAGCATAAAAGGTACTCCATTTGTGTGTGTGTGTGTTCACTTTTGATTTTGTTTAGGAAGGTTTTGTCTTTTTTAGGTTTGATTTTTGTTTTTCCGTTTTGTTTGTTTTGAAGAATGGAAGGAGGGGAAGAGCAAGTATGTAATTGGGTGGGGAGGGAGGTGGAGAGGTGGGGAGGGAGGATCTGGGAGGTGTTCGGTAGGTGAAGTAATATGACCAAAACATATTGTATGGAAAAATTTAAATAAAATTTCCATGAATACCTAATTGTGAGAGTAAAAATTGGAAAAAATACTATATAAAAAATTCATAGAACTAATAAAGTTTATTAAGAACAACACATAAAATTTTTATTGATTACCTCCAATATTTATAAAAATTTAAACTCAAAATGGATCATAGACTTAAAAGTAAAATCAAATGCATTTGTAGAAGAAAATATAAGAGAAAGCCCTTTATTTTTCAGGTAGCCAAGTAGTTCATATATTTATCACAACAATTCAGAAGACAATATGGAAGAATGAGCAAACCCAAGTCATAAAATGGAAGAAAACCTTAAGATCTAAATACCTGACAAAGAACTTGTCCTGAGAATAGGAAAAGAGAACAAAACTAATTAGTAGGACAAAAGATAGAAACCCTTCTATACAACTTGTGTGAATGACAAACAAATACATAAATTGTTGCTTGGCGTGGGGCTGGAGAGATGGCTCACAGTTAAGGAAACTGGTTGCTCTTGCAGAAGGGCCAGGTTCAGTTCCCAGAACCCATTTGTCAGTTTACAGTTGTTCATACTTCTAGTTCTAGGGGATCTAGTTCCCTCTCCTGTCCCCTGAAGGTACCATATACACATGGTACACAGAATACATGTAGGGGACACACACACAGAAATGCAAAAAAAATGAAGATAAATCTTAAAAAATACATTGTTCGACATTGCTAATTATGAGGGAACTGTAAACTAAAGCCTCTTAGGATGGGGAAAGTTCATGGGAAGTATCCAGTGCTGCTGCCCAAACTGAACAGCTAGACCTCTGCTGACTTAGCCACAAGTACGGAAACCTAGCAGAATAGTTTTCTATGCATTTCTCAGCTTCAGCATCTCCTACCACATAACCCTAAAATCCCTGTCACAGATACAGTTACCCTACTGTGAAGTCTGCCAATTCACAGAGTTGGAGTTGGGTGTGGTGGCACACACCTGTAATCCTGGAACTCTGGAGTGTGGCCAGTGAGGTCAGCATTTGAGGCCTGCCTGGGCTACAGACAAAGGCCTTCTTGCACAAAACTTCTTAGGGCCCTGCAAGTGTCCATTTTACTGTAAGTATGGTATATACCTAGATGTTTCTACTCAAATATTCAGAGATTTTAGGTAGTGTGAACTAATTGTAACTGTGTAAATAAAAACATCTCTGTGTGTCCTCAAAAAGACTCCACCATCTACACCAAGAGGTTATAAAAGCACGCAGACCCAGTGCTTCCGGGGTAACTTTCAGCACATAACACAAGTGGCTATCCACTTCTCATTACTTGCTTTCAAATCTCCGCTTTGAATTGTTCTCACATGTGAGGAGGGCTTTTAAAGAGAGCAGTGGGAAGGTGAGGTGAAAGAATGCAGAGAAAGCATGCGGAAACGTCCAAACCGGAAATATAAAAGTACTAAAAAAATTACTAGGTATATTTGACTAGCAGTTATAGAAAAGACCAGGTCCCCAAGGTGCTGGTGGCAAAACAGCACTGTTTCTGGGGCAAGAATAGGGTCCAACGGAACAATGAAGTATTATTATATAGGATCTTGTACGAGAAAGAGCAGCGAAACTCAAAGCAAATGGCCCGGCACCTTCACACATGCTTACAAGCCTAGACGCTGCGGCAAGAGAATGAATGGGAAGTCAGCCTGGGTTACATAATTAGACCTTGTCTTGGCTAAGAAAAGAAAAGAAAAGAAAAGAAAAAGACCACACAAACCCCTCTCTACAGTGCCCCCAAAGGGAAGGGATCCACTGAAGAAGTCGTCCGTCATCTCGCTGTCAACATCGAGTGCTCTTGAGCTAGGAATGGTTCAGGCAGCACAAACCTCTAACCCTGCCTTCAAAACCAGTAGAAGGAAATAGTCTAGATCCATCTAAAGCTTCCTTTAGGACAATGGAAAATGAGGAACTATTTCATACAAAATAAAGAGGCAGGTAAGCAAGCATGGGAAGTCCTTGGCTTGGTGGCACAGCCATGCTGTATCACATGTATGTGGGAACATACCTACCATTATCTCTTCTCCTTTGGTAACTTGGTACATCAAATTAAGCAACACAGTCACTTACACAAAAGTATAGTGATATATAAAGAAAGATAAAAAAGATGAGGGATAATTTTCTATCATGTTCTCTAATTTTTATATTCCTATCCCAATTCGAACTTTCAAAAAGCTCAAAATGTAAGTTGTATTATTTTTTTCAGTTATTCACAAACTATTTCATTCCAGTAGAGTGTCATGAGATTGCTGAGGAAACTGAGTAGTACCTGTCTAAAATGAATGACGGCGGGCCTGTGGAAATCTGACCGCCCTTTGTATAATGGTTTCGCTATATGTGTGCTATAGTGCTGACATCTTAGTATTCTGCTGACTTAAAAAGACATCTGGGGAACAATCTCATGTCTGAAAAATCTTGCTATTTGAAACTCTTCTGTACAAGTTTCTCTTGACAAAATAATTGTTTTACTATTTTATGTGTGATATACACTTATTTGTCATAACTGTAATAACTAACACTATCTCTGAATTTGTAAGAAATGAAAATTTTTGATTGGCAATGCCATATAGACATAGATTCTAAATTTTGCCTTAGAAGTAGAAGATAAATTGATATATAATGGGCTTCCCTATAGTTCGTTCTTTTGTTTTTGAACAGGCAGCTACTTGTTGGCTCTTTTTTATATGTATATTCCCTCTTGTACTATGTATGTCTTCTAAGGAATGATTGGTATTAGATATTGGTGTGTACTCAATTGTTTATTTCAAGTTTTACTTTTATTGATTGTGTTTTTATAAAGCATTATATGTAAAATATCATCTTTTACTTGATGGTTGTGTTTTTGTAATGCCTGTGATTTTTTTTAACATTCTACATAAATGTAAGTTCTGTAAAAAGAACCTGAATAAAAGTTTAGAGATTCTAGGACATTACTCAAAGGACAAGCAGAACAGACTACTGGCCTGACTGACCTAAGATCCATTTCTTCTACACTTCTTAGTTGCTTAAAATTACTTAAAATTATGGTTACTGTCTTAGTTAGGGTTTCTATTGCAACTGTCGAGAAGCAGAGTTTTTGAAAATCCCAGCACTCAAGAAGGCAGAGTTAGGTGGATCTCTGTGAGTTCGAGGCCAGTCTGGTCTACAGACTGAGTTCCAGGACAGCCAGAGATACACAGAGAAACCCTATCTCGAAAAAACAAAACAAAACAAAAACGTCCCAAGTTTCTTCTGAGATTCACAGTAATCTCTTAATTGAAATCACCTGTGAAATTAAAAAAAAATACTTTCAACATTTAATTGTATGGAATATACAGTTTCATTTTAAAAGGAAGGAATAACAACATTGTGAGCAAATACTGAACCAAAGTAAGACCAGACAGAATCCAGCAGGGCAAAAACCATGTCCAATGTCTGGGACTATAGTATCATGGATCTTAGGTGGTTCAGCGCCTCCAGAGTTACTGCCCGAGACAAATAGCTATCCTGGGAAGGTTGCGGTCCCTGTAAGAAGCTCTCCTTGGAAGATGTCTCACAGCTCTGGCATCTTCAACATCTTGGGATCATCCACCACAGCCCAGGCTTTACCTTCACAACTTCATGTAATAGATCCTTCCAGTGTCTCTCCTTAGGACCTTCACTCAGGGACTTTTCTGTCACACTTTGCCTGACCTCAGGGACTCTCTGTAACATTGGGGGAAGAATCCATGGGGTCGTCACTCCGTAATGCCTCATGCCTCCGAAAGCAGCACCATCTGAACAATACAGCCACGTTTGGCTGCCTAAGATGGCTAGGAAACATGGTGGCAAGTGGCAGGCGTAGTGACCTGAGCAAGTTTCTGGGAGCTCTTAACTGTGAGCATGAAGCAGAGAGGGCGTATGGGAAACAGAGAATTTCTACCTCCAAGTCCATTCACAGTGACGTGCCTGCTCTAACAAGGCTGCACCTCCTAAACATCGTCCAAAGCACCACCAACTGAGGACCAAGTTTTCAAATGCCAGGCACTCCGAGGGTCAGTTCTCACTTAAACCACCACATTCTGCAGTCCCTGTAGTCTCACGGCCCTATCATCACGCAAAATGCATTTAGCCTGACTCCAAAAGTCCCTGCAGCCTTCCACAGTCTCAACGCTGTTTAAAAGTCCAAAGTTTCTTCTGAGACTCCAGGCAATCTCTTCATTATAACTTCTTATAAAATAAAAAAAGCAAATTAAAGACTTGAGTCCAGAGTTAGTCATGCTAACTTTATTATGGTAACAAAAGGGGAAGTATTGCCAACCGCCTCATCGGAGAGAGAAACACATTCACTGCCCAAGAACACTCTGACCCTTGGCACACTAGGGACAGAAGGAAATAGTCCACACAGCAGGCTTTCCAGCTCAAGGAAGCTGGGATGAGCTGATTCTTAAGACGTATGGGTTTGTTATGCAGCCTTATCTGAGAAAGAAGCACATTCTGTCTCGGAAGCTCTGACATTGGCACACTAAGGACAGGGGAAATGAGCTGTACAACAGACATTTTTGCCCCAATGATACAGGAATGTGTTATTTCTTAAGATGTATGGGCTTGTTATGTTCCCACACATTTTTTTAATCCATACTTGCTTGTCTTTGTTCTCCCTGAGGACATATTAAGAAAAACATTCTATTTCTTATAAACATGGTTTAACGACTGCATATTATCATTACAGGTAGTTTCTTCTAGAAAAATCTCAATACTGGGGATACTGCGCATCTTTTTTTTTATTTTACTTTTACTGACCCTTTGTGGATTTCATATCATGCTTTCCATCCCAGTTATCTCCCTGTTCCCTTGCGTCAGCCCTCTGCCCTTGACCCTCCCCCAAATCAAAACCGAATATAAAAGAAAAACCAAAAACCAAACAAAACTAAGAGCCAAAGCAAATGTGAAATAGAAGGCAGAAGAATCCTGTCGTGGAAACTGCAGTGTGGCCCATTGAGCCACACAGTTCATCCGTTAGCCCATTCATCTTTACTTGTGTCATTGTCAGGAGTCATGGGTCTGGCTCAAGGCCGCTGGTTTCTGCTGCACCACCAGCAACTGGCTCTCAGTGGGGCTCCTGTTGGATATCCTGCTGTTGTCCTGTGTCATGGAGCTCCTGCTGTTTTGTATCTGTAAGTTTGTCTCCTTCACATCCTCCAACAGTTCATAGATGCGGTGGATATTGGGGTGAGTGAGCTCATAGCCCTGGCTCTGGGCCTGGGTGGTAGCTGGACTGGTCAGCTTCCCTCATCTTCACTACCCAGATGAGCTCTCCAGCACTGCCCAGGCTAGCTCACCCAATGCAGCCTACAGCAAGGAGCTGGGCCAGTTCTCCTGCTCTTGGACCCTCAGACCTGGGTCCCCCTCACGCATATTGCCAGTGCCAGCTCTACTGTTCTGCCTAGGCAAGGTACAGGGCCCTCTTTCCTGATTTCTGTAGGGGGCATATGGGCGGTGTGTGTGTGGGGTAGGTTCAGCTCTCTTGATCTCACACCCTCCAGACTGTCTCACCTGAGTCCCTGATGACAGGTTCAATTTTATCTAGTGTGCGGCCCAGATGGGAATGAGAGACTGCTTTCTCATGCACTACAGTTAGTGAGGGTTAGGGCTAGCTCTCCTGCTCTTGTGACTCCAGGGCCAGCTCTCTCATCTGGATACTATGCATCTTTAAAGCTAATCAAATGTTTTTTGGGGGGGTTGCAGTCTCCTTGTATTGAAAATCACATTGCTTACTCCAAGTCTTGTTTGGTGCTATTCACAGTAAGTACCACCCAAACAGGGACATTGATTGGTCAGTTACTCACTTCACCTAATTGCTGCCAGATTGGAATTTTTTGAAGGTTGTGTATCAGTGAGGCAGATTTAATCTTCACGTTGTTATTTGACCCTTTTACATTGCTTAATCAAGCAGGGGATGTGGTTAGTTCTGGGGCTTTACAAGAACTGTTACCGTGGGTAATGCAGGCATGCCCATGGTTTCCAAAAGAAGGATGTTCTGGAAGTGGAAATGTGACACCATATTGGTGAAGTACTTAAGTACTTAATTAAGACAAGCAAGTATGGATAGAAAATGTGTGGGAACATAACAAGCCCATACATCTTAAGAAATAACACATTCTTGTGTCCTTGGGGGCAAAAATGTACAGATCATTTCCCCTGTCTAAAGTGTGCCAATGCCAGAGCTTCCTAGATAGAATGTTCTTCTTTCTCAGATGAGGCTTCATAACAAGCCCAGGCATCTTAAGAATCAGCACATCCCAGCTTCCTTGAGCTGGAAAGCCTGCTGTGTGGACTATTTCCTTCTGTCCCTAGTGTGCCAAGGGTCAGAGTGCTCTTAGGCAGTGAATGTGTTTCTTTCTCAAGCAAGGTGGCAATAACAAAGGCGCAACAAAAATTACAGCTCAATATTCGTGATAAAGACAGGGGAGCTTTCGCCACGGCTGCAAGCCCAGGGGCCGGTGGGGCTTAAACCCTCCTCTGTCTTGCTTTATAAAACTGCTTTTTTTTCTGAAAAAATGAAAGACAGGTGCAATATTTCCCAACAAAATATTTCGAACAGAATTCAAAGATACACCAAAAAGGTCATCTGGATCAAGTTGACTTTATCTCAGCAATACAGGGTGTTCCACACATTTAAATGCGTATGTGTTAAAAACTTCTACGCCAATAGACACAGAAACAGCTTTGACAAAATCTGTTATACCTTCTTGTTGGGAATTCTGAAGAAACTCAGAGTACAGTAATATATTCCAAGATAATAAACACCATCGATGACAAGTCAACATGATATTAAATGGGGAAAATTGTGGTACTTTTATCTGGGGGGAATGAACATCTCCCTGATTGGGCTTACTGCTACTTAGTGGTAGGGAATTAATTCATGGTACTATAAACCCAGCCAGCTATCTGTGGCTGGAGAGATCACAGACCCTAGAAAAGAACATACAACTGCTATTTTCCTTAACCAATAAAATTTCCAACTTTATTCTAAATACTTACTCCTATACTCATAGAGGAGTATAGCATTCATCCCTCATAAAAGAAGATCTATTTCACAGCAGATGGAGATTATTACAAAGATCCACATCTGTTAAAATGCAGACAAAATATGACCATGGAACTCCCAGACACAACGGGTACATCTACAGTGCAACCCCAACACATAAGGCTCAGGAATCATCATAGAAGAGGTAGTGAAAATATTGTAAGATCCAGAAGACCAGATGTCTTCTAGATATGAGAGGGATGCTGCGTGGATGAATTCACAAAAATTTGGTTGCTGAAACAAGACTGCCACATAGTGATAAAATTAGTCTATACACATAAAGGAATTGGAAGTATTTCATAAGCCCCTCCTTCCCTTTAGAGGAAGAACCACAGTCTAGCAATGACTACAGAGAAAAGGAAAGTCAGTTTTCTTCAGCGATGAGCCCTCAATTAGATTATCCAACCCCAAGTGCTCAGTCCTAAACACAAGAACATACAAGTAACACTAAATGAACTCAGTAGGTTTTGTGTGTGTGTCTCTCTCTCTGTGTGTGTTTATTATATTGACAAAGTTAAGAGCTGTATCTGTCTTTTGAGAGAACAAGGTTAACTCTGGGGAATCTGTAAGGCTGTCTTTTCTTTGTGAGTCTCTGTGTTAATCACCTTTAGCCCTGAAAGGTAGTCATGTAAGGAGTGGGTTCTTCCCGTGTCATTGTTTTACCTGAACAAGGTAGTGCTAAACAACAGTTGAGTCTGTGGGGCCCGAGCTTACTCTATTCTTGAGAGTTCTGGGGCTAACATAGTTATTTTAGTTACCAAGTTTAGAAATATTTAGGGGCAATAAAAAGAATAACACAGCAGTGGGTCTGGCTTCAAAAAAAGAGTTTCACACTTTTGGGAAGGTGGCAAAAAGGCAGAAGCATGTAATTACACGAGGGCAGAGAACGGGGGCTTTTATACATCCCCAGAAGATAAGATAGAAACAAGATAGGTGAGCGATTCATATTCTTTCCAGTGTGTACTGGTTTTCCAGTGATGGAGCACCCCCAAAGAAGCCTTTCTTGTATTGTTAAGGGTCTATGAATGAAAGGACAATGTGGCTACTAGTTGTTTCTGAGGGAGTAGACGTCTTCCTTTAGGGGCAGTACTACAGGCATAGGAGTGGATGGATGACTGGAAGGGTTATTTCTAGTGTGCCCTGATGGCCTTTCTTCCACTCTCTTGTCATTTTCTTTGTGTGGGTTTCTATCCTGGTAGAAATCCACGGAAGCCTGAAGATTAAGGCTCTTTAGATCATTTCCCTTGGTTCTAATAAAGTAGGACCAGCTGCAGGATGGTATTAAAGTTTAAATTGCCATCATTTGGTCAAATTTCATTTTTTTGTGCAACACTTTTGGTGGATTTCTTTTGTTTTTTGTTCATTTTACATACAAACTACAGTTCCCCTTTCCTCCCCTTCTCCTGCTTCCCCCACCTTCCCCACCCTCCATCCACTCCTCAGAAGGGGTAAGACCTCCCATTGTGGGGAGTCAACAAAGCCTGGTACGTCAGGTTGAGGCAGGACCAATCCCCTCCCCCTTGAAGCCTGCATCAAGGCTGAGCAAAGCACCCCATCATAGGGAATAGGCTACAAAGTGTTTTTGGCCGAATTTTATCCTCAGCAAGATTATATTGGGACCAGAACATGTAAAATATTTCTATTTCTTTAAAATTTCAATTTCTACCTTATTTTAGTTCTTGGGATGCCGTATGGCATTTACTTCAAGGGCACTAAACACAGACACGGCACTAGGGACTCTAGAGTGGAGAGTAGCATCTCTCTCATCCATTTGCATCATCCTTAGAGAGAACACGTGGTTAGAGCAAATTCCTCCCCTAATACGCTCCATCCAAGCTTCCTTGGGGCGCCTGAGTGCACCCGCAAAGGGATCCTAGACACTGCTTTGTACAAGTTCCAGCTGCTTTGGGTCTAACCTTTACCCCAGTCAGAGTTTCACCTCCATGTCCTACACATTGTCTCTTCCCCAGGATTAACTTATAAAAATGCACAAATGTTGTTCCCTGCTATGAGCATCTTTGAGGTATCTAAGCCCTCTTTATTCAGAAGCACAAACAAAACCAAGAAAGACTAGGTTCATAGAAGATGCTTGCTTCTCTGGTGGCCTTTTCTGTTTGAGGTCCCCACTCGGTCTAACAGAATGAATATGTGGGGTTTGTTTTCTACTAATTACCAAGGGAACAGCTTTATTACCCAGGAAATGAAACCCAGGTCTTTATATCTTTTCAGATAGTGCTGTCTGAAGCAAATGAACAGACAGGAGCTGAGAACAGTTAGTGCATGATGAAACAGAAAAGTAAATAGATCATAGTGGTAGAAGAGTATAGAGTCCAGTCGAGATGCAACAATTTAAAAGATTTGGGAAGCCCTCTGACATACTCAGATTTCAGATTGCTTTAGAGTAACTTTAGCTCCACTGACACTTGATAAGAATGACCAGTAATTTGGGTTGACTCATTTTACCTAAATTGTACAAAAGTAAGAAGTCTTCAATGACAGCAGTGTTCATGGTGTTTTGCTTTAAGAGCTCATGTTTCTTGATTGAGTTTATTGAAGAGTCTTTAAGGTGACCCATGGTAGAGCTGAAAGGGATTTTATTTAATTAAACAATACACACATTTTGACAATGAAAACTAAATGGAAATATTAAAACATGACTCCCATTGGAATCCTATTTCTCATTTTGCTTATAAAATAAATAAGATTAGACTATGCTCTAAAAATATATGAAAACCCCAATTTCTCATGATTTTGACTCTTGTTTTTATCATAGATGCTAATATTTGGTAAGTAGGGAAAAAGATAATTTTGTTACTAAAAAATATAAGGTGATCATAATTATTGATTTTCCTACAATGTGACTATCCAATTATTATCCCAATCTGGAACCTGATGTACTATCATAATATTATGACAAATGAAATTATTGATTAAAAATAAGAGTTATAATAATTTAGACATTAAAGGTCAACATTTTAAATCAGAGCTAGCCACTTCACATGAAGTTATATGTATGGAATCAAAGTGACCAGAAAGAAAACTAAAGTTAAAAGATAAAATATTATTTCAAGAACTCTACACATTACATAAAATATTTCACAAACAACAAATAACTACAACACAGAAGATAACATGTGGTCAATGTAGCTAAAGAAAATGATTGTCTGGTTAGACAATAAATCTGTTTCCCTCTGCTTCTTGTGCACTTGATTTAACGTTAAACATAATAAACCCTCTTATGTCACCTACAGACAGTGAAATAAGCAGAAATGACACACAGACCATAATGCCTGGTAAATTCAATGTGATCTGGGGAATTATTCCTTAATGGCTACATCAAATATCTCTTTTCTAAAGACTGTTTTTCTGTCTACCCTGACCCATTTTCATCAGACTCTAGGAATGAGTCTTGTTAGAACTGGGACACAGAACGGTATTTGGCCTCTGTCAGTACAATGCTTGACCAGCTAGAGGACCTGTAAACAGAAGTTACCAGAATAAAAAGGAAAGCTGTGCTTGTAAAACAGTTTCTACAAGGCCAAATGACAATAGGAGATTGAATAAAGAAGGTGTGGCACATATATACTTTAGAGTTCTACTCAGCGGTAAAAAACAATAATATCTTGAACTTTGCATGCAAATGGACGGAAATAGAAAACACTTTACTGAGTGAGATAACCCAGACCCTAAAAGAGGAATATGGTATGTACTCACTCATAAGCAGATTCTAGCCATAAACAAAGGACATTGAGCCTATTGTTTGTGATCCTAGAGAAGCTAAATAAGAAGGTGAACCCAAAGAAAAACATATATTTATCCTCCTGGATAATGGAAGTTGACAAGCTCATTAGGCAAAAGTTGAGAGCATGGGGGTGGGGGTGGATTGGGGGAAGGGGAGATGGGGAGAGAAAAGGGAGAAAGGGAGGATTGGGAAGATCTTGGGGGAATGGGATAATTGAGATGGAGGAAAGGTAGATATGGGAGCAGGGAAGAAGTTATTCTAACCAAGGGAGCCATTTTAGGGTTGGCTAGAGTCTTGGCTCTAGAGGGGTTCCCAGGTGTCCAAGGGGATATCCCCAACTAGTTCTGTGGGCAGCAGAGGAGAGGGTGCCTGTACTGGCCTTATCCTATAGCCACACTGATGAATATCTTGCATATCACCATAGAACCTTCATCTGGTGATAGAGGGAGATAGAGACAGAGACCCACATTGGAGCACTAGACTGAGCTCTCAAAGTCCAAATGAGGAGCAGAAGGAGGGAGAACAGGAGCAAGGAAGTCAGGACCTCAAGGGGTGCGCTCACCCACTGTGACAATGGGACTGATCTAATGGGAGCTCACCAAGGCCAGCTGGACTGGGATTGATGGAGCATGTGATCAAACCGGACTCTCTGAATGTGGCTGACAATGAGGGCTGACTGAGAAGCCAAGGACAATGGCACTGAATTTTGGTTCTACTGCATGGACTGGCTTTGTGAGAGCCTAGTCTGTTTGGATACTCACTTTCCTAGACCTGGATGGAGGAGGGAGGACCTTGGACTTCCCACAGGGCAGGGAACCCTGACTGCTCTTAGGACTGGAGAGAGAGGGGGAGAGGGAGTGGGGGGGAGTGGGAGGGAAATGGAAGGAGGGGAGGAGGTGCACATTTTTAATAAATAAAAATAAAAAAGAAAAAGTTCAGGTCTATACTTAATGTGCTTCTTTGTTTTACTGACTTTCAGTAATGTTAAAGACCCCACAGAGTCTACTGGAATGTAGGTACATTTTTCCACCCATAAAGGACAATTCTATAGTTTGTATATACAGCCATTGCTTCTTTGAATGCATGAATCCCATGAGTAAAGAAGTTTTGACCTTCGTGATGCTATTTTCTGAATGTGGGATTTCCTCCAGTTTCCTGTCTCTAGAAATTATCAAATGAAAAGAACTTATTAACAGAAGGAAATATTTAAAAATTAATCAGAAGTGGTTAATTTCTTTCAACTCACAGCTCAATTTCTATTCTTGAGTCTAGTCATCTAAAGACTTTCTTCTCCACTGTGAAAAACTGACCATCTGATGTCTGGATGACATTAAGGGCTGTTCTGAAGGCCAGTGCACCAGGACAATAAATGCTGTGCAACCTACAAATCAAGTGCCAGTTTGCCACTTTGGCCGAAATAAACTCAGTGGGATTGTCAAATAGTAATACAATGATTTTTAGCATATATCAATAATCGATTCTAAATACAGACACAATTAGTAGTAGTTATCTAGGAAAATCTCCATTAAAACAACTTTAAATGGATCATATTATGCTGTTTCTTTTCTTCTCCTTCTCTTCTTTTCCCCCTCTCCTCTTCCCACCTCGTCTTCCTCCTTCTCTTTGATATGTATATGACTGAGATGGCATCTGAAGATATATCTCAGTATATCTCCTCTTAAGTTCTTTCAATTATATTTTAATGAATATTCAGTTACAAAATGAATTTATTTATTTAAACTTATTTATTTTATTAAAATATATTCCATATAATATATCCTGATTACAGTTTCCCCTCCATCTACTCCTTCCAGTTCCTCTCTATCTTCCCATTTAGATCCACAAACTTTCTGTCTCTCATTAGAAAACAAACAGGCCTCTCCACGTAATAACTACCTGCCTTTATATAAGAGAAAGGGGGATCTGTTGGGTGCCGTTTCCCCCTAAAAATCATTACAGGAACCATCACCCTGGGGAGCCTGCAGGGAACTCCACACCCATAATTGTGCTAAGAATAGTTCTATCGCCCCACACCCAATTAAAGCTGTTAATGGGAAAATAAATAAATAAATACATAAAAGAAAACAAACAGGCTTCTAAGGTATGATAATAAAATATAATGAAATAAAACAAAAACTAATACATCAGAATAGAACTAAACAAACAAATAGAAGAGAAAGAACCCAGTAAAAGGCACAAGAAACAGAGACGCAGAGACCCACTCATTTGAACACTCAGCAATCCCATAAAAACACAAATCAGAGGCCATAATATGTATGCAGAGGACCTGAAAAAATACAAAAATTTTTTTTAAAAAAAGGGAGGGCCTTGACATGACATTATGAGACAAGGCACCTCCACAGATGCGATTGTTTGTTTTCTGTTGCCCATCTACTGCTGGGCATGTGTGCTACCCCTAAGAGGAGTTCATTTCCCCAGAGACACTCCCTTGGAGAAAGCTAATCAGGTCTTCTAAAGACAGCAGGGTCAATGCACATATGAACTCACAGAGACAGAGTGTGCTGCCTAATTTTATGTCAACTTTATACAAGGTAGAGTAACTGGGGAGGACGGACCCTCTACTGAGAAAATGCCCCCATAAGACTGGGCTGCAGGAAAGCTGGTAGGACATTTTCATAATTAATGATTGATGTGGGAGGGCCTGGACCATTGTGGGCAGTGCCATTCCTGGGCAGGTGGTCCTGAGTTCTATAAAAAAGCAGGCTGAACAAGCCATGATGAGCAAGCCAGTAAGCATAACCCTTCACGGCCATCAAGTCTTGCCTCCAGGTTCCTGCCCTGTTTGAGTTCCTGTCCTGACTTTCTTTAATGCTAACAGTGGTGTGGAAGTGTAAGCCAGATAAAGCCTTTTCTCTCCAAGTTTCTTTGGTCATGGTGTTTCACTACAGCGACAGTAATCCTACTTAAGACATGGAAGCAGCATATACAGGGACTGCATGGGTCTGCACTAGATGGGACCCTAAAGCTGAAAGAAGTAGACACATGCCCCCATTCCTAATTCAGAAACTATCTTCAATTGATAACTATTTATTTAAACATTTTTGTGGCAGGCTTTCATGTAACTCAGAGTCTAGGTACCTTGAAATCCTTATCCTCCTCCCTCTACCTCCCAAGTGCTGGAATTCTAGGTGAGCACTAATATACCTGCTTTATACAGTATTGGGGATCAAACCCAAGTTGTTATGCCTGCTAGATAAAAGATCTACCAATAGAGCTATATGCCAAAACTACAAATTTTAAAGTGGATGAAATAATCTCAGTCATTGTTTTAGCAATCCAGGATCTTTTTCCTGATGATAACTTGATAAAAATTTGAATTTCTGTTTTGTTGTTATTTGATATGTATGGATATTCTCAGTCGGTTGAGCACAATTACCTTGAAAGACAAATGGTATGGCCCGATGAAGTGTCTTGAATGAAAGTCGGAGGCCACTGAAAGACTGAGTCATATGTTTTAATCAAATAACGTAACAATATCTTTAGCCACAGTCACACTTTTGTGCTATGTTGTAATAATGTAAATCAATTGCGATGGGCTTTAAAGTGAAATAGTAAAGATGGGGGCTTTATATAGTCCATGCTTAATGAACAAAGGAAGACAGTGAGTATTAATGATTCACACCCATAAACCATAAACAATCCGAAAAGAGAGCGAGAAAGAAATGGTTAGAAAAATAAGAAATAAAATGTGCAGGCTAAAATGTGATGATGTCTCATTCAGTTGCCCTGCTCAGGAAATTTGGAAAAAGGATGAGAATCTGTTGGTCTTGGACAGATACATCTGTGTTCAAGTCAACTAAAAACCAATAAATAAAAATGCTCTAGTAGATAGATGGCCTCACACCCATACTCATATTGGCAGTGCTAAGTGGACACAGTGAGTTTATTTTTTTAAAGAAAAGAACATATGACGTTTGGAGGGAAAAGAGACGGGGAAATTGTGGAGGAATTGGAGTAGAGAGGTAAAGGTGGAAAGAATTGATCAAAACACATGGTACACGTGTATAAAATTCCCAAACAATAAAAAAGTGATTCGTGCTGTACATGATTTAACACCAGGGTCCTACAAAATCACAGGAAAATTACAATGCTTCCATTTCAGAACTATTTTCGAACTTAGAGCAAGCACATGTGTTTTCACAGGAAGGTGAATAGCTACGATATATAACCTCAATTGTGCATTATAGAGGATGGATTTCCATATATGCTGCTGAGCCGCTGGGAGTGCTGTGTCTCTGCCACTCCAGGTGCATTCGGGAACAGGAGCTTGGGAACCTGGTGTCTACCTGCAACGCCAGTATTCAGGAGAATGACGTGGGAGGATCTGGAGCTCAAGGCCAGCTTGGGCTATGGAGTAATGTCCTGTCTTTAAAGGGAAAGAAAAGAAGAAAAAGAAAAGGAGCTTCTGAGAGGGTGTAGGGTAAGAAAAATTATTCTTCCACTTATATGATCAGAATACTTACCAAAATATACATTTCTGTGCTAGATATGATTGGTTGTGCTTCCATTTCTATGCCATAAATGTGCAAGTTGAGTCCATGGGGCCAGAACCTGGAATATGAGGGTATATGAAATAACTATGGTTCCAAGATCTGAGATGCAGTGGGCCTGCTTTAGCAATGATAAGATAATTTAGGGCATTGTTGTAGAATATCATTGTAAGCTGTGCTGCTTTTGTTTATGCTGCATTTGTTTAACTCTGTGAAGCTGTGGTTCTTTGCCTGTCTAAAATATCTGACGGTTTAATAAAGAGCTGAATGGCCAATAGTGAGGCAAGAGAAAGGATAGGCAGGGCTGGCAGGCAGAGAGAATAAACAGAAGGAGAAATCTAGAAAAGGAGGAGGAGCAAGAGAACAAGGAGAGGAAGACATCAGGGGCCAGCCACCCAGTCAGTCAGCCAAACACAGAATAAGAAGGAAAGTAAGATATATAGAAGAGAAAGAGGCAAGAGGTAGGCAGAATAATTAAAGATAAGGAAAGCTGGCCAGCAACAAGCCAAGCTAAGGCTGGGCATTTATAAGTTATAATAAGCCTCCACATGTGATATACTTGGGAGCTGGGTGGCAGCCCCCCCCAAGAGAAAAGAGCCCCAAAGAGTACAAAGTCAAAGAGCAGAAAACTAGCAAACCAACAGGGCCTAGGTGCCTCTGATGGTGCAAGGATGGAGATACCTGATTCCTGCTGTACCGGTGGAGTGTGGGGCTTGGGTGTTTGTGGATCAACCACAGAGCCACAATTATGGGCATAGATGTCTGTGAGGTGATCACAGCGCTGGGGTCTGAGATGTAGTCTTGGTGTAGAAGTCACTGGGGTGCCTACTGTCATGACATGCCAGATCCGAGTATTCACTAAGTGGCTTTGGAGGCAAGTTCCAGAACACACATGCACACTATGAAATTGAAAACAAATGGCTGTAATGTTTAAAAATTTGAAATAAGGGTGGAAACTTTGCTGAGGGCAATGTCTTTAAACATCAAAACATCACATCAGTTCCTTGAGTATATATATGCTTTTTGTTTGTCAAAATAGTAAAGATGCAGATTTGAAAAAACTAGATGATTCATGCAAATAATTATGAAAAAGGATACAACTATCCTGAGAATAGGCTAGGTTTTGATTAAAAAACAAATGTTGACACTCATTAAAATGATGACTTGTGTTTACTGTAAACATTTGTCCATATTACTTAATACTTGATGATGAAAAAGAACATTTTATTTATTGATTTATTTGTATTCATTTTACATACCAACCACAGCTCCCTTCCCTGCCCTCTTCTCACTCTCACTACTCCCCCCACCCCTGCCTCCCATCCACTCCTCAGAGAGGGTCAGGCCTCCCATGGGGAGTCAACTAAACCTGACTTATGGAGTTGATGTAGGACCAAACTCCTCTCCACTGCATCAAGGCTGAACAAGGTATCCCTCCAGAGGGAATGGGCTCCAAAAAGCCAGGTCATGCACTGGGGATAAATCCTGGTCCCACTGCCAGGGGTCCCACAAACAGACCATGCCAAAGGACTGTCACCCACATTCAGAGGGCCTAGCTGTATTCCATGCAGGCTCCCCAGCTGTCAGTCCAGAGTCCATGAGCTCCCACAACCTCAGGTTAACTGTCTCTGAGGGTTTTCCCATCACAATCTTGCCCCCACCCCCATCCTTGCTCATACAATCCCCCCTCCCTCTCTTTAACTGGACTCCAGGAGCTCGGCCTAGTGCTTGGCTGGATCTCTGCATCTGCTTCCATTAGGTACTGGATGAAGGTTCTATGATGAGAAGGCCAGTTCAGGCATCCTCTCCACTATTGCTAGGAGTCTTAGCTGGGGTCATCCTTGTGGATTGCTGGGAGTTTCCCTAACACCAAGTTTCTCCCTGACCCCATAATGACTCCTTCTATCAAGATGTATCTTTCATTGCTCTCCTTCTCTGTCTCTCCCCCAGCTCACCCATCTAGTTCCCTGTGCTCTCATCCCCCATCCCCTTCGGCCCCCCCTCAGTTTACCCAGGAGATCTTATCTATTTCCCCTTCCTATGGCAATTCATGCATGCTTCATTTAGGGTCCTCCTCATTACCTAGCTTCTCTGGAACTGTGGTTTGTAGCCTGGTTATCCTTTGCTTTAAATCTAATATCCACTGAAAAGTGAGTACATACTGTGTTTGTCTTTCTGGGTCTGGGACCTTACTCAGGATAATTTTGAAAAAAAATATTAGACATCGATTTAAACAATAACCCACAACTCCTGAGAAATTTCCTATGTGAAAAGATTTGATGTTTTGATACCATTTAACTAAAATTCTTGAAATATTAGAGAACTCTAAAATCAGAGAATAGATGAGTTGTTACCAAGAGTTATGCTGGAAGAATACACCAGCATACTAAGACTGTGGTTTCAACTTTAAGAGAAAAAAGTCTGCTCAAAGATTTAAAGAGGGTAGAAAATTATATAGAAATCTGAAGAATACCATTATTTCTTAGCAAGAAATATGCATATAACATGCATGCACAGAGCCATATACCTGCCAAGATGAAGGGAGGGAAAATACTTTGTATTCTGAATTTAGCTGGACTCAAAGCAATGTATTCTCAAAAATTTCCAATTTTCAACAGCAATAAGGATTATAAAACACGAAAAGAAAGCAGAAAGATGCTTTCTGTTGACACGAAAAATATAGCCACCAGAACCTCTTCTGTGCGGTGGACTTAAGAGATGTGCTTCTGGAGGCAGGAGAGATGGCTCAGAGCTGCTTGCTCTTCCATCGGACCAGGGTTCTATTCTCAGTACCCACAGAGCAGCTCACAACTGTCTGTAACTTCAGTCTCAGAGAATCTGACATGTTCTTCCAACCTCGGAAGATGCTGCCTGCATACGACACACTCACATGCATGCAGACAAAACACTCATATACATAAAATAAAAATAAAGAAAAAATTAAATAGAAAGGCAATGTTTAAAACTTGTTGTAAATATATTGAAGAGAATAAGGAAAGTGCACCTGAAGAGGCAAGAGAAGGCACAGAAATTATGTCTCTCAAAACAGACAATATGAAACATTGAGTTAGAAGTTATCTAAATGTTAAGAAAGCACATGGGAACTCTGGAAGGGCAAGCACAGTGACTGAAATGAAAATTCACTGGCAGAACTCACCAGCATTTGAGCTCTCGGGAGAAAGAATGAGTGAAATTGAAGATAGGTCAATAGACACTCTACAGTCTAAGGAGCAGAACAATTAAAACAGGGAGGAAAATTAGCAGAGCCTCGGCCTACCTGCAAAGTGGTACACCGTCGAGTATGCAAATATGCGTAACTGGAGGGCCAGAACTAAAGCCAACAGTGGAAATTGCCTCCCAACGTTCATGAAAAAGAAAAAAAAAGAAAGCATAAGCATGAACATTCGAGAAAATCATCCACCTCCATGAAAGATGAGCTCAGAGACACCTACATGATTATCACAGTGGCAAGAGTAGATAGAAGATGAAGAAAACTACTTGGAAGAAGAGAGACGTCAACTCAGATATACATAGTCATGTGATCCTAAACAGATGATTTGTAATCGGAAGCCATAAAAGGCGCAAGGAAAGAAAGAAGATATCTGAAAGTGCTAAAAGCAAATGTTTTTTTTCTAATAATGTTCCCCCTCAAAGCCAACGGAAATTATGCCACTCAGGTAAAGAAAATCTGGGTCCTCTACAGAGCTAGTAACACGAAAGGGATTCTTTCTGGCTGACTTATCATACAATATACTGACTGCATGGAAACTAAAAAGCCCATAACCATTTTTAAGGGAAGGTGGACCATTAATGTAAATGTATAGATAAATATGAAACACAGAATGTAAAGTATTATATAGCGGTTTTCCATTTGCCCAAAAACCTAAAAGGCGTTATGCACTAGACTAGAATAACAGAGTTAGATATTCAAAGATGTAATTAGTCCATTAGAAATAAAACAAAAGCAAGGGGAGAGGATAATTGGATGTTGGAGCAAAAATTTTATGTATCATTGAATAAATTTAATGGATTACAACTGGGTTGTTTATATGACAATGCTCATTGTAATCTGAAAAATTTATAGTAGAAGAAATGAATAAGATAATTACCTTGCAACTATAAAAACTATTCATTACAAAAGCTAGGAGTATGAATGCCTAGAAAACCAAATAGACATATGATACATCAGAAATAAATAACAAAAAGTCAAGTATAAATGTTATCTAGAAGAAGTTTAAGGCTAAGTAATGCAAAAAAAAAAAGCCCCAAGAAAGACGAGCGGTGGTGGCGCACACCTTTAATCCCAGCACTTGGGAGACAGAGGCAGGCGGATCTCTGTGAGTTCGAGGCCAGCCTGGTCTACAAGAGCTAGTTCCAGGACAGGCACAAAAGCTACAGAGAAATCCTGTCTCAAAAAAAGGCTAAGTAATGCTTTATGGTAGAATGAATGTAACAAAGCATTATCTATAGTAAACTCTGTATCTTGTGTGCTTTTACTGAAACAAAAGGAATTAAAATAGCTCACCATGTGCTGTCTATAAAATACATCTTTTAGAATCAAATGCACTAATAAATTGAGGTAAAACAATGGAAAATTTATAACATACAAACAATAATGATAAGAAAGTTGAATCTGAGTAATAATATGGTTTGAAGTGGAAACTAATCTTACTAGTGACAAAGAAGGATATTTTGTGATGGCAAAAGCAAAAAGATCCAACCAGGCATTGTGGCATACACATATGATACTATGGATTAGGAGACTGCCATGGGACATCACAAGTTTGAGGTTATGTGTGAACACAACAAAGAGCTCTATAACATCCGTGTAGCAGTAAATTTTCAATCAAAATTTAAAAGAGCAGGAAAATAAGCACAGTATGTTTTCTGACCAAAATGGAATCATATCACAAATGAATAGGAGAAGGGAATTTTTGGAATTCACAATTGGAGAAAAGAGGACACTTTACTAACCAAGGAGTCCAAGGCAAATTTATGTGGAAATGAAAACAGAATAACAAGAATGAAAACATTGTGCATGGTCAGGAATGTAACTGGACAAGGGCAACATATCAAACTGCAAAGAGGTAATTAGGAGGACATAAAAGGGTCCCCATGTGCACATTATATAAGGGGAAAAGGGAAGACTGGAAGTTAACAATATCTAATTTCTAACAGCAGCTGTGGTCGCCCATGCAAGGCTGCATGAGATGAAAAAGTTGAAATCCACAGAATGGCGGTGAGAGGGCTCCTGAGGCCCTAGACCTAGCTGAAGAACGACTGGCAGTGGGCGGCTGCTGGGGGAGGAGAATCACTTTTCTTTAGGAGTGTAGGCCTTAAGGAGTACATCGAGAGGGGGGGCAGTGGAAGCCCGACACTGAGAGCAGGGGACCAGGTGACACAGACAGCAAGAACACACCAGTGAGCAAAGCATGCTTATGTCGGTTAGGTTAGGTTTCAGCTGGCCAGTAGTATGACTCCACCAAACCTGTGTTAGCTTGGGGCCAAATACTCTGTGCCCTCCCTGAAGACACCAGCATTCCTTTCAGAAAGGAGGCAAGAGCTGGCATTTTTCCTCCACCTGCAAGCTCACCACTAGCACACTAACTTTATGGGTGTTGACAGAAGAGGTCAGACTCTTGGACCAGAATTTGTCATGGTTCTTGTTTCTGTTAGTTGCTCCTTGCCACCAACCTCAATTTCCACATGTGAAGTGAGGGGCGCCCATTCACATATGGACAGGCAAATGCTATTCAGAAGGCTTTGAAAGCAAGAGCTGCTCCAGCAAATATAGAAAGGCCAGAACGGCTCATCCTTCCGCTATCCAGCTTGTTTTCATCTCCATCTTGGCCTCTGTACACTTTTCCAATAATTATGAGTGGTGATCTCATGAACCTAAAGACAAGTAAAAAGACATGACCACAAGATGGCAGCAGAGTGTCGGCAGCTTGCACCAGAGCAGTTAGTACTGCCTGTTAACTGTTAGAGCATCTGTAACATTTGAGACATAGAAGTGATGCTGTTCCTGAGACCAGGCACAGCAGACAGTGGTCCACTGCTTGGTGGCTTAACGGCAGGAATTGATGGCAGGGGTAGCTTGTGAATTGAAACACAAGGCATCTCCACACGGTTTGGAAGGGCATCTGCGAGTTGCAAGGCTTATTGTGGAGTGTGTCTCAGCTGGAAGGGAGTTGCTTCCTAGTAGACGGAAGTACTACCTGGTGTTGATGTCTCTGGGTGTGTCAGTGACATGGACAGACACAATGGATGATTTCTCTTGTTCCCAGTATGACCTGGATCGTGTCATCTTTGGATGTGTTTCCATACATGCACTGATGGTTACAGGGTACCCACCACCAGAAATAAGGGTGATGGTCACCAGGGTCAGGCTAACCACGGATCAGGGTATGGCTGACTTTGTGACAATAGAAAGTTCTCATGTAAGGAAAGGGGACAGCAACAGTGCACAGGCTTAAAAGTCGGAGCTCTTCTGTGTCCAGAAGACACAGGGGACAAGTGGGTGTGTCCCTTGGGTGTCATCTCCAGGGTGTTACTGGGTCGAGAGGCAGCTGTTTCTGTTTTCTAGCTGTCCAGGTGAGGACAAAATCTGTTCATGGAGCCCTTGCATAGGGACGTGCACAGGCAGAGTGTGAGGCTGCTCCTCTTGCTACACACTGCTGACTCCCGTGCTTGGCTGGTGCTGCACGATGAGGAGACCAGACAGAGAGTGGAGGCTGACTCGGGAGTCCTCGGGAGGACTGGGAGAGAAGAGGCTAGGCTCTGGGTGTTCTGTGAGGGAGAAGGAAAAGCTGAAAGTGCCTGGGCCCTGGGTTCCCTGTGGGAGAGAAGGAAGCAGCGTCAGTACCAGGAATGACTCCTTTGTGGTAGGTGTTAATGGCTGTGGTCCCGTGCTCATGAAAACTGGCGATTGTGTAGTGATTGGTGCCAGCACATTCTTCAGTGGCTTGTTTGTTGCAAATTAAAATGCAGTGGGTGCATTTCTGCTTTATGGGCATGGGCCCGATATAACTATGATTGTGGTGTTTGGCTAACTGGGATGTTATTGTCCTTCAAATTTTCCCAATGGTCTTAATTTTTATATCATATTATATCCTTCTAGGATACCTAAAATTGAAGTACCATAAACTCAGTGGGGGAAATTCCAAGCAAAGTTGTCCTGCAACGCCCTTGTTGCTAAATTCAATTCTCTGTGGCCCACTAAAAAGAGAAACACACACACACACACACACACACACACACACACACACACACACGCCCCCCATCTCCAACATGTCAGGGTCTCACCTAGGGTGCTGATGAACGTCAAGCCTTCAGCAGGTCAGAGAAACTGAAGAGGAATGCAGAGCAGGCGAACCAGTGGACAAAAGGTCATACGAGGACTTTTCTGAGGGCAAAAGCTTAGTTCTTCATTTTATTATTCTTTCTGTTGCTTGTTTGACTCTATTCCTTTTCTTTTCTGTTCTGTTCATCTCCCCTGATGTTTCCATTCTGTGTCTATATTTTTTGTGCTGTGGAATAATCCCTCTGTACATGGTGTGACTATGTCACCCTGATTGGTTTAATAAACAAGCTGTCTGGCCAGCAGCTGAACAGGATAAAGTTAGGCAGGAAAACCAAACTGAGAATGATGGGCAGAAGAAGGACCAACCAAAGGCAGAGGGAGCTGGAGATGAACGTGTCATGCTAATAAAGGTACCACCCAGTGGCAGAGTCTAGAAGGAATATGGGTTAACTTAAAATGTAAGATCTACTTAGTAATAAGCCAGAATTAGTGGCCGAGCATTTACAATTAGTATAAGTCTCTGTGTGGTAATTAGGAAGCAGCTCCCAGGACGGGAAACCTCTGCACACATTTTCCTTACAGCTTATAGACCCCAGAAAAATCTTTTGAGCAATCTAAAAATTAGAATATGGCTACATTCTAGTTTTAAGTGAATTTGTACAAGTGAAAAACAACATTTTATGTATTATAGGTGAAAACTGATTCCCAAGAATCCACATAGAGTTAAACATTTATCTCTTAGACTTCTCATAGGTCAGGAGCCTTCCAGCCACAACCATTTACAGAGGCAGTAGTTTTTATAATCGGCCAGAAGCCAGGTCGCTAGTTTCATTTTTCAGATTTTAGAGTCCTGCCCAATTATCTTAAGAAACCATCCAGCTCTTTGTTTCCTAGTTACAGAAGTCAATTGTGTAAAGCTTAGTTTTAGGTATGATGCACACTGAAACTCGTGAACACATTTCTCATTATCAGAAAGAATTTGAGCTAACTCATGGGACTCAGTTGTTTTCCTTAATCATTAACCTAAACCGTAGTCTATATGGCTTCTCAAGAGAAACTTGTAATCCTAGCTGTGTGACACTTCCTTGTTCTTGTTGTCTATCCCCAGCAGCCTCTGCCTTCTAGGGCTGGTGACACAGTATGTCCCACCTTTACCTGTATTACCTTCCCCACCAGACTAGCTTCCATTATAATCCCTTACTATATCTGTTAGCAAGCCTTAATCATCGGAAATTGTATTTAAACCAACACTATTATTGTCTAAAAGTCATTACTTCAATTAAACAATACAGCTTAAAAGGAAATTATCTTTATAATAACCCACAGGTAAAAATGGCCAATAGAATGGGGTATTTCCGTGAGATAATCACACTACATTAAAGACAGTGGAGATCTCCCAACCCCATTCCCACCATGCCAGATACCAGAGAAAAATGACAGTGGCAAAATAGGCACAGAGATATTCTGGAACTGAAGCCCTCAGGGCCTTGCCTATCTGAGATTTCACCCATCCGTGCCTTCCACTTGGGTGGGGCTAAATTCCCGAAGCTCAGCTGCCACCTGCTGCTCCTCTGACACGGCCCCGGGCACTAACTAGTTAACTTTGTTAGTTCTAAAGGATTAAAAGGTATTTCATGGGGCTGGAAATATTGCTCAGGGGTAAAGATCACTGACTGCTATTCCAGAGGGTGAAGTTGGTTCCCAGCATCTAAGCTGGGTAGCTAATGATGGCTGTAACTTCAGGGACTCAGATTTCCACCTTTAGCCTCCAGTAGCTATTTGCACACATGTGAGAGGCACTCACACGGACACACCCTCGTATTCATGTGATTACATAAAACCTTAAAGAGTGACCCGAGTTCTATTGCCAGCCCTCAGGGGCAGCTGGCAACCTTTCTAACTCCAGTTCCAAAGGATCCGACACCCACTTCTGGTCACCAACAGCACTACGCATGACCATGGCCCACAGACATACACGCAGATAAAACACCCATACAAATAATTTTTGTCTAAATGTAAGTTTGTTCACTCATCAATAGCATTAGCAGAGGGTGGTGTCTTCCTGCTTAAGCGGAAGGAAGTCTGTGTAGGTGCTACTACACCATCAGGGCATATGCAGTAGCTCTGGCTTCCTCAGAGACAGCCTCAATGAAAGGGACTTGATTTACCAGTTCTGCTGTGGGCCCTGTACACCCTCTTTTCTAGCATGCAGTATAAACCCACATGGCTCTGTGTCAGTGTCTCTCGGCTGGGTTTGTTCCTCGTTAAGTCTCAACTTGAAAGAGCTCACTAGCCCCAAAGCTCCCACCTCCTGTGAGATGGATCTACCCAAAATTCTAGGAAATGATCATCCTCCAAGAGGCTTAGCTGCATTGGTGGGTTATTTACGTCATGAGCTTCAGTGTTGTTTTCCATACCCCACATTCCTGATTTTGCTATGAGGGAGCTAGTATGTGATGTAAAGGGAAGAGCAGAGCAGGATGAAATAAGTTGACTTCCCTACCTACCAACCACATTCACTCATCCCAAATACCTGAACTTTGTGCTTACTAGATTTCATTTTGACTCTGTAAAGACTGGGTAGTCAATCTGTTAACCACTGACAAGAAGTTGACTATATATTGTATATGTATATATTTATGTATACATATACTCATATACCATAGGCAAAAACTATTGGACAAAGGTACTCTTTCTGCACGGAGCCTGACAAGTAATTTGTTATATTTTTCTCCTATAAATTGGAATGGCTCCCGTAATTCTTGTGCTAACACTATTGTGATATTTTTTTGTGCTTCAAGAAATAAAGCTTGGCCGAAGATCAGAGTGCAGAGCTGGCCACAATAGTTGGCCATAGAGGCCACACAGACACATGTATCCCAGCACTCAGGAGACAGAAGCAGATAGATCTCTGAGTTTAAGAACACCCTGAGTTATAGGAGATTGAATAAATCTAAAAGAGAAACAGCCAAGCAATGGTGGCTCACACCTTTAATCCAAGCACTTGGGAGGTGGATACAGGAGTGGCGTGACTGGGCAGAGAGAGGAGCTCAGGATTCAGCAGAGGCACAATGCACTCTGCATGTTCTTACAGTGCTTTTTGATTTGTTTTTCTTTCATTTCTTTCAAGACAGGTTTTCTCTGTGTAACAACCCTGGCTGTCCTGGAAATCACTCTGTAGACTAGGCTGCTTTCAAACTCATAGAGATCCACATACCCTCTGTCTCCCTAGTGCTGGGATTAAAGGTGTGCACCAACCATCACTGCCTGGCCTCTATGGCTAAGTAGCTCCGTACTGTGATCTTCAGGCAAGCTTTATTTGTTAAAGCACAAACAAAATATCACCACACACCATTGGCAAAAAGTCAGCCACAACCTTACTTGCTTGTTTTGAAAATGCTGGTCATCCCCTGCTCCATCCCACATCACATAAGAGCCTGTGTGGGGAGGAGGTGGCAGTTAGCCTGGTGACCTGGCTGATATGGTCAATAGCTTGTTCCCGAGGCAGTAGTGACACCCAAGGAGGGCTCAGTTTAACTCAGTCATCTAGACACCGTGCTCATTTTAATAAACAGGACTTTGTTGCCAATCCAATTTTGTGCACGTTTCTGCCCCTGACAAAGGCACGACAGAACTCTTGATGCAGGGAGTAATTGGGTCTGTCCGGGTACGGACTTTGGTTGTGGCAAGAGCACTGTCTGTGTGAGGACGTGTTTCTCCAGCAGTGAGTCCTTCTGACTGAGTCTGGGAGCTACTTGAACTGACTTTCCCCATGTAGGCTTTACCTGTCCTTATGGCCCCGATGCTTTAGGAGGCATATTTCAGAGTGACAGAATGCTTTGGAGAGCCATGGTAGCAAACCTGCTTTGCTCTTCTAGTACCTGTTGCTCAGATCCATGCAGAACAGTGAGCAGTGTGCCTGTATACAGGTGTTTTGTTAGAAATGTCTCGATAACAGCAAATGCTGACAGAACTGGGTTGTGCTGGAATCCAGTCATTACTACCAACCGTTGTAGCTGCTTTGTCTCTGTGGGTGTAAGGGAGCCTTGTCTTTTGTTGGATTAGGAAGAGGTCTCTCGCCCGAGTTCCAAATGAACGCACTGCCTATCAACAAACTTAACAGACTGGCACTCTCTATGGCTTGAATGCTGACCCTCTGTAGACAGGTCATTTATTCACTGTGTGAACGAACAATGTGTTAGATATTGATGTCCTTGACCATAAGATGGCAGCATCACACAAGAATTATATCAGGCAGTACCTTACTAGGTTGCTAGAGACTTTCCAGGGGCAGTGGCAGGAGTCTGCACCAGAAGGGTAAGGGAACAGTCATTCTAGCAGAGCAAAGGAAATGGGGGAGGCCTGCTCTGTCCATCCATGAGGAAACTTTTCTCCTCCAGGGCGCTGAACATCTGTTGGGAGGTGAGGATGGGGAGGTTAGCCTCACCAGCTGCACACGGGTGTGTGTGTGTGTGTGTGTGTGTGTGTGTGTGTGTGTGTGTGGGCGTGTGGGACATCCTTTCTCACATAGCAGTGTCCTCCAGTAGGTGGAGCTCAGCCCCATCCTCCAGATGCCAATTCTCATTTAGGAAACAAATTGCTGTCTCCAGTCTAGTTTTATGGGCACCTTTCCCAGGGGTATGAGAGGAATTCTCAGTCCACAGCGTAATTGGTAACACATCAACTCAGTTTCCCTTAGTACTGAACTCGTATTTCTTCCTTCTGAAAAGTATGGAATTCTCTCCCATGCCCACAAGACAAGTAAGGTCAGAACGGAGGCCTGACATCTCGTCCTTCTCCTCTACTTTGGCTTAAGGAACAGAGAAGCCTTAATCTGTCCTTTTGAGTCACTTTGTGGAGTGGAGCAGGAGGAACACTCAGGACAACCACCCTCCCCAGAAGAAGGTACTTGTCCATGACATAAGGAGCATTTGCAACAATCCTCCAAGGTTGATGGGAGTACAAACCTGTACAGGTAGTAAGGAAGTCAATGTGGCAGTTTCTCTGAAAATTGATAATTGATCTACCTCAACATCCAGCTACACCATTCTTGGCCAAATACCCAAAGGATGCTCAATCTTACCACCAGGACTCTTGATCAACTATGTTCCTTAGCAGCTTTATTTGTGATAGCTAGAACCTGGAAACAACCTAGATGTCCCTTATCTGAAGAATGAATTTTATACAGTGGACTATCACTCAGCTCTCATAAATAATGACATTAAGAAATTCAACGGCAAATGGATGGAACTAGAATAAAATCATCCTTCCTGAGCTAACCCAAACCCAGAAAGACAAAGAGGGGATGAGTTATTTATAAGCTGACATTAACTCTAAAAGATAACCATGCTATAAGCTATAGACTCAGAAAGACTTAGTTACAAGGAGGGCTCAACGGGGGCACACTTATCTCCCTGGGAAGGGGAAATAGAAGATATTTCATGGGTGAACTTGGGGCACATAGGAATGGGAACAAGCAGGATCAGGTAGGAGAGAGTACTGAAATAGCATAAAAAAAGGGGGTATATTCTGGGTCAGGTAGAAACCTGGGGCAAACTCATGTACATCTTCAAGTATGCCCCCAGCTACTGCTCTTAGCAATAGCAGATACAAAACCAGAACATCTCATATGAACAGTCAAGACTACCAGTGGAGGGATAAGGCAACAGTCTATTTACATTAACTTTGACCCACAGTCTTTCCTGCCTATAAGATGTGCTAGGCTAAAGGTGGCACAGAGATCGTAGGAGTGACCAACAGATAACTGGTTCCGTATTAGACCCATGCCACGAGAGTGAGTCCTCCCCTGACTTTTCCTACAGCACCAGGACCCAGACACTGGATGGAGACCTAGGATGGACCCAAACACGGCTGGCGGAAACAAATATCAGTGTGATGATTCCTAGGGATTTTCTGCCCTGCTCACAGATTGGTGCCTAGCTCAGTAGTCATAAGAGAGGCTTTGTCCAGCAGCTGTGGAAACAGAAGCAGAGATTCACAGTCAAACGTTAGACTGAGCTCAGTGAATCCTTCTGAAGAGAGGGTAGAAGGACTGTAGAGACAGAGGGGTCAAGGACATCCCAAGGAAACCCACAGGATCAAGTAACCTGGGTTCACAGGGTTCCCAGATACCAAAGTGACAGTCAGGGAGCCTGCATGGGACTGACTTAGGCACTCTGCATATATGTGGGAGTTGTGTAGCTTGGTCCTCTTGTGGGACTCCTTACAGTAGCAGCAGGGACTCTCTCTGATTCTTTTGATGGAGTTTGGTGCCCTACTCCTCCTAACGATTTGCTTTGCCCATTCTTAATACAAGGCAAGGTGATTAGTTTTACAGAAACTTGATATGCTATATTTGTTGATATCCATGGGAGGTCTGAGCTTTACTGAATAGAAAGAGGAAGAGTGGATAGGACCTGGGCAGGAGGGACGTGAGGGTAGGGGAGGGTTTGGCAGGGGGGGTAGGGATATGGTTCTATGGCCTGGATGTAAAATACATAAATATCTAATAATTGATAAATGAATAAAATAAATGAAGAAAGAATTGGTACAATTCAAAATGCGTTGGCCATAAAAAATTTATGGAAACCTGGAGGGTAATGTATCACACACACGCACCTGAGAAAGCACAATTTTTTGCTTAGAGGAAGCATATAGACTGTGTTTGGTTTGATTTTTGTAGTGTAGGAATCGCCAGGTTTTCAAAAAAAATGCAGGTAGTTCTTAGAAAGAAAGATGGAAGTACCTCTCCCACTTACCTGTATCCTTCACAGGACTTTGGAGACCCTGACACATGAGGCAGCCTGACCTATGCCCTAGCTATGAGTCCTCTGCTAGAGTCACGTAGATGATTAGGGTGGGGGATACAAAACAGCAATGGACTGTTTCTGGATCCTTGGTGTTCAAGTTCAGGAAGGAGACATGGCACACTCAGTTCATGTGTGTAAATAAGCCATGACAGATTTTTTTCTGGTCCCTGCCTCATGGGCAACTTGTGAATTCATTGTCCCACAGATGGGCCTACTTCATTTAACAAATGCAGGGTGGGGGCATAGAGTTCACAAAAACCTGGTTCTGTCTCTGTTTGGTTCTGTCTAGGGAGAACGGCTGATTGAAAATCCTGTAGTGACTGAAACCCTGGAACTGGGCGAAAGACTTGCTCCTGATTGAATTTCAGATTTCATATATCCAAATTGCCACAGCCCGAGTGACCCACTGCCCGAGTGACAGCTGTACCAGGCAGCACCGGGAAGCAGCGTTTAAAAGGTAAACCCCTTCCCGTGGTACAGTCTGTCATGCGGTTCCTGTCATCTAAAGAATGTGGAAGAACATAAATTCAAACTGAGAGAACGGGCAGAGGTAGGGCATCAGCCTCTTCATTTCTTCAACCTGTCCCTGTCTTTGTAACTTGAAAGCAAAACAAAACCAAGAGTATCCAAGGATCGGGTGTGCATAAATATTAAAAAGAGAGAAAGAAAATGAACCAAAAAGAAAAAAAAACTTGCAACAGGAATGAAGGATCCCAAGAAGGTAAATAATTCTCTTTCTCCTTCAGTAATAAATAGGCTTGGAGATATGATGGAGAAAGAAAGGCTTTAAGAGGCAGCAGAGCCTGCATCCAGCTTCCACCCCAAGTAAGATGGCTCTGGGCCTCCAGCTGTTGCAGATGCTCCCTGCTACGTCTTTTCTAACCCTGGCTTTCTATCCCTTGGGTCCTATGTGGGATGTTCATTCCCACGTTTTCCATGGGCTCCTGCAATATCCCAGGAACTTTCCTAGTCTAGCTGTTCAAAGGGCCAGTTGCATTTGTTACCTGGCTACTGCTTGAGGTAAATGTCTGGGAAAACTGTTTTTAAACCTGTAACTCTAGCATGTGCAACAATATATCAAAATGAAAACAAAAAAAGCTGAAAAACTAAAAGCAAACAAGAAACCAAAGAGTTCATCTGCCCCTTCCTTAGTTTGACAGAAATGGGTAAGGTGATCTCCTGAAGGATCAGTGGCACTGGGAAGTTTCATGGGTGCCACCATTATGGTTCATTGCATGTGTTTGCATTAATCTTGACGGCAGTGGAGTACCTGATATTAGCTATGATCATGGTGTCACTAACCTATATGGTGCCCTTGCATGTGGTTGTCTCCATTGTGATGTCGTGGCCAACGAAGACCCAGCCAAATTGCACAGTGGCCTCCATCTTGATGAGCTCTCCATCATGATGGTGAGACTCCAGGGCTATTGTGACCTTGGTGAGCTCTGCTCAATGATAAATGAGCCCATTTCCCCCTACGGACACATGGACCTGTGGGAGTCACACCTCTGACAGAATAAATGTGGACAGTCATTCCCTTTCCTTAGCGTGGATAGAGGAGGGGATGTTACTAGGTACTAGGTAGCCCAGCCATTTGGATCCAAATAAGACAGTCAAGAAGGAGGAAGTTATTTCAGGGTCTCAAGTCAAGGGCGGTGAGTCCACATCTCTTGCCACATAAATTTTAACTGTCAGTGCTACAGAATGCCATCTGGCTTCTTTTGACCATGCATCATATCCTGGACAGCCAGTTCCTGGGAAAGAACATGAAGGAACAGGCAGGAACGGGGAGGTGTGCTCCCTATTCACGGGTGGGACTGTTGCTCTTGGAGCAAATGGAGAACCTGAAGGAGAACTGCTGTGGAAATATCCTTCTGTACACTGTCAGTTTATGTTGCTCTCATTGGTTGAAAATAAAAGCTGATTTTTGCATATAGGAAGGGAGAACAAGGCTAGGTGGGAAAGCCAAACGGGAAATATAGAAATAAGGGTGGAGTCAGGCAGAGAGTAATGTGATCCAGCTGCTAGAGGAACAAAATGTGTTAGAGAATAGGTAAATCCACGAAGTCATGTGGCAAAATGTAGACCAATAGAAATGGGTTAGATTAAGTTTAGAGCTAGTTAGCAATAAGCCTGAACTATGGGCCAAACATTGTATTGATAAAAAAGAACTTTGAGAGCAGTGGAGACAGTGGAGGCCTGGCTTGTGACCTTTCTGAGGGAAGTTTGAGAGTCACTTAAAGTATTTCTCTGGACCCCTCTGTTTCTTTCCATTAAATATCTGTGGTTCTGGTCAGCCAAGCCAGACGAGTCAGCTGTGATCAAGAATAGAGCAGCGTCATTCAGAAGACAACTCTGGTCAATACACAGAAGTTGTTTTCCAAAGGGAGTCAAGGTTGTACTTCATGCTGCCATCCAACCTAGGTCATATGGAATAGTCTCCCAGATGGGACTGTGTGTTGAGACATGAAGGGGTCATGAAGAGCAGCTGAGGCTTGGCACTGTGAGAGGCCAGAAGAGACCTTTGAAGGTGCAGCCTCAGTAGCTGTTGAAGCCAAGAATTGAAGGGGTCATGCAGAGAAGTTGACGCTTGGCCCCATGGACAGAGTGCAGGAGTGCTCTTGGGGAAAGTGCAGCCCAGTTACAGAAATGGACCCCAGAATTTTGAAATTCCAGTCTACATGACATTTCCCAGGACAGCAACAGGCATGGAGCAGGTCTGAGCGTGTGAGACAAGCCATGTGTGCTGTGGCAAGCCATGATGGAGCTCTGAAAGTCCTCACTGAACCCAGCAGCCTGATACCGAGATATCTATTGTTGGGGTTTACTTTTGATTTGTGCAGCGTGTGGCCGTGCCCTTCTTCTTCCTTCTTGGAACAAGAAATTCTTTAACTTATTGTGATATTACAGGAGTCCCACAGACTGAACATTCACAGAAACTGGATTTTAGAGAGATTTATAATATATTAGAGAATTTGGATTGTACGTGCTTGGACGTTTAGAACTTAGATTCTTATATTGCTGGTGTTAATGTGTGATCCTGAGGATGAACAGAGACGTATAGGTTACCTCTGATCAGGGATGTGTTTGTGTATCAACTTGGCAGGGGATTAGTTCTGAGGCTTAGTTTTTGTCAAGTTGGCATAAACTAGAGTTAGCTTAGGGTTGGAAATCTCACTTGCGAAAGTTCTCCTTCAGCTCAGGCTGTAGACAGGCCTGTACCACATTTTATTAATTAGTTATTGAGGCGGGAGGATGCAGCCCACTGTGGGTTATACCAACCAAGACAGGTGGTCCTAGGTTTCAATGGAAGACTGAGTATGCCATGCGGAGCGATCCTGTAGGTGTCAATTTTTTTTTCGATTTTTTTTATTGAAAGAAAAATGAAAAAAAAGGAATTCCCACCTCCTCCCAGCTTCCCATTTCCCTCCCTCCTCCCATCCTTCCCCTCCTCCCCCCACTCCTCTCCCCCTCCCTCTCCAGACCGAAGAGCAGTCAGGGTTCCCTGCCCTGTGGAAAGTCCAAGGTCCTTGCCCCTCCATCCAGGTCTAGGAAGGTGAACATCCAAACTGGCTAGGCTCCCACAAAGCCAGAACATGAAGTAGGATCAAAACCCAGTGCCATTGTCTTTGGCTTCTCTGCAGCCCTCATTGTGCGCCATGTTCAAAGAGTCCGGTTTTATCCCATGCTTTTTCAGTCACCGTCCACCTGGCCTTGGTGAGCTCCCACTAGATCAGCCCCACTGTCTCCGTGGGTGGGTGCGCCCCTCGTGGTCCCGACTTACTTGCTCATGTTCTCCCTCCTTCTGCTCCCCATTGGGACCTTGAGAGCTCAGTCCAATGCTCCAGTGTGGGTCTCTGTCTCTATATCCATCCATCTCCAGATGAAGGTTCTATGGTGATATGCAAGATATTCATCAGTATGGCTATAGGATAGGGTCATTTCAGGTTCCCTATCCTCATCTGCCCAAGGAGCTACCTGGGGACATCGCCCTGGGTACCTGGTAGCCCCTCTAGGTTCAAGTCTCTTGCCAACCCTAAGATGACTCCCTTAATTAAGTTATGCGATTCCCTGCTCCTCTATCGAACCTTCCTTTCTCCCAATCATCCCGTTTCCCCAAACTCCCCCCAATCTGCCCTTCTTACTTTTCTCTCCCCATCTCCCCTTACCCCTGTCCCACCCCACCCCCACGTTCCCAATTTTTTGCCCGGCAATCTTGTCTACTACCCATATCCAGGATAATAACTATATGTTTTTCTTTGGGGTCACCTTCTTATTTAGCTTCTTTAGGATCCCAGAATATAGACTCAATGACCATTATATTTGTCTAGAAACCAATTATGAGTGAGTACATCCCATGTTCCTCTTTTTGGGTCTGGGATACCTCACTCAGGATAATGTTTTCTATTTCCATCCATTTGCATGCAAAATTTGAGAAGTCATTGTTTTTTACCGCTGAGTAGTACTCTAATATGTATATATTCCACACTTTATTCATCCATTCTTCTATTGAAGGACATCTAGGTTGTTTCCAGGTTCTGGCTATAACAAATAATGCTGCTATGAACATAGTTGAACAAATGCTTTTGTCATATGATAGGGTATCTCTTGGGTATATTCCCAAGAGTGGTATTGCTGGGTCCAGGGGTAGGTTGATCCTGAATTTCCTGAGAAACCGTCACACTGATTTCCAAAGTGGTTGCACAAGTTTGCATTCCCACCAACAATGGATGAGGGTACCCCTTCCTCCACAACCTCTCCAGCAAAGGCTATCATTGGTGTTCTTGATTTTAGCCATTCTGACAGGTGTAAGATGATATCTCAAAGTTGTTTTGATTTGCATTTCCCTGATCGCTAAGGAGGTTGACATTTTTATTGGCGTGTGTATCAGCATATCCTCCAGGCTCCTGGCTGTCCTGTTTGTGTTTCTGCCTTGAATACCTTTGAAAGGTTCTCAACTTTCCTAATGCTGTGATCCTCTAATATATTTCCTCATGTTTTGGTGACCCCCAACACAAAACTATTTTGTGGCCATATCATAGTTGTAATTTAGCTACTATTATGCATTTTATATGCAGGTAATCTTATGTTTATCCCCTGTGGATACAGGATGAGAACCACTCTTTTGGATGATGAAATGTGATTTGAAATAGTAAGCGAAAAAACCCTTCCCCCTCCAAGTAGCTATTCATCATGGTGTCTAGTTACAGCAGCAGGAACCCTAATTAAGACAACTTTCAGGTCCTCTCTAAACAGCTCCACGAAGCTGGGAAGCAGAAGCTGAAACATATTAGCCTATAGGGGTCATTCTCACTCCAACCAGCTCATCCCACTCCCTGGCCCTACGGGCTCCTGGCCACATCATAATGCAAAATGCACTTTGTTCAACTTCAAATGTCTACATAGTCTTTCACAATCTCAACAATGTTTAAAAGAACAGAGTCTGTTGTGGAACATTGCTTTAACTATGTAAAGTTTTGTTATATTTCCTTTGTTACAGAATATTACATTAACTATGTAAGGTGGGTTCATTTCATTACGCAGCATTTGTTTAATTATGTAAAGATGTGTTACACTTTTTATGCTGCGTTTATTAACCACTTAGAGGTTGTTGCTCTCCCTGTCTAAGGTACATGACTGGTCTAATAAAAAGCTGAAGAGCTATAGCTAGGCAGAGGAGGGATAGGCGGGGCCTGTAGCTAGAGAGAAGGATTAGGAGGTGGAGTCTATGCTAAAGAAGAATTTGAAGAGAGTCCAAAGAGAAAGAGAGGGAGACTGGGGGCCAGCCAGGCAGCCACCAACTACCCAGATATGGAGGAAGCCCTGGAAGTAGGACCCACAGAAAAAGAGAAAGGTCAAAAGCCCCGATGCAAGATGGAGTTGAGGAGAATCAGGTTAACATGAGTTATAACATAGAGAGGGATAATCTAAGCTAAGGCTGAGCATTCAGAACTAATATCTCCATGTCATGATTGGGGAGCTGATGGTGCCCCCAAAACCATTTACAAGTGTCTATTATGAGACTAAAGGCAACGTCATTCATTGTCAGATCTGTGTAACTCATAAAGCAAAATATAACCTTCCAAAATATAATGCACAGAACATATCTTACCATTGGGAAGGGAGGAATGACAGCATAGTTAGGACATAGTGAAACAGAGCAAGCCAGAAACTCTTCAGGGCACATAGCGGACAATGAGGACTACTGAGACCTCAAGAACAATGGCAATGGGTTTTTGATCCTACTGCACGTATTGGCTTTGTGGGAGCCTAGGCAGTTTGGATGCCCACCTTACTAGACCTGGATAGGGGTGGGTGGTCCTTGGACTTCATACAGGACAGGGAACCCTGATTGCTTTTTGGGCGGACGAGGGAGGGGGACTTGATTGGGGAAGGGAGAGGGAAATGAGAGGCGGCCATGGGGAAGAGAAAGAAATCTTTAATAAATAAATTAAAAAAAAAGAAACTCTTCAGGGCAAAATACAAATCCTGTATCTCTGTGTCTGATATTGGGGCGCTTACATGGCTATACTGACCTAGGATGTTTTACTCTTTTGGATTTATGGGGGGTATGTCACCCAGATTCTTATAAATCACACATGAAGTGTTATTCTTTCTTATAAATGCCCAACCTTCGCTTGGGTTGTTTCTAGCCAGCATTTCCTATCTTAAATTATTCTATCTACTTTGCACCTGGGGCTTTTCATTTTCTTCTGCATATCTCCTTCTTGCTTTCTGGCTGGCTGGATGGCTGGCCCTTGATGTCCTCTCCTCCTTCTGTCTTGCTGCTCCTCCAGATTTCCCCTTCTATTTTTACTCTCTGCCTGCTAGCAGAGCCTATGTTTCCCCTGTTTTGCTATTAGCCACTCAGTTCTTTATTGGACCATCATGTGTCTAAGATAGGCACAGTAACACAGCTTCCCAGAGTGAAACAAATGCAACATAAACAGAAGGAGCACACCCTAAAGTAATATTCCACATCACTCCAGCACTGCAGCCTCGAGGCCTGGAACACCCATCCTCTCTTGAGGTGATTCAACTACTCCCTGTCTGCCCTCTCCTATGCAGGTTTCTCCTGGATCTTGCATCTTCAAAATCGGGGTCTCCAGGGCATTCCAGGCTTTACTTCAATACATCACACAGAGGCTTCCCAAGGCCGCTCAGCAGGGACCCCCTGACATAAGCCTGGCTTCAGATCCTCACTATGAACATGGAAGATCACACTTCCCTTTTCCTAATATAACCTTCATGACTCAAATCCAGCATCACCTAGACAACACTGCCAAGCTTAGCCATAAACATGGGGGACCCCTCAACCACTTAAGTACATTTGAGTATCTTTGATTGGTTGCTGCTCCTTAGGCCCCTATACCTTTCACAGGTTGGAGACCTGGCTGTGTGTGGTCATGCCCTGGATGAACACTTCCCTTTCTTCTTCAGTGGATCAGGCAACTCTTGAATAACTCTATGTCTTTCATCACAAGCCTTGGCTCCAACACTGTCTTCCCTTTTGTCCCTTTCTCCTCAGACTGCACATATTGTATTGAGTTTTGTAGCTCTTGTTCCTTTTCTTTGCACACCTCCAAAGAGACAATAGAGATAACATGACAGAGGCAGTATTTAACTCTTGAAACCTTCTCCACCAAGGAAATTCTTCCACTGCTTTTAACTTGCTTCCCTTCTTCTGCATTGTGTTTATGTGCCAGGCCCATCCATGTAGCCTCTCAGGACCTTATGTGATAAATGCTCGCCATCAATGACGAGCACTCAGCCATGGGCTTAGAGCACGGTGACCTACAGTAAATGCACAGAGAGGGTCTTTCCAGTGGTTTTATTGTTATCATGAGCATTTTTGTGTCTTCATCATGAGAAGCCTGTCTGCTCTGTGACTGTGACCAGAGTCAGCTTTACAAACAGTGACAAACTGGGCTGTTGTCACGGGGAGGGGGTGTTGTTATCAGAGACAGGATCTCAGATTGTCTAAGCTTGTTTTCTGTCGCAAGATTCCTTTCCACTAACAACACAAAAACCCTTTTGATCAGGTACACCAAAATCCAAAGAATTTTCCCATCTGAAGGTGATTGGCACTCAGGATATTACCGAGCTTTCTCACATTCTCACACTTGTGGATCTTTTGGCTTTCCTCTTCTGTCAAGGCCTGGTACAAACTGGACTCCTTTCAGCTGCATGGGTTCTGGTTCCTATTTTGTGACTGCTGATCTAATTGAAACTGCAGTCCTGTGTGTAAACACAGCATTACCTTCAGGGCCTTGTTGCTTGAATTTTACCTGCTGTGTACTGTATTGTGTTAACAGGAGAAATTCTTGGTATTTATATAGTCAGATGTAACAATAGTGTGCTTCACGGCTAAGGCTTTTCTTTATAGATACCTGTATGAAGAAATAGTATCTGGACTAAAACGGGGAATCCACAGAGGGAAATAGACTCCCTGGGGCAGGCAGCACAGGTGAATGATAAACACATGCAGTTTGACCAGGGATGAGACTCTGCATTTACCACGACCCACTGCAAAAGCAGCCTTTTGGCCAGGGTTGAGAAGAGCAGAAATCCGTGGGTGTGTAAATAATTGCTGGCACAGCTCCTCTGACCTGAAAAGTGAACTTCTGAGATTCAGCTGGCTCTATCAGGTACCACTTGGTGATGTGTCGGGGAGCGGCAGGTAAAAGCCTTGATCTCTGCCACCCACATGGTCTGGTATGTGAAGACAAGAAGGTTGGAAATCCTTCCTTGTAGTGGTTCTCGAGGAATGTAGTGTCCCACCAGATGCCTTCATGTCCTGTGGGTCTAGCATGTGTGAGGGACACCATTTTCCTTATTATTTCTGGTCTAAGACAGGAAGCTTCACTGGCTCAAGCAGAGGTGACTAAGAAGTCACAGAGGTGAGCTCTGATTTTCAGCTGGCTTTCCTCCAGAGATTATCTTTTCTTTCTGAGTAAATAAGGCCTTCTTCTTTCGAGTCCTTACTCTCCTTAATATTTATATCTACACACACACAGAGAGAGAGAGAGAGAGAGAGAGAGAGAGAGAGAGAGAGAGAGAGAGAGAGAGAGAGAGAGAGAGAGAGAGTGTGTTTCAGAAGTAAGCCAAAAGATAATTCATTATCAGAATTCTGGCCTGGCCTCTGATGGAAAGGAAGGCTTCCTCCCTAGGTGCAAACAGGGATGTTGGTGATCAGAGGAGGAACAATAAGTGCTAGGAAGGGCAGGATTAGACAATGTCAGCAGGAGGATGCTGGCCTGGCGTCTGGTAAAAGAGGGGCTTCCACCTGAGGATTGAGGCAGGTGGTGTAACTAGGATTAGGGGAAAGTAGGGGTGATGTTGGGCACTTATCAATAGGGAAATAGGGGTGGCTTACCTGGTTTCCAAGAAGCTGGCCTGGTCTTTGATGGGATGGAATCCTTCCAGCAGAGGAGTGGACCTGGATATGGTGAGAAGAAAAGGAAAGGCAATTGGAATGTGGTTCTCAAGGATGGACATGGTGTGGGGCAGTCTTACCTGGGATTCAGGATGCTGGCCTGGCCTCTGGTGGCAGAAGAGGTTTCTGCCAAAGTTATGGGCTAGGATATGGTACCAAGAGTTGGGGTTAAATTGGGAAAACACCCGAAGAGTTGAGAAGATCTTACCAAATGTTCAGAGTGCTGGCCTGGATTCTGTAGAATGGGAAATATCCACCAGAGACGTGGGCCTGGTTTTCAGAGAGCTGGTCTGGAATCTAATGGGATGGAAGGCTTTTACCAGAGGTACAGGCCATGATATGGTCTCCTCATTTATTCTTAATAAAAAAAGACTTCTTGGTTTGTTCAGCATTCAGTTCCCTCCCATTTACTAATTTCTTTTAACAGAATGGTGCAAAGGAAGTTATCAAACTAGGTTTTCTTTCATGAGACGGGAAGGGGGCACAACTGGTTAATCACGGCATCTTTATTTCTGTATTCACCTTCCAGCCAGTTGACTGTTGTCTTTAATATCAGCCTCACTCCTCCTAGACTGCAAGCAATGGTCAGCCATCCTCATTTGGTCTTGGAACTCATTTGGTCAGTCCAGTTCCCTGTTCTCTGAGAGGTGAGGTGTGTGCTCTTGGTCAAATCAGAAAGCAGGGCCTGAGGCAAGAGGTTTGGGAAGCCAGAGAGTCACCTTTGTCAGTAGAGAAGCTCTGCCCTGCAGCTGCCTAGATTGCACCTGGAGACCCTGGTGTTCCACCCATCTGTCACAGGCATTCAGGCACAAGGTCTTCCTGTCCAAACTAGTCGACTTCAGTCAACATCTTTCCCCAGCTTATCCACATTCTCTACACAGGGCAGATCAGGGTAAGAAATTTGCTTCTCTCCTCCACCTCTCAACTCAGAATATTGTGCCTTGGTCTGAATTGAACACGGCAAAAGCAAATTCCTTACCCAAGGTCTAACAAGACAGGAGACCAAGTGAAGAAGACACATTTGTGAAGGGGAGAATCTGTCAACTGAGTTGGTGGGAGCTTTTTAACAGGAAATCTGACCAGTTAGTTCCTTCAAGTATGGTCTCACCCAGGGTTATTTGCATTATCTGCTCATGACTCAGTCACTGTCTCAGGGACAGGGCTACTCCAGAGTTTGCTGTCAAGATCAGATGTGGATGCACTTGGAGTTCATAGCTGAGGGAAGCTACTCCTAATCCTCACAGTGGAAAGCAGAGCCATAAGTCTGAGCTGATCACTGCTAACGATGAAGGAAAATCATATTCACAGAAAGTGAACAAATATACGGGAAATATGACTCAGAATGCAGAAAATATATATTACAATAAACAGATATGTTCAACTGAAGCCATCAGGATTCTGATGTCTAATTAATTTTTAAAGGAAAGTTTAGTAAGAAGACAAAGAAAAGAGGATGATCCCAATCTCTACCACTGAGGCTAATAGCGAAACCAATCCATACAGAAACACAACTCTCACCTCCCAGGGAACAGGCTCTAGTTTATTTTGCACTCACATTTGAGTGACCGTAGCCTTTGATCTAAATTCGGGTAAGCCTGAATTCCATGTTCCAACGTGGGCGCTATCTCGTCATGATTTTGTAATTCTAGAATAAAGAATAGTCACCAGCCAAACCATTTTGAAATACTTTGAAAGAAATATGTCTGCATATTACTACAAAGTGTGGAATTCTGTGCTATGGGCCTGAGATGCCATCTAGTGACACTGGAAGCCCCTAACTTGGTGCCATCCATTAGTTTGTGAGTACATTTCCAAGTCACTGGCCAGTCAAAGGATGTGAGGTCAGGCACAGGGCTGGTATGTGAATGTCTACCATGGAGGATAAAGATATCCCAAGACAAAGTGTGGTTGAGCCCTGAGCTGCAGTGTCCCAAGCTCTCCACTATCACAGAAATTCTATTAGGTAGTTAGACTTGCAGAAGATTCAGAGTAAGCTGCTGTCCTTCCAGGAACTTTTGTTCTCAGGAGAGAACTATTCCAGAAAACTCTACATTCCACTTTTGCTGGATATTCAGAAATATTTTGTTTTTGAGATAGGATTTCTCAGCATACTTTTGTAGCATAAACTGAAACTCTCTCTGTAGATCAGCCTAGCCTCATACTCACAGAGATACATTTGCCTCTGCCACCCAATTCCCGGATTAAATCCCTGGTCTACTGCTCACCGGCTACATTCAGAACTATTAATTCTCCAGGTTGCAAACAGGCCCCCATCCAGTGCCTATGTGAATGGCTGACCTGAGAGCAATATGGATTGACTGGTGGTGGTGTGGATGTAAGTGTACTTAGACAAACACTGAGGGATATTGAGAAAAGAACCCTAGGGTCTCCAAGATGACACACAAGTGAGACTGTTGGTAAGAAAGCCTTTTGCCTCCAGTTGGTAACAAAGACTTTACTGCCAATGACAAGCTCAGGTTGAAGGTAGAGGCCCACATGGTATTAAGAAGGGAAACAACTACCAGGTGTTTTACTCTGACTTGTCCATGTTCACCATGAGAAGCCCACGGGCATGAATATAGGCACACACAGAAACACATAGACACACGGTGACAAATATTTAAACCATAAGTAATTATAGTGTGTTTTGGGGTGTAGAGAGAAACTCTATTTCAGTCTGAGGTATCTGACAAAATTGGGAAATTGAATAAAAAGAGTTTAGGAGATTAAGCAGCATGAACACATACAGGTATTTTGTATTAGTCCCAGTGGAAAGGAATGTGTCTTCCCACAGATATGGCTACATTATCGTCTCTGTTCTGATGGATGTGCTCATTTCCAGGGGTATTGTAGTTATGATATGAGTTTGTTTCACAATTCTAGGTCCAATTGCAAATTATTTTCCAAAATTAACCTTTTTAATTTTGCCTTGTAGGTTTTGCTTCATGGATCCCAATTCCACTCATATCCCTGTCCCTTCCAATCACCCCGCCAGCCTTACTAACTCCCCCCACCAGAGAAAAAAGAAAACAAAATATACACAAAAAGAAATGAGAAAAAAGGACAAGAAAATATCTTCGCGGCAGCTGTAGTTACTAGGGAGTCACACATTAAACCTTTAGTCCATATGCACTTGCTAGTGTTAAGGACAAAGATTCATTGGTGTGGTCTCAGTCCTCTGGTTTTTGCTACACCATCGACAGCAGCTCTCCCTAGGGCTCCTCTTGTATATCCTGTTGTTGTCCTTGTCATGAAGATCCTGTAACTCTGGGTCTGCAAGGCTGAACCCTTCACATGCTCCAGCACATCACAGAAGGGGTGGATGATGGAATGGGCCAGCAGTTAGCCATGTTTGGGGTGTGGGTGGTTGCAGTGAACAGCAAGGGCTGAGATTTTTCTTCTGCTCTTCTGTGCTCCAGGGTAGCTTGCCCAAACCTATAGCACCAGGGCCAGCCCTACTGTGTTGCTCATGCAATGTGTAAGTTTGACTCTGCAGACTGCTGCAGCTGGTGAGAGGCAAGGATAACTCCAGCTCTCTTGGTCTTCTGACCACATGGACAGCTTCTCCACGTTCCACAGGCCTTGAGGTGTGCAGAGAGGGCTTCTGCTCCTTGCCCATGACACTGTGTGTTAGATGAAGGGCAGGGACCGGATGGATCACTCACCCTACATTCTCAGAGTTTGCTTGCCTGTCCCCCACAGCAACATGGTCAGCTCTACTGTTTTGCCCAGGAGAGGGCACTATATGGTGTCAACTAATCCTTAGCATGAGAGCTGCCTTGGAGTGGTTCATATACCTGGAGGTCACTCCAATGTAGTAACCTGAGTTTCCTCTCCAAACAGGTGTGCCAGTTCTGTTGTTACTGTTTATCATATTGGCTCACTTTACATTCATTCTTTCTTACTTTCATTCTTTCATTCATTCATCTTTAAGCAATATAACAAAAGAAAGTATAACAAGACCAAACAAAAACTATCACATTAAAGTTGGACAAGACAAACCCACAGGAGGAAAAGTGCCTAACGAAAGCACACGAATCAGAGACTCATCACATGTTTGATCACTTAGGAATCCCATGAAAACACTAAACAGGAAGCCATGATATAGGCACAAAGTACCTGGTGCAGACCTATGCAGGGCCTGTGCATTCTGCTGCAGTCTCTGTGAGTTCATAGGAGCTTTGCTCAAGTTGACTTAGAGGGACTTTTTCTCTTAGGGTCCTCCTGCCAGGCTGACTCCTGTACTCTTTCCACCCCCTTCCACAGGGTTGCATTGGGAGAGACAGTGATATTAAGGACTATTTGAGGGCTATTATAGAAAACTAAAACAGTAGAAACCTCCTCAAATATATACATATGTGGTGGAGATTGAAATGACATCACCAAATAATGGGAGAGACAGAATCCCAACTGCCCATCTCTTATCACCAAAGGACGTTCCAGTATTGGGGTTAGGTAACATCTAATAAAGTTGTTGTCCATAGTGGTCCAGTTTCAATTCCTAAAGAACCCATGCATTTGCCAAGAATATAGGTGTTCTCCACAAATTGACGTCTTGGAGTAACCTTAACAGAGGCAAACAGTTCCACAATCAAATGATTTAAATTCTTAAAATAAAGAGGAGCCTTGATTGTTGAGAGAGACCTGCATCTCTGTCACTGTTTATGCTGAGAGAAGATGACCCCAAGTTCAAGGGCAGTTTTGAAACAAAGTTAGATTTCAGGTCTTTAAACAAATAGTGTAACATGACTAGGAACCATAGCTGAGTGAACAAGATATCAACAAACTTGTGTAAAGAATCCGGTTCTATGCCTTTTGACTCACAAGCACACACACACACAAACACAAACACTCCTCAGGTTTGTTCCTCTGAGCCAAGTCCTGGGCCTAAGTTTTTCACATACTTGGTCTTTTGCCGTCCTGGTGCAGGAGTCAGAGAACAAATGGGGCCAAAATTGACTGGCAGCCTTCCACCTACATGTGGGAAACCTGGCAGATGAAGCAACTGATAATGAAATCTGGAAAGTCCAGCCAGCTCCTCAGGTCTCCCTGGTTGGAATGCTGTAGGGTGCAATTCCATAAACAATGCATTTTATATCGAGCTTTATAGTAGAAACCATACCACATGTTTCTATTTGTGGATCGCTTCCCTTCCTCTGATTTGTATTTATGTGCCAGGCCCATCCATGTAGCCTCTCAGGACCCTATGTGATAAATCCTCGCCATCATTGACGAGCATTCAGCCATGTGCTTAGGGCATGGTGACTGTGCCCTGCCATTCTACAGTAAATTGAAGGAGAGGTTTTTACAATGGTTTTGTTAATATCATGAGCATTTTCATACCTTCATCATTGAGAGGCCCCAAAATCAGAATCCCTGGCTGCTTTTTGACTGGGCACAGTGCTACTTTTACAAATAGGGAGAACCTGGACTGTTGTCATGGGGGTGTTTGTATCTGAAACTGAATCTCTCTATGTAGCTCCTGTTGGCCCACCATGTTTTCTGTCATAAACATCGGTACCACCAGCAACACAGAGTAACCTTGTTGCCCCGGGTAAACGAAACAGCCATAGAATTTTTCCATCTGAAAGTCATTGACACTCAGGTTTCTACCAAGCTATCAAACATTCTCACAGTTGTGGACTTTTGGCTTTTCTCTTCTGTGTGAAAGAAAGCCACTTGTTCATTTCTCAGCAGCCTGGCAGCTCGGTCCTGAAATAATCACACAGAAACTGTATTATTTAAAACACTGGTTGCTCCATTAGCTCCAGCTCCTTATGAGCTAACACTCATATATTAATTCAAACAAATCTAGTAATCCGTGTATTGCCACATGGCTGTGGATCACCAGGTTCAGTTTCCAGCATCTGTCTCTGGCAGGGCTACATGGCTTCTCTCTGACTCTGCCTCCTTTCTCCCAGCATTCAGTTTAGTTTTCACCGCCTACCTAACTGCTGTCCTATCAATAGATCAAGGCAGTTTCTGTATTAAGCAATGGTATTCACAGCAGACATAGAGGAATCCCACATCACTTCTGTGCAAAACCTGGTACAAACTGAACTCCTATAAGCTGCATAGGTTCTGGTTCCCAATTTTGTGATTGCTGATTTAATTATTATCAGTTTAATTTCCGGTCCCTGTGTGTACACGCAGTTTTCACTTCAGGGCCTTGTTGCTTGAATTTAACCTGCTGTGTATGGTATTGTGTTAACAGGAGAACATCTTGGCATTAATACAGTCAGATGTAATAATAATGTGCTTCATATATAGTCAAATGTAATAATAATGTGCTTCATGGCTAGCGCATTTCTTTTATAGATAATTGTACAAAACAATAGTATCTGGACTTTAGGGAGGATCCACAGAGGGCAATAGAAATCATGAGGGAGAATTGGTGGGGCAATGATAAGTACATGCGACCTGAAGGCAGAAAGAGGTCTACTGGGGTGAAAGGCTACAGGTGGAAGGCAGTAGAGAAAGAAAGGATAGGAGAAATCCAGAGAAACTACAAAGACAATTTACATGAGAAAGAGCCGTAAGTTATTCTGATGCTGTGCTTGGTAATATAAAAAGTAAACACAAACACAAAATGGAGAGAAACAGTTTCTGGGCCCAGGCGTCACAACACTGTGGTGACCCATAAGCCAAGCATCCACAGTATACTCATCCCAAAGAGAAAGTAAGACAGAACAAAGGGAGCAGGGATGAACGAAACGTCCTAACCATAGTCTCTACATGGTCTTCTACTGTCTGCGTGCTCTTGCCTCTCACAACCAGGTCTTTACTACATGAAGTGTGTATCTGAAATCCAGTAGGATTCTCTTCATATGGATAGCTAGTGTTAGCTGGGCGGTGGTGGCGCACACCTTTAATCTCAGCACTTGGGAGGCAGAGGCAGGCAGATCTCTGTGAGTTCGAGACCAGCCTGGTCTACAAGAGCTCGTTCCAAGACAGGCTCCAAAACCACAAAGAAACCTTGTCTGGAAAACCAAAAAAAAAAAAAACCAAAAAAGAAAGATAGCTAGTGTTCTCAGTGAACCACATTTTGACAAGCCCATTCTTCTCCAAGGGGCTTATAGTACCATGGGTCCCAGAAATCCAGTATCTTTATATGCATGGACTTGTGGCCTATGTTCTGTGGTACATTCCATGATGGTTTTTTTTTTAATGAATTTGAACTATGTATGGCACTGCTAACATATATTTAAAGCCCTCCCTGTCATGATTTCAACAGACTGAGTGTCAAACGTGATGTTTGGATATCAAAAGCGTCTTGGCCATTTGGCGCCCTTTCAATCACCTTTAGGCTAGGCTTTCATCATAAGATGGTACAGTGGAAGATTTCTTTGTGACTCTAGAATTCTGATGTATGAATTTTAAAACTCAAAAAATGTTAAAATTAGTTTTTATAATTAACTTCTGAATATTTCCTACATATTCACAATATAGCTTGATTACATCCACCCTCAATGCCTTTGGCCACTCCCCACTGGGAGTGCTCCCTGTATTCAGTCACATTCATCCCCTTCCACCATCATGTCCTCTTCTGATTTTCTTTAAAAGGTAGCACACTAGTCTTTTTAGTACTGCCCAGACACACATGGGTATGGAACCAGCCACCTGAGCCTGGGCACTCTACCATAGGCCACACTCCTGAAGAAGAATGGCTCTACAATCTCCCAACATCCATTAACTACCAATAGCTTTCTGCAAGAACACTGGCCTCTTGAGCCTCCTCCCTCTGCACAGCATGCTGGAAAACTGACTGGCTTGAACTTGTGTAGGTCTTGCCAAAGTTGCTTTGAGCTCATGATTTCTGCGACCAAATGTCATGTGCAGAAGACAGCATTCTCCAGCACATGTCCCCAACATCCTCTACTTAAATTCTTTCCTCCCCCTGCTGTGATGTTCCCTGAGCCTTGGATGTGGTGCTGGGCCTGATACCGATGTCTCAGTTAGGGCTGCCATACTAGGGGTCATCTATTCTCAGCAGTTTGACCAGGGATGACTCTCTGCATTCACCACTACCCACTGCAAAAGCAGCCTTTTGGCCAGGGTTGAGAAGAGCAGAAATCTGTGGGTGTGTAGAGCATTGCTGGCACAGCTCCTCTGACCCTAAAAGTGAACTTCTGAGATTCAGCTGGCTCTATCAGGTACCACTTTGTGATGTGTCCAGGAGGGTCAGGTGAGAGCCTTGGTCTCTGCAGCCCACATGGTCTGGCATGTGAGGACATGGAGGTTGGAAATCCTTCGCTGTAGTGGTTCCTGAGGTATTCAGTGTCCCACCAGATGGCTTCAGGTTCTGCAGGTCTAGAGTGTATGAGGAATGTTGTAATGGGGGAGCGGGTTTCGTCCCGCTGCCCGGCTAGCTATACCCAAAATAATTACGCAGAAACTGTATTCATTTAAACACTGCCCTACCCATTATCTCTAGCTTCTCTTTGGCTAACTCTCACATCTTAATTAACCCATTTCCATTAAATCTGTGTAGCAACACGAGGCTGTGGCTTACCAGGAAAAAAACCTAACCTACGTCCGTCTCGGGAAGGAGATTCATGGTGTCTTCCTGACTCTGCTTTCTTTCTTCCAGCATTCTGTTCAGTCTACTCTGCCTACCTATGTTCTGACCTATCAGGCCAAGCAGCTTTCTTTATTAATTAACCAATGAAAGCAACAGATAGATAGAAGATCCTCCTACATCACAGGAACACCATTTTTCTTTTTACTCCTGATCTCACACAGGAAGCTTCGCTGGCTCTATCAGGGCTGATTCAAGAAGTCACAAAGTTGGGCTCTAATTCTCAGCTTGCTTTCGTCCAGAGATTATCTCCTGTTTCTGGGAAAATAAGGGCTTCGTTTTTCAAGTCCTTACTCTCCTTAAAATTTATATCTATATAGATATAAACATATATGTGTGGATGGATGAATAGATAGATAGATACATAGATAGATATTCAGAAGAAAACCAAAGGACAATTGCGCTAGAATTTGGGAGGAAAACCACAGGACATGCAGTAAAGGCAGCTTCAAGTAAAGGCCATTAGAGACCAGGATTGGGGTAAAAAATAATACCACTGTATGCACCACACAGGGGCCTTGAGGTGAGCAGGAAAGAGAGAGTGCTAGGCAATTGAGGGTACAAGGAGTTCAAGAATATTGGTCAGTGTCTTTCCTTGGTAAAATTGAAAGTGTTTTTTTGGCGTGTCACCTCAAACTACCTAGAGCCCAGAAATGCCAGGAGGGTCCAATAAAATGGCTCTTGCTCTGCCATGAACTGAGTCTGGGCATAGCAACCAGGGTGTCCAGCTCTTCCTCTTTACATTCCAACCAAGGACAGCCTTCTCAAAGTAACCACACTGACTGAAACAACAAGGCACTTGGACACCAGGAGCGAGAACTGGACTGAGTAGATCACCCCCTAACATTGACTCCTCTGTGTACGTAAACCTTATCAACTCCAAGGCAAGGTTCTCAATGGTATCACAGTTGCCCCCACACACATCCTGCTGTATAGAAGCCCTTCTTACATCATCTGTAGTAAGCATCCTGTAATAAAGTATTTCTTTCAAACTCTCGCTCCGTGCTCAGACTGAGAAATGTTATTGATTAGTCCCCTATCATGTTGTGGTAGCCTGTGGGTCTCAGGAGAACTATACAACTATGGATCAGTAAGGACCCCAGGATGGAAAGTTCCTGAGTAACAGAAAAGAGCACAAGCAACACACACAAACTACCAGTCAAGGCTGAGTACAACCAATGAGGTAAAATCTCCCTGTAGAAAAGCAAAGTATTTCATGAGTGGCCAGGATATTTAGGAGGGTGAGAGTCAATGAGGGAGAAGTTGTGCCCTCAGGTGGTGTGAAGGAGAATGTCCTCCATAGGGTCCTGTTGTTCTTGGTCCCCAGCTGATGGACCTTTTGAAAAGGATTAGGAAGTGTAGCATTGATGGAGGATGTGTGTCCCTGGGTCAAGTGTAGTGATATTTTGTTTATGTTTTAATAAATAAAGCTTGCCTGAAGATCAGAGTGCAGATCTAAGCCACTGAGGCCCAGGATATATTTGCACACACCTTTAGTCCCAGGACGAGGGAGACAGACAAGCCAGATCTCTTAGATCAAGGCCACCCTGGGCTACACCAGAAGGAATCTGTATAGAAGAGAAAGAGTCCTCACAGAAAGGTGATCCCAGCATTGGGATCCCACCCCTTTATTCCCAGCTCTAGGGCGGTGGAGACAGGAGTGACATCACTGGGTGGAGGGAGGAATATAAGGTGGAAAGAGACCAGAGCTAGGGTAGTCAGGGATTTGGTGGACACAGTTGCAGTGTGAGGTTTCAGTCTAAGGACAGGATTGCCATTCCGGTCTGAGCATCACTAGAAGCTGGCTGCACTATTTCTCTGATCTTCAGCATTAACCCCTAACATCTGAGTCCAGATTTTATTTACTAAGACCAACTAGAATCGATGCTACAGTACAGTATTAAGGTTTTAAAAGACCCCTGCATTAGCCATTGAGCTCACTGCTTCCTGCTTGTGGTTGGAGATGTGAATCCACTGCAATTATTGCCCTACCATGAGGACCACTGACCCTCTAGAACTTCAAGGCCAGTTAAATTATTATTTCTTAACGTTGCATTGGTTCTGGTGTCTTGCTGCAGCATTTTAATTTTTTAAAAAATAGGTAATGTATACCGTGTTGCCAGGAAGTTGGCTGTTGCTGTGTAAGACATGACCATGTGATTTTTTGGGGGAATGTGGACACTTTTAGGATTTCTTACAGGAAAAGCTGTTGAATGGTGTAGGTGGAGATTTATGGAGCATCCTAACAGGAGCTTGGCAGACCATGGTGCTGAGGCTGTGAGAACGTTGGAGGCCTGGTTCAAGTGGGACAGTGGCCAGTCTGGCGTTATTTTGGCTGCTTTCTCCCCTCCTCTTAAGTTCACACGTGGAGCGATCCACAAATAGAAACATGTGGTATGGTTTCTACTATATAGCTCCATATAAACTGCATTGTATATGGAATTGCATCCTACAGCATTCCAACCAGGAAGACCTAAGGAGCTGCCTGGACTTTCCAGATTTCATTATCAATTGCTTCAACGAGCATGTTTCCCACCTGTAGGTCAAATGGTACCAGGCTATTTTTACAGCAGTTTTTCTCCTGACTCCTGCACCAGGAGGGCAAAAGCCCAACTATGTGAAAAAACTTTAACCCATGACTTGATTCATATGACACAGAGAACAAACAGCAAAATGAAGCCTTGATGCAAGATAGAATGATTGTAGTAAAAATTTGGAGGGGCATCTTCAATTCATATGCACTGTTTATATTTATTGATATACACTTGGAACATCCTTACATCCCTGGCTGGAGGCTGCTTGGCCATGATGTAGGCCTGATTTAATGTATTTTTGAATCTGATTTATAAAAGCATTTGTACATTATTGTCACGAAGAGCATTTGTGCATACTCATGAGGTAAATTGGTCTCAAAATTACTTTTGCTTTTGATGATTCCTCGTGCAGTTTGAGTTTCAGGGTGATGCTACTTTCAAGAACTGTTATTGGGAGTGTTCCTTCCTTTCCCATTTCATGGACTAATTTGAGCAGCAGTGCCCTTAGTTCTTTCATGGCCTGGTGGAACTCAGGTTATCCTACCTGATACTCAGCCTTTCAAATTTGAAACTTTTGTTATTTTTTACAGCTCCTTGTTAGCCACTGATCTGTGCCTGTTGCCTATATCCACTTGGTTCCATTTTGTTCAATCAAATGCATGTATACATGTACGCAGTTCTTGTAGAACGTTTGAGAGGAGGGGGAGGCCACCATGAGCATTGATGTAGGGGTTGGATTGACATCATGAAAATACGGTACTCATGTATGCAATGCTCAAAGATCACAAGAAATGTTACAAAACAAAAAGATTGTCTCTACCCTGAGCATGGGTTGCCCTCTTGACCCACACCCTGCTAGGTTCCATCTTCAGTGTGCTGGCTGTTCACATTTTCCACACACATATTTCAGTGTTCAAAATTCTGAGGGACTGCGTGCTTCCATTCAGCTTTGCAGCTGTATATTCTCATCCTAGCAGGATCAAGCTGCTTTTAAAAACGTACTAAACTCCTCTGTCATCAGAGTGGAAGGGCTGTTCCTGCCTCACACTGGCTACAACACTAGGGGAGCAGGCCCTACACCTTTCCATGTCACCAGAGTAGTGCTATCCAGTGGGTGGGGACATGGGTGAGCCTATCAGGGGATATGGGATTGGGAGAGCTGGTCCTGCCCCCCTCATCTGACAAAGGTTAACAATGGTGAGGGAAAGATGCCCTTCCTTATAGTGTGAATTTTAATTGGTCTTAATAATAAAATCCTGGTGTCAGATATTGGGTACATGCTGCCATATTAGAGAGACTAAGATCAATATACAGCCACCTCCTTCCTCGCTAACTCGTCAGTCTAAAAGTCCTGTCTCTTCCTGCCTTATATTACTGTCTTCACCTTCACAGTGCAGGAATTAAATGCATGAGTTTCCTCCACGTTGCTCTACTTTACTTTTACTTAGACTGGATAAACCTCATATATCCAGGGTGGTCTTGAACTCCTGATCATCCTGCTTCTTATTCAAATGTGCTGGGATTAAAGGCGTCTGCCACCCCTGCCTGTCCTCTATGGTTAACCAGTGACTAATGCCACCCTCTCATCTTTAAGCAAGCTTTATCTGTTAGCGCACAATCAAGATTTCATGACAATGAAATAAATGCCCCCTCACTCCTTTTCACCTGCAGGAAACCAGAGCTGATCCAGGCCCTCAAAAGATGCAGCACTAGGGAGAGTAGGCCCTGCCCCTTTGCGGGGAAAAACAGTAGAGCTGACCATGTTGCTGTGGGGACAGGTGAGCAAACTCTGAGAATGTAAGGGTGAGTGATCTGGTCCCGGTGCTTCATCTAACACACAGTGTCATGAGCAAGGGATAGAAGACCCCTCAGCACACCTCAAGGCCCATGGAAGGTGGAGAAGCTGTCCATGTGCTCAGAAGACCATAAGAGCTCGAGTTATCCCTGCCTCTCACCAGCTGCAGCAGCCTGCAGAGTGGACCTTACACATCGCGTGAGCCACACAGTAGGGCTGGCCCTGGTGCTATAGGTTTGGGCATGCTAGCCCTTGTGGTATAGGTTTCGATGAGCTGGACCGGAGAACAGAAGAGCAGGAGAAACAACCTCAACCTTTGCTGCTCACTGCATAGGTGAGCTAGCTGGGGTGTTGCTGGAAAGCTCACATTTGTTTTGAGGGTGAGAGAGATCTGGCAGGGTGACCAACCGAGCAACTACCCAGACCACAAATCATGGCTGAGTGTAGGCCCATCCCATCATCCACCCATTCTGTGATCTGCTCAAGCACGTGAAGCGTCCTTCCCTGCAGACACAAACTTACAGGATCTTTATGACAAGGACAACAACAGGATATTCAAGAGGAGCCCTAGGGAGAACTCATGACTATGGTGTAGCAAAAACCAGAGGCCTGGGACCAGACCAATGACTTGTTGTCCTGAACACTAGCAAATGTATAAGGACTAAAGGTTTGCTGTGTGACTCCCTGAGTCACTACAGCTGCCGCGATGAGATTTTCGATTCCTTTCTTCCTCATTTCTTTTCTTCTAATTTTTGTTTTCTTTTTTTCTTGTGGGGGGAGTTTAGTAAGGGTAGCGGTGATATTGGAAGGGATGGGGATACAAGTGGGATTATGATCCATGAAGCAAAACCTACAAGGCAAAATTAAAAATGTTAAGTTGGTTCTGGATGTTCCTTCATTGTATAAGATTGTTTTGTCTATCCTGGGTTTATTGTTTTTCCATATAAAGTTGATTATTGTTCTCTCAAGGTCTGTGAAGAATTTTGTTGGGATTTTGAGAGGGATTTCATTGAATTTATACATTGCCTTTGGTAGAACTGCCATTTTTACTATGTTGATCCTACCCATCCAAGAGCATGGGAGATCCTTCCATTTTCTGGTGTCCTCTTCTATTTCTTTCTTCAAACCCTTAAAGTTTTTGTCAAACAGATCTTTCACTTCTTTGGTTTCTGTAACCCTAAGATACTTTATGCTATTTGTGGCTATCGTGAAAGGTGAAGTTTCTGATTTCCTTCTGTGCTTCTCTATCCTTTGTGTATAGAAGGGCTACTGATTTTTTTTTGAGTTGATTGTGTGTCATGCCACATCACCAAATGTATTTTTCAGCTGTATGAGTCTCTGGAAGAGTTTTTGGGGTCACCGATGCACACAAACATGTCATCTGCAAATAACGAAAGTTTGACTTCTTCCTTTCCGATTCAAATCCCATTTCATCTCCTTATGTTGTCTTATTGCTATTGCTAAAACTTCAAGCCCTGTGTTGAAGAGATATGGAAAGAGAGGCCAGCAGTGTTATGTTCCTGACTTTAGTGGAATGGCTTTGAGTTTCTCTACATTTAATTTGATATTAGCTGTTAATTTGGTATATATTGCTTTTATTATATTTAGATATGATCTTTTTATCCCTAATCTCTCCAAGACATTTATCATGAAGGTGTGTTGAATTTTATCGAATGCTTTTTCAGCATCTATGAAATGTTAATATGTTTTTTCTTTCACTTTATTTATATGACACTTAAGGTCATGCTCAACCTCTTTTTTTGATTTTTTTATTATTATTATTTATTCATTTATTAAAGATTTCTGTCTCTTCCCCACCACCACCTCCCATTTCCCTCCTCCTCCCCCCAATCAAGTCCCCCCCTTGTCAGCCCAAAGAGCAATCAGGGTTCCCTGCCCTGTGGGAAGTCCAAGGAACACCCACCTCCATCCAGGTCTAGTAAGGTGAGCATCCAAACTGCCTAGGCTCCCACAAAGCCAATACGTGCAGTAGGATCAAAAACCCATCGTCATTGTTCTTGAGTTCTCAGTAGTCTTCCTTGTCCGCTATGTTCAGCAAGACCGGTTTTATCCTGGGCTTTTTTCAGAACCAGGCCAGCTGGCCTTGGTGAGTTCCTGATAGAACATCCCCATTGTCTCAGTGTGTGGGTGCACCCCTCGCGGTTCTGAGCTCCTTGCTCGTGCTCTCTCTCCTTCTGCTCCTGATTTGGACCTTGAGATTTCAGTCCGGTGCTCCAATGTGGGTCTCTGTCTCTGTCTCCTTTCATCGCCTGATGAAGGTTAATATTCAGGAGGATGCCTATATGTTTTTCTTTGGGTTCTCCTTCTCATTTAGCTTCTCTAAGATAACGAATTATAGGGTCAATGTCCTTTATTTATGGCTAGAAACCAAATATGATTGAGTACATCCCATGTTCCTCTTTTTGGGTCTGGCTTACCTCACTCAGGATAGTGTTCTCTATTTCCATCCATTTGCCTGCAAACTTCAAGAAGTCCTTCTTTTTTACTGCTGAGTAGTACTCTAATATGTATATATTCCATACTTTCTTCATCCATTCTTCAATTGAAGGGCATCTAGGTTGTTTCCAGGTTCTGGCTATTACAAACAGTGCTGCTTTAGCGATCAGGGAAATGCAAATAAAAACAAATTTGAGATATTATCGTACACCTGTCAGAATGGCTAAAATCAAAAACACCAAGGATAGTCTGTGTTGGAAGGGATTTGGAGTAAAAGAAACACTCAGCCATTATTGGTGGGAATGCAACTTGTGCAAATACTTTGAAAATCAGTGTGGCGGTTTCTCAGGAAACTGGGAGTCAACCTACCCAGGATCCAGCAATTCCACTATAGGGAATATACCCAAGAGATGTCCAATCATACTACAAAAGCATTTGTTCAACTATGTTCATAGCAGCATTTTTTGTAACAGAGCCTGTAAACAACCTAGATGCCCTTCAATGGAAGAATGAATAAAGAAAGTGTGGAGTATATACACATTAGAGTACTACTCAGTGGTAAAAAATAATGACATCTTGAATTTTGCATGCAAACGGTTAAAAATGGAAAACACTATCCTGAGGAAGATAACCCAGACCCAAAAGGATGAATATGGTATGTACTCACTCATTAGTGGATTCTAGTCATAAATAAAGGACATTAAGCCTATAGTTCGCAAGCCTAGAGAAGCCAAATAAGAAGGTAAACGTAAAGAAAAGCATATAGAGATTCTCCTGGAAATTGAAAGCAAATAAGATTGCTGGGCAAAAGTTGGGAGCATGGGGGTGAGTGTAGGGGGGGAGTAGGTTTGGAGAAAGGAGAGAGGGTGAGAAAGAAGGGAGAAAGGAAAGACTAGAGAGAGCTTGGGGGAGTGGAAGTGTGGAGATGGAGGAAGGGCATATATAGGAGCAGGGAAGAAGATATCTACATTAAGGGAGCAATTTTAGGGTTGACAAGAGACTTGGCTCTAGAGGGGATCCCAGGTGTCCACGGGAATGTCCCCAGATAGGTTCTTGGGCAGCAGAGCAGAGGGTGCCTGAATTGGCCTTGCCCCACTATCACACTGATGATTATCTCGAATATCATCATAGAATCTTCGTTCTGGCAACGGATGGAGATAGAGTCAGAGACCCTCATCAGAGCAATGGACTGAGCTCCAAAGGTCCAGTTGAAGAGCAATAGGAGGGAGAAGATGAGTAAGGAAGTCAGGACCGTGAGGGGTTGGTCCACCCATTGAGACAGTGTGCCTGTTCTAAAGGGAGCTCACCAAATCCATCTGGACCAGGGCTGAAAGAGCATGCAATAAAACCGGACTCTCTAAATGTGGCTGAAAATGGGGGCTGACTGAGAAGCCATTGAGAAAGGCACTGGGACTTGTTTCTACTGCTTGTACCGGCTTTTAGGGACCCAAGTCTGTTTGGATGCAAAGCTTCCTAGGCCTGGATGTAGCGGGGAGGGCCTTGGACTTCCCATAGGGCAGTGTTCCCTGCCTTCTCTTAAGGAGGGAAAATGAAGAAGAAGAGGAAGTGGGGAAAATGGAAGGGAATGGGAGGACGTGTCAATGTTTTAATGGAATAAATAAATAAATAATGTTAAGTTGGGAACCTAATATGAAATTGGACCGAGTATTATAAAACAAACCCATTTCATAACTACAATACCCCTGGAAATGAGCACACCCATCAGAACAGAGACGATTATGTAGCCATCTCTGTGGGAAGAGAAATGATTTTCCACTGGGCAAAATACAAAATACCTGTGTGTATTCATGCTGCTTAATCTCCCAAACTCTTTTCATTCATTTCCCAACGTTGTCAGATCATCTCAGAGTGAAATAAAATTTCTCCTAGCCCCTCAAACATACTACATTTACTTAAGTATTTAAATATTTGTCACCATGTGTGTCTATGTGTCTGTGTGTGTGCCTATATTCATGCCTGCAGGCTTCTCATGGTGAACATGGACAAGTCAGAGTGAAACACCTGGTAGTTGTTTCCCTTCTTAATACCATGTGGGTCTCTACCATCAAGCTGAGCTTGTCATTGGATGCAAAAGGCCTTGAGACCAACAGCTTCACTTGTGTGTCATCTTGGAGACCCCAGGGTTCTTTTCCCAGCATCCCTCAGTGTTTGCCTAAGTACACTTGCATCCACACCACCACCAGTAAATCCACATTGCTCTCAGCTCAGCCATTCACTTAGGCACTGGATGGGGGCCTGTTTGCAACCTGGAGAATTAATAGTTCTGAATGTAGCCAGTCAGCAGTAGACCAGGCATTTAATCCCGGCCATTGGGTGGCAGAGGCAGACGGATCTCTGTGAGTCTGAGGCTCACAGAGAGAGTTTCAGTATAGGTTCAAAGGTCCACAGTGAAACCATGTTTCACAATACAAAAAAAATTAAATCTGAATATTATGGTATCCCAGCAGCAAGATTGGAGTGTAGAGATTCTCGGGATCAGTTCTCTACTGAGAACAAAAGTTCTTGGAAGAACATCAGCTTACTCTGAACTTTCAGCAAGTCTACCTACTGATTAGAATTTCTGTAATCTAGAGATCTTGGGACACTGCAGCTCAGGGCTCAACCACACTTTGTCTTGGGATATCTTTATCACCCATGGTAGACATGCACTGACCAGCCCTGTCCCTGACATTACATCCTGTGCCTGGCCGGTGACTTGGAAATGTACTCACAAACCAATGGATGGTACCAAGTTAGGGGCTTCCAGTGTCACTAGATGGCAGCTCAGGCCCAAAGCACAGATTTCCCCACTGTGTTGAAATCATTAGACATATTTCTTCCAATGCATTTCAAAATGGCTTCGCTCTTCACTATTCTTTCTTCTGGTGTTATAAAAACATGATGAGCAAGTGACAACGTTGGAACATGGAATTCAAGGTAAACCAAATTTGAGATCAAAGGCTAAGGTCACTCATATGTGGGTACAGAATAAACTAGAGCCTGTCTCCTGAGTGGTGACAGTTGTTTCTCTATGCAGTGGCTTCTCCACCAGCCACAGTGGTAGAGTTAGGAAGTACCTCTTTTCTTTATTTTCTTACTGAACTTACCTTAAAAAATGCATTAGACTTCAGAATCCTGATCCCTTCAATTGTACATATCTGATTATTGTAATAGATATTTTCTACATTCTGAGTCATATTTCCCACATATTTGTTCACTTTCTATGAATATGATTATCCTTCACTGTTAGCAGTGAACAACTCAGACATATGGCTCTGCTTTCCCCTGTGAGGATTAGGAGTAGCTTCCCTCAGCTATGAACTCCAAGTGCATCCACATCTGATCTTGACAGCACACTCTGGAGTAGCCCTGTCCCTGGGACAGTGACTGAGTCATGAGCAGATAATACAAATAACCCTGGGTGAGACCATACTTGAGGGAACTAACTGGTCAGATTTCCTGTTAAAAAAGCTGCCACCAACTCAGCTGACAGCTTCTCTCCTTCTCAAACATGTCTTCTTCACTTGGTCACCTGTCTTGTAAGACCTTGGGTAAGGAATTTGCTTTTGCCGTGTTCAATTCAAACCAAAGCAAAATATTCTGAGTAGAGAAGTGGAGGAGAGAAGCATATTTCTTACCCTGATCTGCCCTGTGTAGAGAATGTGGAGAAGCTGGGGAAAGATGTTCACTGAAGTCGACTTGTTTGGACAGGAAGACCTTGTGCCTGAATGCCTGTGACAGATGGGTGGAACACCAGGGTCTCCAGGTGCAATCTAGGCAGCTGCGGGGCAGAGCTTCTCTACTGACAAAGGTGACTCTCTGGCTTCCCAAACCTCTTGCCTCAGGCCCTGATTTCTGATTTGACCAAGAGCAGATACCTCACCTCTCAGAGAACAGGGAACTGGAATGACCAAATGAGGATGCCTGACCATTGCTTGTAGTGCTAGGAAGGGTGAGGCTGTTATTAAAGACAACAGTCAACTTCCTGGAAGGTGGATGGGGAAGTAGAGAAACTGTGATTAATAAGGTGTGACTCCCGCCCCATCTCATGAATGGAAACCAAGTTTGCAAACTTTCCCAAACTCTGCTGGTGTCTTCCGAACATAACCCCAACTACCTTTCTCCTTCTTGGCACCATATGCTGGCTCAGAACTCTGGCAGTGACCTCCTCTTCCAACAGAGACCAGGCCAGCATCCTGAATTCCATGTAAGACTGCCCCCACCATGTCCCTACTTGAAAGCCGTATTCCAATTGCCTTTCCTGTCCTTCTCACCATATCCAGGCCCACTCCTCTGGTGGAAGGCTTCCACCCCATCAAAGACAAGGGTAGCTTCTTGGAAAGAGGGTAAGCCACCCCTATTTCCCTAACGATGAGATCCTAATATAACTGCTCCCAATCACCTAGTGAACATATCCTGGCCCACACCTCCGGTGGAAGCCCCTCTTTCACCAGAGGCCAGGCCAGCATCCTCAATAAGACTGCTCCTGACATTTTCTACTCTGGCCCCGCCTAGCACTTACTTATTTCATGGAGAGGATCATCTATACTTTCCGAGGTTCAGTCCACTATCATCATGACAAGCAGCCTGACAGCGTAAAGGCAGAGCTGGTGTAGGAGGAGTAGTTGAGAATCCTATGTCCTGTAGGCTACAGGAAGACATCTGAGACAATGGGCCATATCCTGAGCATAGCAAACCTCAACGCCCACCCCCATATTGACAGGTTTCCTTCAACAAGGCCTTGCCTACTCCAACAAAGCAACACTTACTAATGGTGTTACTCCCTGTGAGATTACACAGAACAATTATATTTAGACCACCCCATTCCATTTCCTGGCCCCATAAACTTAACCATATCATAATGCAAAATTCCTTTAGTCCAAACTGAAAAATCTGCAGAGTCGATCAGTCTCAACAATGTTTAAAGTCCCATGTTTCTTCTGAGATTCATGCAATCTCTTAATTGTAATATCTTACAAATTCAGAATAAACATATCCCATCCTTCCAACAGGTACTGGCACATGACAGACATTACCATCCAAAACGTAGGGAAGGGAGTATAGTGAGGAAATTCTAGACTACTGAAAGACTGACAGCCAGCTGGGCAAACTACAAACTCTGCATCTCCATGCCTGATGTCCAAGCACTCCTCAGATCTCCTACTCTGTTCAGCTTTGCTGACTTCAATAGACTTCTTTCTCTTGGGCCGGTTCCACTGCCTGTTAGCAGGTCTCCTTGGCAGGTATCCCATGACTCTGACATCTCTAATACCTTGTGTCTTCAAGGCAACCCAGGCTTCAATTCCACAGCTTTACACAATGTCCTCTAGGCTTCTATTTAGGGACATGCCTGACACATGCCTAGCCTCAGCAGCATGGTGGGATGCAGGCAGACATGGTGCTGGAGGAGTAGCTGAGACTCCCACATCTTGCAGATAACAGTAAGTTGACAGAGAAAGTGGGTGGTATCCTGAGCATAGAAAACCTCTAAGCCCACCCGACAGTGACAATCTTCACTTCCTCCAAAACGGCCATTGACACCCCAACAAATCCACCCCTTCTATTAATTCCACTCCCCATGAGATTATGGGGGCCAATTACATTCAAACTCTTATACCCACAGATCAGTCCCACTCCTTCAAAACAAGGTAGAAACACCCTACCCCACCAGAAGCCCAGGGCACTATGTCACCATCAGAGCCCAGCCATTACAGTACAGCATGCCCTGAATATTCCAGCACAGCCTAAGCATAAGAAATGATCTTTTTGAATTAGTATTTAAGACCTTTATTTAGAGGTGTTTGCAGTTGGTTGGCATAATTTAAAAAACATTGAAGGTGTATTGAGAAAAACCAAATTAAAAATACACAACACATTTGTTAGGTAAGAAATGCTGCATAGTTAATGCTGATATTGCTATAGTATTCAGTCAACTGTCGAAAGAAAGCACTTGATGTTCAGTCCTTATTCTTGGTGTTTCATGTCCATTTCGTCTTAGTTGTGCAGACCACGTGATGGTATAGATGGTTACCCGGCATTTACTCAGTCACGCCTTGCTTGGTCTTGGCTGCAGACAGACTCTTATAGGGTGGATTTGGTGTTTCTTTCCCACTCTGTGGCTTGGAATTCTTTGGGCGTCTTTGTTGGTGATTGAAGTTGCAGTGATTATGATGCGCAGGTGGCTGCTGACCTTGGGTCTCCTCCCCTTGATTTTCCTCAGAGTGCTCATTGGTGTCCTGTCTGGCCTGTCTTTGGCGAGGAGGGCCCCTGCGGAACTGTGGTCTGTAATTGCGATACATATGAGGTCTCACTGGTACACCTTGCCCTTTTGTACCTTGCTGGCCAGCACCCTCCATCACTTGTCGTTGCTGGTCTTGTTGAGCTTGGCCTTCATGAATGCATTCTGATTGCTCCTTCTTTCTCCCACTCTTGTTATTTTGGTAATTTTGGTGGGAGTTTCGTGGAGGACCCCTATGACCTCGATAGCATCTATACTGGTTATGCTCTGATGCATATTTCCCACATCGAACTGCAGTTCCACCGGGGCCTGTAACATTTAAGGCCATTGCACCCCTTTCTCCTTCAACAACATCAAACTCTACAGACTCTCCGTCTCCGACCTTGCGAAGGTACTTCTTGGGGTTATTTATCTTTATGGCAGACTGGTGGACGAATATGTCTTCTTTGGTGTCATTTATCTTGATGAAGCCGTAACCCTTCTTGATATTAAACCATTTAACTGTCCCCAAAACCTTCCTTGCGATGAGCTTCTTCTCCTTGATGGCCGGCACAGCTGGTGTGAGACAGCCTGATATGTCAGTGCCTGCGCTGCTGCTCATAGAGCCAGGCTTGGTATCTACAGCCCCGAGGATGGCATCAGGGGCCACAGCTGGCTGCTGGGTCTTCGCCTCACTGGTCATGGCTGCTGTAGTGGTGACTCCAGTCTGCAGGGACTGCTGTGTCTCCTCCAGTGGTGGATTGGTGACTAGATCAGCAGCCTCGGTGGTGCTCTCAGGGCTCTCTGGGGCCAGCTGTCCACTCGCGGTGTCCATCGACCTCAAGAAAATAATCGTAAAACCAAGTTTGGGATGAGGATTGAAGCCCTTAAAGGAGAGAAGAAAGACATTCTTAAATAAACCTAGGAAAAGACAACTACAAAATTAGAGGTTAACAGCACCTCATTGAGCCTTCTCCGAAACTGATCACAAACTTTGTCACAAAGAAAGTGTCAACAAATAAAGGAAATTTGAAGTTACCCCTGTCACCTATCAGACCATCATGGATTAAAGTTGGGTTTCAACAACAACAGAAACATCAGAAAACCTACAAACTCAGAGAAACTGAGCAGCTCTCTACTTAATCACCACCCAGTCAATGAAGAAGTAAGAGAGAAACAAAAGACTTCCTAGAATCCAATGTAAATGAAGGTACAACTTACCCAAATTCATGGGACACAGTGAACGCGGTGCTGAGAGGAAAGTTCCCAGCACTAAGTGCCTGCGTAAAGAAATGAGAGAATTCTCATACCAGTGACTTCACAGTACACATGAAAATTCTACAACAAAAAGAAGCAGCCACACCCAAGAGGAGTAGACAGCAGGAAATAATCAAGTCAGGGCTGAAAAAAAAAACAGAATAGAAACAAAGAAGGCAATGTAAAGAATCAATTAAACAAAAGTTGGTTCTTTGAGAAAATCAACAAGAAAGACAAACCATTATATCTCCTAACTAAAAGACACAGATTATCCACATTAACAAAATCAAAAAGAAAATGGAGTCATAATGACAGAAACTGAGGAAATCCAAAGAATCATTAGGTCATTATTCAAAAAATTTACTATACAAAATTCGAAAATCTGAAAGAAATAGACATTTTCTCTATATAAACCCTGTACCAACTTTCCATCAACATCAGCTAGGTAATGTAGAAAGGACCTATAATCCTCAAGGAATAGAAGCATCATTTAAACATCTACCAACCAAAAAGTGCCCAGGGCCAGATTGTTTCAGCACAGAATTCTATCAGATTTTTAAAGGAAAGCTAAAACCAATACTCTTCAAATGACTGGTTCAGCCTTAGACCCATGCCATGAGAGTGAGTCCACCCCTGAGTTTTCCAATAGCACCAGGACCCAGACACTGGAAGGAGACCTAGGATGGACCCAAACACGACTGGAGGAAAGAAATGTCAGTGTGGTCATTGCTAAGGATTTTCTGCCCAGCTCACAGATTGGTGCCTAGCTCAGTAGTCATCAGAGAGGCTTTGTCCAGCAGCTGTGGAAACAGAAGCAGAGATTCACAGTCAAACGTTAGACTGAGCTCAGTGAATCCTGCTGAAGAGAGGGTAGAAGGACTGTAGAGACAGAGGGGTCAAGGACATCCCAAGGAAACCCACAGGATCAAGTTACCTGGGCTCACAGGGTTCCCAGATACCAAAGTGACAGTCAGGGAGCCTGCATGGGACTGACTTAGGCACTCTGCATATATGTGGCATTTGTGTAGCTTGGTCCTCTTGTGGGACTCCTTACAGTAGCAGCAGGGACTCTCTCTGACTCTTTTGATGGAGTTTGGTGTCCTACTTCTCCTAACGATTTGCTTTGCCCATTCTTAATGCAAGGTGCGGTGCTTAGTTTTACTGTAACTTGATATGCCATATTTGTCGATACCCATGGGAGGCCTGAACTTTTCTGAATAGAAAGAGGAAGAGTGGATAGGAGCTGGGCAGGAGAGAGATGGGGGATGTGCTCGGAGAAGAGAGGAGTAAGAAATTATGATCTGGATGTAATAAAAATAAATATTACTAAAATTTGATAAATAAAATAAATGAAGAAATAAAATAAATTCAAAATGCTGTGGCCATAAAACATTTATGGAAACCTGGAGTGTAATGTATCACACACAGCCACCTGAGAAAGCACAATTTTTTGCTTAGAGGAAGCATATAGACTGTGTTTGGTTTGATTTTTGTAGTGTAGGAATCGCCAGGTTTTCAAAAACAAATGCAGGTAGTTCTTAGAAAGAAAGATGGAAGTACCTCTCCCACTTACCTGTATCCTTCACAGGACTTTGGAGACCCTGACACATAAGGCAGCCTGACCTATTACCTAGCCATGAGTCCTCTGCTAGAGTCACGTAGATGATTAGGGTGGGGGATACAAAACAGCAATGGATTGTTTCTGGATCCTTGGTGTGCAAGTTCAGGAAGGAGACATGGGACACTCATGTCATGTGTGTAAATAAGCCATGGCAGATTTTTTTCTGGTCCCTGCCTCATGGGCAACTTGTGAATTCATTGCCCCACAGATGGGCCTACTTCATTTAACAAATGCAGGGTGGGGGCACAGAGTTCACAAAAACCTGCTTATGTATCTGTTTGGTTCTGTCTAGGGAGAATGGCTGATTGAATACCCTGTAGTGACTGAAACTCTGGAACTGGGCTAAAGACTTGCTCCTGATTGAATTTCAGATTTCATATATCCAAATGGCCACAGCCCGAGTGACCCACTGCCCGAGTGACAGCTGTGCCAGGCAGCACCGGGAAGTAGCATTTAAATGATAAACCCCTTCCCATGGTACAGTCTGTCATGCGGTTCCTGTCATCTAAAGAATGTGGAAGAACATAAATTCAAACTGAGAGAACGGGCAGAGGGAGGGCATCAGCCTCTTCATTTCTTCAACCTGTCCCTATCATTGTAACTTGAAAGGCAAACAAAACCAGGAGTATCCAAGGATCTGTGGTGCAGAAATATTAAAAAGAGAGAAAGAAAAAGAACCAAAAAGGAAAAAAAACACGTGCATCAGGAATGAAGGATCCCAAGAAGGTAAATAATTCTCTTTCTCCTTCAGTAATAAATAGGCTTGGAGATATGATGGAGAAAGAGCAGGCTTTAAGAGGCAGCAGAGTCTGCATCCAGGTTCCACCACAAGTAAGATGGCCCTGGGCCTCCAGCTGTTGCAGATGCTCCCTACTACGTCTTTTCTAGCCCTGGCTTTCTATCCTTCCGGTCCAATGTGTGATGTTCCTTCCCACATTTTCCATGGGCTACTGCAAAATCACAGGAACTTTCCTGGTGTAGCTGTCCAAAGGACCAGTTGCATTTGTTACCTGGCTACTGCTTGAGGTAAACGTCTGGGAAAAATGTTTTTAAACCTGTAACTCTAGCATGTGCAACAATGTATCAAAATGAAAACAAAACAAAGCTGAAAAACTAAAAGCAAACAAGAAACCAAAGAGTTCATCTGCCCCTTCCTTAGTTTGACAGAAATGGGTGAGGTGATCTCCTGAAGGATCAGTGGCACTGGGGAGTTTCATGGGTGCCACCATTATGGTTCATTGCATGTGTTTGCATTAATCTTGACGGCAGTGGAGTACCTGATATTAGCTATGATCATGGTGTCACTAACCTATATGGTGCCCTTGTATGTGGTTGTCTCCATTGTGATGTCGTGGCCAACGAAGACCCAGCCAAATTGCACAGTGGCCTCCGTCTTGATGAGCTCTCCATCACGATGGTGAGACTGCATGGCTATTGTGACCTTGGTGAGCTCTGCTCAATGATAAATGAGCCCATTTCCCCTACGGACACATGGTCCTGTGGGAGTCACACCTCTGACAGAATAAATGTGGACAGTCATTCCCTTTCCTTAGCGTGGATAGAGGAGGGGATGTTACTAGGTACTAGGTAGCCCAGCCATTTGGATCCAAATAAGATAGTCAAGAAATTTCAAAGAGAGTTTCACCTATATTGACAGTTTGTCAGTCACTTTCTTCTGTGTCCTTCAGAATGTCTAGCAGAGTCTTTCATGAAGCAGGAACCCCAAACGACTGTCTCACCTTCTTTTGGTATGTTCAGCAGTCATTTCTCTGTGGGTACTGCATGTCCAGTACAGCATAACATCAAGAAGTCCAGGCGATAGCATTTTCTTGCCCAAATGGAGAGCCTTGTCAATTGAAAGCAAATTCCATAATGGTTTCCTCAATGCCCATCAACCTCTCTGAAGCAATTGATGCTGCCAGAAGCAGACATGTCTCACTGTCGAGAAAAGTCTAAGTTTTAAAACCTTTTAAAAGCCATATTCTGTAGCGCTTTGAAGTTTTGAAGATTGTCTATGAAACTGCACTTGGGAGGCAGAGGGAGAAAGATCTCTATGAGTTCAAGGCCACCCTGGGCTACAGGAGATGGATCCAGTCTAAAAGAAAAACAGAGCCAAGCAGTGGTGGCTCACACCTTTAATCCAAGCACTTGGGAGGTGGATACAGGAGTGGCGTGACTGGGCAGAGAGAGGAGCTCAGGATTCAGCAGAGGCACAATGCACTCTGCATGTTCTTACAGTGCTTTTTGTTTTGCTTTTTCTTTCATTTCTTGCAAGACAGGGTTTCTCTGTGTAACAGCCCTGGCTGTCCTGGAAGTCACTCTGTAGACTAGGCTGCTTTCAAACTCATAGAGATCCACATACCCTCTGTCTCCCTAGTGCTGGGATTAAAGGTGTGCACCAACCATCACTGCCTGGCCTCTATGGCTAAGTAGCTCTGTACTCTGATCTTCAGGCAAGCTTTATTTGTTAAAGCACAAACAAAATATCACCACACACCATTGGCAAAAAGTCAGCCACAACCTTACTTGCTTGTTTTGAAAATGCTGGTCATCCCCTGCTCCATCCCACATCACATAAGAGCCTGTGTGGGGAGGAGGTGGCAGTTAGCCTGGTGACCTGGCTGATATGGTCAATAGCTTGTTCCTCAGGCAGCAGTGACACCCAAGGAGGGCTCAGTTTAACTCAGTCATCTAGACACCGTGTTCATTTTAATAAACAGGACTTTGTTGCCAATCCAATTTTGTGCTCCTTTCTGCCCCTGACAAAGGCACAATAGAACTCTTGATGCAGGGAGTGATTGGGTCTGTCCGGGTACGGACTTGGGTTGTGGCAAGAGCACTGTCTGTGTGAGGACGTGTTTCTCCAGCAGTGAGTCCTTCTGACTGAGTCTGGGAGCTACTTGAACTGACTTTCCCCGTGTAGGCTTTACCTGTCCTTATGGCCCAATGCTTCAGGAAGCATATTTCAGAGTGACAGAATGCTTTTGGAGAGCCATGGTAGCAAACCTGCTTTGCTCTTCTAGTACCTGCTGCTCAGATCCATGCAGAACAGTGAGCAGTGTGCCTGTATACAGGTGTTTTGTTAGAGATGTCTCGATAACAGCAAATGCTGACAGAACTGGGTTGTGCTGGAATCCAGTCATTACTACCAACCGTTGTAGCTGCTTTGTCTCTGTGGGTGTAAGGGAGCCTTGTCTTTTGTTGGATTAGGAAGAGGTCTCTCGCCCGAGTTCCAAATGAATGCATTGCCTACCAACAAATTTAACAGACTCACACTCTCTATGGCTTGAATACCGACCCTCTGTAGACAGGTCATTTATTCCCTGTGTAAATGAACAATTTGTTTGATATTGATGTCCTTCTCTAGAAGTCATAAAATGGTGACATTTGTGTGGTAGAGTAACAGAGCAGAGACAAGAATCACAGATGCCTATAGAGTTCTGTCCCCAACTTCACATAGGAGATGAGCCGTGACCCCATGTCTCTTCTTGGGGAAGCTTTTATTGCCTAGTACTCTCCAGGGACAGGAAAGTGTCATGTCCCAGAGTTTTCCCAATGCTCCTCCCATCCAGAGTTTCAGGGGTTTTTGACAGTCTATGTTGGCTTGGATTCAGGGGCGGTCCATGCCCTGTTCTGGAGGCTTGTCCTACCCTCTCCCTCCTCTGCTCAGGTGCACACATCTCTCAAAGACAGATGGCCGCTTGACTGAGGACCATGAGGACAGCTTATCCCCCTAACTGGGGATCGCAGTGCTTCTGTTCCCAAAAGTCGGTTCTAGTGATACCTAGATGGTATCACATGGATTTGGATGCTATCCCTCTGCCATGCCAATGAGGAACAGAGGGAAAATGAAAAAAAAAAAACAAAACAAAACTGTGAAGCAGCGCAGCAATGGGAAACAGGAGGACCATCTGACTCAGGGCCATTCAAATCATCGAATCCTGGCATCTGTGGTCACCCTGGGTTGTTTTGCCAACCGACTATTTTTTTTTTTTTTGGCCAATTAACTAGGTTAATATCTTGTTCCTCCTCACTACTGGAGAGCCAAGATTTGAGAACTGAGCTAACAAAATGACATGACCACCAGATGGCAGCGTCACAGAATGAATTGTGTTGGGCTTTATTTTACTAGGTTTCTAGAGACTTTCCAGTGGCAGTGGAAGGAGTCCCCACCAGAAGGGTAAGGGAACAGAGTGATTCTAGCAGAGCAAAGGAAATGGGGGAGGCCTGCTCTGTCCATCCATGAGGAAACTTTTCTCCTCCAGGGCGCTGAACATCTGTTGGGAGGTGAGGATGGGGAGGTTAGCCTCACCAGCTGCACACGTGTGTGTGTGTGTGTGTGTGTGTGTGTTGTGTGGGCACGTGCACACACATGGGCATCCTTTCTCACACAGCAGTGTCCTCCAGTAGGGTAGAGCTCAGCTCCATCCTCCAGATGCCAGTTCTCATTTAGGAAACAAATTACTGTCTCCAGTCTAATTTTATGGGCACCTTTCCCAGGGGTATGACAGGAATTCTCAGTCCACAGCGTAATTGGTAACACATCAACTCAGTTTCCCTTAGTTTTTTGCTTGTATTTCTTCCTTCTGAAAATATGGAATTCTCTCACACCCCCACAATACAAGTAAGGTCAGAACGGAGGCCTGACATCTCGTCCTTCTCCTCTACTTGGCTGAAGGAACAGAGATGCCTTAATCTGTCCTTTTGAGTCACTTTGTGGAGTGGAGCAGCAGGAACACTCAGGACAACTGCCCTCCCCGGAAGAAGGTAGTTATCCAGGATATAAGGGCCACACACTGGAGGAGAAGCAGTCCTCTCCTGAGCGTCAGGCTGATCTCTTTCAGTCATGACAGATCAGGACATCAGAACAGCTTGCAGAACACTGATACAATGATTGGCAGAGCGGTTCCTTGACTAGTACTGCTGAGTTATGTATACTTGTACCCCAGGCCCCAGTTCTCCTCTATACTCACCCCAAGCTCTTGTTCAGTAACTCCAAGCTAAACTGGTAGGGACTGTAATCCTGTATTTATTAATCTTTCCAATATGGCGACATTGAACAAATCTGCTCTCTGCTTGTTTCCATGATTTATGTCCTTAATCCCTGCATTGCAGGTGGGTGCCAAAGCCTAGCTTGCTGAGGCTGCTAGATCCCAGGCTTTTGTATCCCCCTCTAAGGTAGCATTGAGAGTTGTGCTGATGCACAGGACCCATCCTTCCTTCTCCAGACTAAGTAGAAAAAGAAGGGCAAAGTGGGGAATTTCAGTTCCTACTGTTACTCTCTGACACTGTGCCCATAGCACACAGTCAAGATTCTCATGTAATACATTTCTGCTATCCACTGTAGGTGTGTGTGTGTGTGTGTGTGACAGAGAGAGACACACACACAGGTGGAGGGTGATTTTTACTTGTCTCTGTGTGTTCACTCACATGTGGAGGTCAGAGACTACATTTAGACACTGAATCGTCCACCATGACCTAGTAGGCTTCATCCTAGAGATGCAGGGGTGATTCAGTATACAAAATCCAATCAATATAATCCACCATATAAACAAATTGAAAGGAAAAAACAATATAGTATCATCTTAGATGCCTCAAAATCTTGACAAATATCCACCATCCGTGAATGATAAAAGTCCTGGAGAGAATAGGACTACAAGGAACATATCTCAATACAATGAAGGCAGTTTGCTGCAAGACTATATCCAAAAGAAATTAACTGGAGAGAAACTCAAAGCAATTCCTCTAAACTCAGGAATAAGACAAGACTGTCCATTCTCTCCATATCTATTCAATATAATACTTGATGCTCTAGCTAGACCAATAGGCAAACTGAAGGAGATCAAGTGCATTCAGACCGGAAAGGAGGAAGTCAAATATTGCTATTCATAGATGATATGATAACATACATAAGCAGCTCCAAAATACTACCAGAGTACTCCTACAACTGATAAACACCTTCAACAAAGTGGTTGAATACAAGATTAATCCCCCCATCAGTATCTTTCTTATATACAAATTATAAATGTGCTAAGAAAGATATCAGGGAAATAACATCCTTTACAACTGCCACAATTAATAGAATATATCTTGGTGTAACTCTACTCATCAGGGAAATGAAAGAATTCTATGATAAAGACTTTATGTCTTTGAAGCAAGAAATTGAAGTAGATATTAAAAAATGTTCATGGATCTGTAGGATCAACATAGATAAAATGGCTAGCTTACCTAAAGCAAACTACAGATTCAATGAAATACCTATCAAAATTCCAACAGAGTGCTTTATAAAACTAGAAAGGACAATATTAAACTACATTTGAGACAAACAAACAAAAAAACAGAATAGCTAAAACAATACTGAACAATAAGAGGATTTCTGAAGGTATCACCATCCCTGATTTCAAGATGTGCTACTGAACTATGGTGACAAAAAGCCCATGGTATTGGCATAAACACAGACAGGTTGGTAAATGGAATCAAAGAGAAGACTCAGCCTGAAACCCACACACCTGTAGACACCTGATTTTTTAATTTAAAAAGCCCGGAAATACATAGAGTACAGAAGACAGCATTTTCAGTAGGTGGTGCTGGTGTAACTGGATGTTGACAACAAGATCCATATTTATCACCCATTACAAAACTCATGCCCAAGTGGATCAAAGACCTCAACATAAACACAGATAGATACACTAAATGCGACAGAAGAGAAAGTTGGATATAATCTCAAATGCATTGGCACAGGAGATAATTTCCTGAACAAAGCACCAATAGCAAAGGCACTAAGATCCACAATTAGTAAATGGGACCTCATAAAACTTAGAAGCTTCTGTAGGGCAAAATGGTGGCATAGAGAATGGGAAAAGATCTTTACCATCCTACATCTGACAGAGGGATGCTTTCCAAAATATATAAAGAACTCAAGACACAAAATATAAACAAAGCAAACAATCTGATTAAAATTGGGGTACAGATCTAGAGGATTTTCAACAGAAGAATCTCAAATGGCCAAGAAACGTTAAAGATGTTTCAGTGAGGGCTTCTAGCAAATACTGTAACAAAAGTCCCAAGTTTATTTTTCACTTTCTTGATAAACCACAATCAAAAGGGGAGGGCAAAAGACTTCCCTCCTGCGGCTAACTCCCTGACCAGCAGGAAGGAACAGCCACCAGACGAGGATTCTTCTCAAATCACTCTTTATTGGAGCCTCTTGGTTGAAGGGAGAGCAGAAAGCAAGGGGCCCGGAGCTCTGAACTATAGCTGCTTCTATAGGGAGTCTGCCTAGCAACCTTTGATACTTTGATACTTTAACTGCTTTTCTGGAGACCCACCAGCAGGAAAGAAAGCAGGAGAACATCCCTGTCAATTACAGACCACAAGGAAGTTCCTGCTGGTCAGGGGAAGTGTGGGCAGCTAGATCACAACAACTCACCCTGTTTTCCGGTGGAAGAACTGCAACTCTAATATGGATTTATCTATCAAGCGAGGCCAGGGCCAAATGCCATCTTGTAATGGCAGCTACTCAAATAGGCTCCCAGCACCCTCCCATGACACAAGGAACAAACAAGCATAATTACCTCCGTATATCTCAAAACACGCAGTAAACATGCCCTAAATCAAATATTCTGTTGCCCGGTCCTTGAAGAGCAAGAATAGGTTTTAACTTTTTGCCCATTCTGAAGATGGAACTGATTCAAAACTGTGGGTTCTAACAGCAATCTTCAGGTAAATGGATGGAAGTAGAAAATAGTATATTGAATGAGGGCATTGGAACTCAGAGCAGCAAATGTCAAAGGTTGCCCCTCCTCTGTGTTGCTTCAATCCACACCTTCAGATGTGATTATATGACCTGGTATTGTAGACACCAGGAAAGTAATTGAGACCTTTGTGGGAAGCAGGAGAAGGCACTGTAGAAAAGGGACATAGGTGCAAGTAAGAGGGAATTAAGAAAATAGGGCTGTGCTTTTTCAGAAGAACAAAGTTGCCACTGAGAAAAAAAGCCAGAGGAGAGATAAAGAACTCCTTGGATGATTGAAAAAGTTTTAGGGAAATTCTATTTTATGCATGCTTACAATATATGTATATTATATATAAGAGGGCCTGGATACATCTACACATATTTGAAATGAATATGTCACTTGTGAAATAATGACTTTCAGCCCTAAGAGCCATGCATGGTCTAGGTATCGAAAGCTCCTATGCTTCAAATGGGAACTCTGACTTGAGTTATTGGCAGGGGTTTCAGCAGATTCCCCAATCTGTAAAGGCTATTTTCTTGGTTGCTTCCTGCAACTAGAGGGTAAATCCACATTGCAGAAGATTCCACAATCTTCAAACACAGGACTTGGAGGATCTGACCTGGGGTCTCCCCCTGTGAAGTCTAGCTCACAGTCACAAAAGTCCTATGCACGGTGGCAAGGGAAAAAAGGCAATTAAATCTCCTAGCGTTGAGTAAAGCATGCTTGCCATAATAATGACCAGTATGGACATACATACCCAAGAGAGAAAGAGTGTCAGCTGTGTCGTAGGGGTAACCGAGAGCACCTAAGTGAACCTCAGATCTACTCAATGGGATGGAATTCATGTCTGCTACTATACACCTAGCCAACTCCCCATGGCTGGTGATGACATAAACCCTTGAAATTAACCGGTTCCTGCCACATTCCCAGATCAGTATAATTCTCCATTGCATTCTAAACACCTATCTTTATGTCAACAGGTAAATATGTGGCTCTCATTCCTCATCAGAGATGCTTCTTCTGCAGGGTCAGAGATCATTAAAGACGGAAACCAACAAATGTTCAAAATGCAGAGAATCACTGACCCTGTGGGTCCCACCCCAGATTGGTATATCTACAATACAACCCTAACATTAGATTCATAAAACATCTTGGGGTAGACTTTAGTGGGTTCATGGGGGAGGGCAATGTGAGGTAGTATCTCAAAGTAGCCTCAGGGAACCCCAGAACCTGACTGGATTCCCTAAAGTCCTCTCTGCCAGGGTAATTAATAACAGCTGAGAATGGCTTCCAGACCAGCCAAGCAGCAAAGAGACTCAGAGTCCAGACCAATGGCCTGGAGGAACCAGGAACTAGCTGAATTGCCTGGAAGAGATTAGACCAATGAGTAAGTTTGAAGTACCATTCTCCAAACTGATGAGCTGCCTGCAGGCTGTGCAGTGTGCTCCAGGTTCCCAGCTCTGTGAGCTGTCACAGAAGCTGAGGTAGGCCTTGGTGATGCAACTTCCTTTGAGTCATTTCTGCTGCTGTAAGTAACTCCTTACCCATATTCCTGTAAGTAAGCACAAGAACACTCATTGGTTCACCAGGTTGGACGTTGTTGGAAGCTGTAATTTGCTCTGTCATGGGCTTCTTAAGGACGATAGAATAGATATGAATGTTGGGCCTTCCCAGGCAAAGTTTTGTTACACAACAGGGGCATGGGATAGTTTTGGGGATGATTGGAAGGCCCGACGACCAGGAACACTTCTAGAAGGTTGTGTCTTCTCTGTGTGACAAGAGTAGCAGCCATGTAATGTTAACAATATGATTGCCTAAGCATGGCCTGTACATTGCTAACACCAGTCAACATCCACCATGGCTGAGGGAACTCTCATAAGGCCCACCCCTAGAAGAAGAGTCAAGGGCAATTCATAGTGGAGGAAAGGAGAATCAGTCTTCCCAGAGGCAAGATTTAACCCCAAACAACAAACACAAATGCATATGAGCATAACTACATAGACTCTGTGGGATGGTTATCTCTAAGTCTGTCTTTGTCTCTCTGCCTCTGTCTCTCTGTCCCTCTCTCTCTCTCTCTCTCTCTCTCTCTCTCTCTCTCTCTCTCTCTCTCTCTCTCTCTCTCTGTAATTACAAAAGAATTTACGAACTTATGAGGAAGTGAAGAGTGGAAGAGAGGGGAGTTGTTGGAGGAGCAAAATGTGGACACAATATACATTTCAAAGAAATTCTCAAAGTAGTAACACAATAAATGTTTGTAAAAAGAAAGAAACTTTGGGCAAATTTAATACTAGAAAACTAGTAGATGCTTGATCTAAGCCAAGCTGTCTGTCACACCAGGCTTTGGATAAAGTTGTTTGTCAGTTTCTGCTTTGTTTATTGCTGTTTTATTTCAAAATATACCTAAGAAACAGTAGAAAATACGTTCATCTACACTGGATATCAACTAAGACAGAAAGAAAGGACTAGATAACAAACACTAGATAACATAACTGCATTCATAGACTTCATAAACTTAAAAGATCGATGAAAGTCAGTGAGCTAATGATTTCTTTGGTCAACAGAGCCTAATGGAAAGGCAAACGCACAGTGAAGTCATGCTAAAGGTGATTACCTCATAGTCCTTGCACAGTGATGAGCTCCATTCAAACTAGCAAGTCCTGTCAGTCTGTTTGGTGCCGTTACCAACTCATGGCTCTACTTCCTTTCCTCTACTCCCTTTCCATTGCCAGCTAGACCCTGGCATACTTTGCTGTCAAACACACACATCATGACAGCACATAGATAGATACTGAGATAGAGGGGAGAGCTGGAGCAGGGAGAGAATGAGAGATTGTAAATGATCAAAATTACAGGATTCTTCTTTTCCTGAGTATTGTTCTATCTCTTTCCCTTGAAATCACAAAGTTTATTTCCTCACGGCTGAACAGACTTCCATTGTATAATGGTATCCCCTTGACATCATCCGTTCATCTGTAGATGGACAACAGCACAGAGTCTATGGCCTGGCTACTGTAAACGATACTGCTGTAGATACACAAACACTTGCATGTCTGTAGTACACGGATCCTTTTCGGTACATTCCAGGGAGAGTTACAGCTGGATTTTATGGTAGTGCTATTATTAGTGGAATTTGATAGTAGTGCTCAGAGAGGCTGGACTAATTTAAATTTCCACTGGCAGCCCATAAGCGTTCTTTCCCCAGGATCTTTGCCAGCATTGCTGTTGTTTTCTTAATGATTATTGCCTTCTGACCAGGGTGAGATGGAATTGCTGTGTGGTTTTGAGCCATGTATTCCTGATGGCTAAACATGTTCAATGTTTTCATGAACTTATTGGCCATTTGTACTTAACTTCTGGAGAAGTGTTTGCTCATTTCATTTGTGCATTTATTGATTGCCTTATTGGGTTTGGGTGTTGAAGTCATTCAGTTCTTTACTAACTGTAAACACTAAACTCCTCTCAGATGCATAGTGACAAAGATTTTCCCTTTCTTATAGGATGTCACTTCACCCTGTTAAGCGAAGCGCTTTCCTGTACAGGAGCTGTATCATTTCATGGGGTCCCATTTGTCCACACTTGCTAACATTTCCTGAAATGTTGGGGTCTTTTTTGGGAAGTTTTTGTCGTTGCCTAAATCTTGAAATGTTTCCATTGGCAGGTCCAGAGTTTGGGCCCTACATTAAGGTCTGTGATTAAGGTCTCTAAACCCACACCCTGCTAGGTTCCATCTTCAGTGTGCTGGCTGTTCACATTTGTCAGAGAGACAAAGAGCATTTTACAGCCCCTTCTTACCTCGCCCACCCATCATCCTGAAAGGGGGTGAGCTTCTGTTTCCTCCTGCCTTATATTACTGTCTCCCTTTCCTAGTGCTGCGATTAAAGGTGTGAGCTTCCACCATCTGGTTCTGTTTTTATTTTATTTAGACTGGATCAACCTCTTGTAGTCCAGGGTGGTCTTGAACTCCTCATCTTCCTTCTTCCTATTCAAAGGTGCTGGGATTAAAGGTGTGTGCTACCACTGCCTGGCCTCTATAGATAACAAGTGGCTAATGCCACTCTCTGTTCCTCAAGGAAGCCAAACTTGTTAGAGCACAAAAATATCACCATAATTCTCCCTCATGCCTCCCCCCTGCAGCAAACCATCCCCTGAACAGATGCAGCACTAGGGAGAGTGGGCCCTGCCCCTCTCCTGGGTACAATAGTAGAGGTGACCATTTTGCTGGGGAGGGGGGGTTGGACAGGTCAGCAAACTCAGAGAATGTGATGGTGACTGATCTGACCTGGCCCTTCATCAAACACACAGTGTCATGGGCAAGGGACCGATCCCCTCAGCAGACCTTGAGAACTGTGGAAGGTGGGGCAGCTATCCATGTGGTCAGAAGACCAAGAGAGCTGGAGTTAGACCTGCCTCTCACCAGCTGCAGTAGCCTGCAGAGTGGACCTTATATGTTGCCTGAGCAACACAGTAGAGCTGGCCCTGGTGGTATAGGTTTGGGCAAGCTACCCTGGAGCACAGAAAAGCAGGAGAAACAATATTAAAACTTGTTGCTTACTACAAAAGTTGAGCTAGCCGGGGTGTTGCTGGAAAGAACACCTTTGTTTTGAGGATGAGGGAGAGGTGACATGCTGACCAACCCAGCAACCACCCAGACTCTAAAACATGGCTAAGTGTTGGCCCATCCCATCATCCACCCCTTTTGTGATCTGCTGGAGCATGTGAAGGGGCCAGCCCTACAGACACAAAGTTACAGGATCTTCATGACAAGGACAACAACAGGATATTCAAGAGGAGCCCTAGGGAGAGCTGATGTTTATGGTGTAGCAAAACCCAGAGGACTGGGACCAGACCAATGACTCATTGTCCTGAACACTAGCAAGTGCATATGGACTAAAGGTTTACTGTGTGATTCCCTGAGTGCCGTGATGAGATTTATTCTTTTTTTCTCGTTTCTGGTCTTTTAATTTTTTTTCTTTTTTATGTTTGTGGGAGGTAGCAAGGGTAGCAGGGAGATTTGAAAGGCAGGGACATACGTGGAATTGGTATCCAGGAAGCAAAACCTACAAAGCAAACATATAAATTTTATGTTGGGAACATAATATGAAATTGGACCTAGAATTCTGAAACAAACCCATTTCATAACTACAATACCCCTAGAAATGAGCACATCCATCAGAACAGAGACGATTATGTAGCCATCTCTGTGGGAAGATAGATGCTTTTCCACTGGGACTAATACAAAATACCTGTATGTATTCATGCTATTTAATCTCCTAAACTCTTTTTATTCAATTTCCCAATTTTGTCAGTTACCTCAGAGAGAAATAAAGTTTCTCCTAGCCCCCCAAACATACTATATTTACTTATCTATTTAAATATTTGTCACCGTGTGTCTATGTGTTTCTGTGTGTGCCTATATTCATGCCTGTGGGCTTCTCATGGTGAACATGGACAAGTCAGAGTAAAACACCTGAGAGTTGTTTCCCTCTTAATACCATGTGGGTCTCTACCGTCAAGCTGAGCTTGTCATTGGATGCAAAAGGCCTTTGTGACCAACAGCTTCACTTGTGTGTCATCTTGGAAAATCTCAGGGTTCTTTTCCCAGCATCCCTCAGTGTTTGCCTAAGTACACTTGCATCCACAGTCATAAATTACGTTGCTCTCAGGTCAGCCATTCATATAGGCACTGGACGGGGCCTGTTTGCAACCTGGAGAATTAATAGTTCTGAATGTAGTCAGTCAGCAGTAGACCAGACATTTAACGCGAACACTCTGGTGTCAGAAGCAGATGGATCTCTGTTCGTATGAGGCTAGCCTGATCAAAAGATGTACTTTCACGAGAGGCTCAAAAGGTACACAGAGAACCCCTGTCTTAAACAGCCAAAAAAATATTTCTGAATATTATGGTCTCCCAGCAGCAAGACTGGAGTATAGAGATTCTCGGGATCAGTTCCCTTCAAAGAACAAAAGTTCTTGGAAGGACAGCAGCTCACACTGAACCTTCTGCAAGTCTACCTACTGATTAGAATTTCTGTAATAGTGGAGAACTTGGGACACTGCAGCTCAGGGCTCAACCACACTTTGTCTTGGGATATCTTTATCCTCCGTGGTAGACATTCACACACCAGCCCTGTGCCTGCTCTCACAGGCTGTGATTGGCCGGTGACTTGGAAATGTACTGAGAAACCAATAGATGGCACCAAGTTAGGGGCTTCCAGTGTCACTAGATGGCTTCTCCGGACAGTGGCGCAGAATTGCCTACACTGTTGCAATCATTAGACATATTTCTTCCAATGCATTTCAAAATGGCAGGCTCTTGAATATTCTTTGTTCTGGTATTATAAAAACATAATGAGCAAGTGGCCACATTGGAACATGGAATTCAGGGATACCCAAATTTGAGATCAAAGGCTAAGGTCAAGCTGCAGAAGCAGTTTGGCATTTGTGCTCCTGGACAGGTGGGGTAGCCAGGGTAAGGAGAGCTGGTTTCAGGTACATGAAGCACATCCTGGCCCTTATGTCAGCCGGGTCTCCCTGGATTCTGGGGGCTGGATGACACCATGCAGAGTGGTGTAGCTGGTTTTGTCAGCAGGCACTCCTTTCCTTGGGGGTAGGGAAGACCGGACCAAAGATCTCTCCTCAGTCACCTCTGGAAGTCTGGAACTCTTCTGTGTCCGCAGCCTTGACATCACGTTCAGAATTCCTTTTCTTTCTGTGAAAAAAGCACAAACACATCCTCAACCCCAAATATATATAGGTCGGGTTTTTTCATGATGCATTGTAAGGACTTTTTTACCTTGTCTTAGCAAAGGTCAGCTTGGTGTCAACAAGCCAGATCCGTTTGCATCAGGATCTGCTGGCAACTTGTATGAGTTGCTTTGAAGGACTCTGGTCTGCTTTGGAGCTGAGTTGCAGACTAAACATCAGACTGCTTTAAACTTGGGGACACAGAACTCATTTTAATTAAAATATTAACCTCTCTTCACTTAAGAAGGGGGAAAATTGGGGGTTTCTGTGACTGTTGCCCAGAGGCTGGAACTGGTGGTATATGATAACAACAATGTATGTCATTGTACTCCCACTGAATTTGAGGTTATGATATTTGCAACTGCTTATAGATAATGGGTAAAGTTTGACACATGTTGTAAAGTGTTTGGTTTTAATGCATATGTTTAAAATTTTGGATTTTGATCCCTTTTACACTGCCCTAATTTTTTGGCAGGCAGCATACGTAACTTTATGTGGAGTAGGCACTTAGGAAGGAGGACATACCATAGGCCAGACTAAAAGGTGAATACTGGGTTGGGAAAAAGCCCTTTCTTCTTATCTGGAGATGGAGTTATTGGTGCCAAAACTATATCATTATATCTTTTGTTTGAGGAGCTCCTCAGAGTCTTTTCATTAATGACAGACGCAGGGGCCCAATGACGGGAGTTAGTGTGGATCCTCGCCTGAATAGCACACCATACAGAGGTTGTAGAAACCGGCTCAACATGGCATGGTTCAGGTATGAGGGTGCTCTCCACATGGCCTAAGACAGGGTGCCCTGTGATCTGCTTACTTTAACCCTGCTAGATGCCTTTTACTTGAGGAGCTCCAAGGACGGGCGACTTATGGCAGGATAATCCCCCAACCTAAGGCAGGGCCCTGGGAACCCTAGGAAGGGTAAGGGGGAAAAAAAAAAGGCCTGGTCCACACTCGACCTAGTAGTCATCGGGCACCCCTCTGTTCCCAGGAGAGAGGGATTACTTCACCACTCGAGAGGAGGGTCTCTCCTTGTCTCAGTCCCTTCTCCTTTGCTCTGACACCATGGTTGACTCTGACTGGTGCTCTCCACTTGATAGCTGCCTGCCTTTGTATGGGAGGGGGGAGGGGATCTGTTGGGAGCTGTTTCCCCCTAGAGATCATTGCAGGAACCATCGCCCTGGGGAGACTACGGGGAACCCCACACCCATGGTTGTACTGGGATTGGTTCTGTTGCCCCACACCCAGTTGAAGCTGTTAATGGAGAAAAATAAAATAAATAAATATATATATATATATAAAAAAGAAGTATCCCAAAGAATTGTATCCAAATACAAGAGCCTATATGAGAGGGAGCCTTTGGCTTTAAACCACCATACATAATGAAGTAAACAGGGAAAGCATTATTTGTGATTCTTTTGTATGTGGCGGCATAAGGAATCATTCTATTTGAAGCATATTAATAAAAAGTGCTACTCTAAAAAAAAAGGCTAAGGTCACTCAAATGTGGGTACAGAATAAAGTAGAGCCTGTCTCCTGGGAGGTGAGAGTTCTGTTTCTGTACAGAGTGGCTTCTGTACCAGCCTCAGTGGTAGTGTTAGGGAGTAGCCTCTTTATCTTCTTACTGAATTTTCCTTTAAAAATTAATTAGACTTCAGAATCCTGATAGTTTCAGTTGTACATATCTGTTTATTGTAATGTATATTTCCTACATTCTGAGTCATATTTCCCACATATTTGTTCACTTTCTATGAATATGATTTTCCTTCACTGTTAGCAGTGATCAGCTCAGACTTATGGCCCTGCTTTCCACTGTGAGGATTAGGAGTAGCTTCCCTCAGCTATGAACTCCAAGTGCATCCACATCTGATCTTGACAGCACACTCTGGAGTAGCCCTGTCCCTGGGACAGTGACTGAGTCATGAGCAGATAATGCAAATAACCCTGGATGAGACCATACTTGAAGGAACTAACTGGTCAGATTTCCTGTTAAAAAGCTCCCACCAACTCATTTGACAGCTTCTCTCTTTCCCAAACGTGTCTTCTTCACTTGGTCTCCTGTCTTGTTAGACCTTGGGTAAGGGATTTGCTTTTGCTGTGTTCAATTCAGACCAAGGCACAATATTCTGAGTTGAGAGGTGGAGGAGAGAAGCATATTTTTCACCCTGATGCCCTGTCCTAGAGAATGTGGAGAAGCTGGGGAAAGATGTTCACTGAAGGCGACTTGTTTGGACAGGAAGACCTTGTGCCTGAATGCCTGTGACAGATGGGTGGAACACCAGGGTCTCCAGGTGCAATCTAGGCAGCTGCAGGGCAGAGCTTCTCTACTGACAAAGGTGACTCTCTGGCTTCCCAGACCTCTTGCCTCAGGCCCTGCTTTCTGATTTGACCAAGAGCACACACCTCACTTCTCAGAGAACAGGGAACTGGAATGACCAAATGAGTTCCAAGACCAAATGAGGATGCCTGACCATTGCTTGCAGTCTAGGAGGAGTGAGGCTGTTATTAAGGACAACAGTCAACTTCCTGGAATGTGAATAGGGAAGTAGAGAAACCGTGATTAACGAGTTGTGCCCACCGCCCCATCTCATGAATGGAAACCAGCTTGCTAACTTCCCCAACTCTGCTGGTATCTTCCCAACATAACCCCAAGTTCCTTTCTCCTTATTGGCACCATATCTTGGCCCAGAACTCTGGTAGTGACCTCTTCTTCCAACAGAGACCAGGCCAGCATACTGAATTCCAGGTAAGACTGCCCCCACCATGTCCACCCACTCTTGAGAACTGTATTCCAATTGCTTTTCCTGTCCTTCTCACCATATCCAGTCCCACTCCTCTGGTGCAAGGCTTACACCCCATCAAAGACCAGGCTAGCTTCCTGGAAAGCAGGTAAGCCACCCCCATTTCCCTAATGTTGAGTGCCCAACATCACTGCTCCCCGTCATCCTAGTCACCACAACCCGGCTCACACCTCCGGTGGAAGCCCCTCTTTCACCAGAGGCTAGGCTAACATCCTCAATAAGACTGCTCCTGACATTGTCTACTCTGGCCCCGCCTAGCACTTATTTATTTAATGGAGAGGATCACCTATACTTTCCGAGGTTCAGTCCACTATCATCATGACAAGTAGCTTGACAGCGTGAAGGCAGAGCTGGTGTTGGAGGAGTAGCTGAGAATCCAATGTCCTGTAGACAACAGGAAGTTATTTGAGACAATGGGCCATATCCTGAGCATAGGAAACTTCAACGCCCACCTCCATATTGACATATTTCCTTCAACAAGGCCTTGTCTACTACAACAAAGCCACACTTCCCAATACTGCTACTAACTGTGAGGTTACGGGGTAGAGTTATAATTAGACTACCACACTCCATTGCCTGGCCCCATAAACTTAACAATATCATAATTTTCTCTGATGAGGTAGGACCATAGTTAGTGACAGAAAACACACTGGGCCAAGCTGAGCAACATAGTGAGATCCTGTCTCTGATAACAATTCTCCTTCCCACATGACAACGGCTCAGTTTGTCACTGTTTGTAATACTGGCACTGTGCACAGTCACAGAACAGACAGGGATTCTGTTTTTGGAGGGCTTTCCATGACGAAGATGTGAAAATGCTCATGATAATAGCAAAACCACCTATAAGATCCTCTCTGCCCATTTACTGTAGAATGGTGGGACACAGTCACTGTGCCCTAAGCACATGGTTGAATGCAAGTCAATGATGGTGAGGATTTACACTATATGGCCTTGAGAGGGTACATGGATGGGCCTGGCACATAAACACAATGCAGAAGAAGGGAAGCGATCCACAAATAGAAACATGTGGTATGGTTTCTACTATATAGCTCGATATAAACTGCATTGTTTATGGAATTGCACCCTACAGCATTCCAAGCGGGGAGACCTGAGGAGCTGGCTGGACTTTCCAGGTTTCATTATCAATTGCTTCAACCGCCAGGTTTCCCACCTGTAGGTGGAAGGGTGCCAGTCAGTTTTGGCCCGATTTCTTCTTCTGACTCCTGCACCAGGAGGAAGAAAGACCAAGTATGTGAAAAAGTTAAACCCAGGAGTTGGCTCAGAGGAACAAATCCTGAGGATTGTTTGTGTGTGCCTGTGTGTGTGTGTGCGTGTGCTTGTGTGTCAACAGGCATAGAACCGGATTCTTTACACAAGTTTGTTGATATCTTGCTCACTCAGCTATGGTTCCTAGTCATGTTATACTATTTGTTTAGAGACCTGAAATCTAATTTTGTTTCAAAACTGCTCTTGAACTTGGGATCATCTTCTCTCAGCATAAACAGTGACAGAGATGCAGGTCTCTCTCAACAATCAAGGCTCCTCTTTATTTTAAGAATTTTAAACATTTGATTGTGGAAGTGTTTGCCTCTGTTAAGGTTACTCCAAGATGTCAGTTGGTGGAGAACACCTATATTCTTGGCAATTGCATGGGATCTTTAGGAATTCCCACTGGGCCACTATGGATAACAACTCTATTAGATGTTACCTAACCCCAATACTGGAACGTCCTTTGGTGATAAGAGATGGGCAGTTGGGATTCTGTCTCTCCCATTATTTGGTGATGTCATTTCAATCTCCACCACATATGTATATATTTGAAAAGGTTTCTACTGTTTTAGTTTTCTATAATAGCCCTCAAATAGTCCTTAATATCACTGTCTCTCCCGATGTAACCCTGTGGAAGGGGGCGGAAAGAGTACAGGAGTCAGCCTGGCAGGAGGACCCTAAGAGAAAAAGTCCCTCTAAGTCAACTTGAGCAAAGCTCCTATGAACTCACAGAGACTGCAGCAGAATGCACAGGCCCTGCATAGGTCTGCACCAGGTACTTTGTGCCTATATCATGGCTTCCTGGTTAGTGTTTTCATGGGATTCCTAAATGATCAAACATGTGATGAGTCTCTGATTCGTGTGCTTTCGTTAGGCACTTTTCCTCCTGTGGGTTTGTCTTGTCCAACTTTTATGTGATAGTTTTTGTTTGGTCTTGTTATACTTTCTTTTGTTATATTGTTTAAAAATGAATGAATGAAAGAATGAAAGTAAGAAAGAATGAATGTAAAGTGAGCCAATATGATAAACAGTAACAACAGAACTGGCACACCTGTTTGGAGAGGAAACTCAGGTTACTACATTGGAGTGACCTCCAGGTATATGAACCACTCCAAGGCAGCTCTCATGCTAAGGATTAGTTGACACCATATAGTGCCCTCTCCTGTGCAAGACAGTAGAGCTGACCATGTTGCTGTGGGGGACAGGCAAGCAAACTCTGAGAATGTAGGGTGAGTGATCTATCCGGTCCCAGCCCTTCATCTAACATACAGTGATATGGGCAAGAGACAGAAGCCCCCTCTGCACACCTCAAGGCCTGTGGAACGTGGAGAAGCTGTCCATGTGGTCAGAAGACCCAGAGAGCTGGAGTTAACCCTGCCTCTCACCAGCTGCAGCAGTCTGCAGAGTCAAACTTACACATTGCATGAGCAACACAGTAGAGCTAGCCCTGTTAATAGTTATGGGCAAGCTACCCTGGAGCACAGAAGAACAGAAGAAAAATCTGAAACCTTGCTGCTCACTGCATAAGGTGAGCTAGCTGGGGTGTTGCTGGAAAATCACGCTTGTTTTGAGGTTGAGGGAGAGCTGGTGGGCTGACCAACCCAGCAACCACCCACACCCCAAAACATGGCTAACTGCTGGCCCATCCCATCATTCACCCCTTCTGTGATCTGCTGGAGCACTTGAAGGGTCAGCCCTATAGACCCAAAGTTACAGGATCTTCATGACAAAGACAACAACAGGATATTCAAGAGGATCCCTAGGGACAGCTGCTGTCGATGGTGTAGCAAAAACCAGAGGCCTGGGATCAGACCAATGACTCATTGTCCTAAACACTAGCAAGTACATATGGACTAAAGGTTTACTGTGTGACTCCCTGAGTCACTACAGCAGCTGCGATGAGATTTTCCTGTCCTTTCTTTCTCATTTCTTTTATTGTAATTTTTGTTTTCCTTTTTTTGGTTGGCGGGAGTTAGTAAGGCCAGTGGGGTGATTAGAAGGGATGGGGATATGAGAGGGATTGGGATCCAAGAAGCAAAACCTACAAGGCAAAATTAAAAATGTTAATTTGGGAAAATAATATGAAATTGGGCCTAGAATTGTGAAACAAACCCATTTCATAACTACAATATCCCTGGAAATGCGCACATCCATCAGATCAGAGACGATTATGTAGCCATCTCTGGGAAGACACATTCCTTTCCACTGGGACTAATACAAAATACCTGTATATGTTCATTCTGCTTAATCTCCTAAACTCTTTTTATACAATTTCCCAATTTTGTCAGACACCTCAAAGTGAAATAAAGTTTCTCCTAGCCCCCCAAACATGCTACAATTACTTATCTATTAAATATTTGTCACCATGTGTATCTGTGTGTCTGTGTGTGTGCCTATATTCATGCCTGCAGGCTTCTCATGGTGAACATGGACAAGTCAGAGTGAAACACCTGGTAGTTTTTTCCCTTCTTAGTACCATGTGGGTCTCTACTATCAAGCTGAGCTTGTCATTGGATGCAAAATGCCTTGTGACCAAGAGTCTCACTTGTGTCTCATCTTGGAGACCCCAGGGATCTTTTCCCAGCATCCCTCAGTGTTTGCCTAAATACACTTGCATCCACAGTCATATCCACGTTGTTCTCAGGTCAGCCATTCACATAGGCACTAGATGGGGGCCTGTTTGCAACCTGGAGAATTAATAGTTCTGAATGTAGCCTGTCAGTGGTGGACCAGACATTTATTCCCGCACTTGTGTGGCGGGGGCAGATGTATCTCTGTGAGTATAACGCTAGCATGATCTACAGAGAGAGTTTCCAAATATGCTACAAAGGTATGTTGAGAAATTCTATCTCAAAAAAATATTTCTGAATATCCAGCAAAAGTGGAGTGTAGAGTTTCTCAGGATCAGTTCCCTCCTGAGAACAAAAGTTCCTGGAAGGACAACAGCTTACTCTGAACCTTCTGCAAGTCTAACTACTGATTAGAATTTCTGTAACTGTGGAGAGCTTGGGACATTGCACCTCACAGCTCAACCACACTGTCTTGGGATATCTTTATCCCCCATGGTAGACATTCACACACCAGCCCTTTGCCTAACCTCACATCCTTTGACTGGCTGGTGACTTGGAAATGTACTAAAAAAACAATTGGATGGCATCAAGTTAGGGGTTACCATTGTAACCAGATGGCAGCTCAGGCCCATAGCACAGAATTCTACACTTTGTTGCAATCTTCAGACATATTTCTTCCAAAGTATTTCAAAATGGATTGGCTTGTGACTATTCTTTATTCTAGTAGCACAAAAACATGACAAGATAGTGGCCACTTTGGAACATGGAATTCAGGGTTACGTGAATTTGAGATCAAAGTCTAAGGTCACTCAAATGTGAGTGCAAAATAAACTAGAGTCTGTAGCCTTGGATGTGAGAGTTGTGTATCTGTATGGAGTGGTTTCGCTACTAACCTCAGTGGTAGAGATTGGGATCATCCTCTTTTCTTTGTCTTCCGATTGATCTTTCCTTTAAAAATTAATTAGACATCAGAATCCTGATGGCTTCAGTTGAACATATCTGTTTATAGTAATGTATATTTTCTACATTCTGAGTCATATTTCCCGTATATTTGTTCACTTTCTGTGAATATGATTTTCCTTCATCGTTAGCAGTGATCAGCTCAGACTTATGGCCATGCTTTCCACTGTGAGGATTAGGAGTAGCTTCCCTCAGCTATGAACTCCAAGTGCATCCACATCTGATCTTGACAGCAAACTCTGGAGTAGTCCTGTCCCTGGGACAGTGACTGAGTCATGAGCAGATAATGCAAATAACCTTGGATGAGACCATACTCGAAGGAACTAACTGGTCAGATTTCCTGTTAAAAAGCTCCCACCAACTCAGTTGACAGCTTCTCTCCTTCCCAAAGGTGTCTTTACTTGGTCGCCTGTCTTGTTAGACCTTGGGTAAGGAATTTGCTTTTGCTGTGTTCAATTCAGATCAAGGCACAATATTCTGAGTTGAGAGGTGGAGGTGAGAAGCAAATTTCTCACCCTGATGCCCTGTCCTAGAGAATGTGGAGAAGCTGGGGAAAGATGTTCACTGAAGTCGACTAGTTTAGACAGGAAGACCTTGTGCCTGAATGCCTGTGACAGATGGGTGGAACACCAGGGGCTCCAGGTGGGTGCAATCTAGGCAGCTGCAGGACAGAGCTTCTCTACTGACAAAGGTGACTCTCTGGCTTATCAAACTTGTTGCCTCGGGCCCTGATTTTTGATTTGACGAAGAGCAGACACCCCACCTCTCAGAGAACAGGGAACTGGACTGATAAAATGAGTTCCAAGACCAAATGAGGATGCCTGACCATTGCTTGCAGTCTAGGAGGGGTGAGGTTATTATTAAAGACAACAGTCAACTGCCTAGAAGGTGGATACAGAAATAAAGATGCCGTGATTAACCAGTTGTGCCCCCCCTCCCGTCTCATGAAAGAAAATCTAGTTTGTTAACTTCGTTTGCACCATTCTGATAAAAGAAATTAGTAAATGGGAGGGAACTGAATGCTGAACAAACCAAGAAGTCTTTTTTCATTAAGAAGGAGTGAGGAGATCATATCGTGGTTTGTATGTACCTCTGGCACAAGCTTCCACCCCATTAGATTCCAGACCAGCTCCTTGAAAACCAGCCCCACATCTCTGGTGGAAATTTTCCATTTTACAGAGTCCAAGCCAGCACTCTGAACACCTGGTAAGATTTTCCAACTCTTCTGGTGTCTTCCCAATTTAATCCCAACTCTTGGCACCATATCCTAGCCCAGAAACCTGGAATAAACCCCTCTTCCAACAGAGAACAGGCCAGCATCCTGAATCTCAGGTAAGACTGCCCCCCACCATGTCCATTCTTGAGAACAGTATTCCAGTTGCCCTTCCTCTCCTTGTCACCATATCCAGGCCCACTCATCTGGTGGAAGGCTTCCATCCCATCAAAAAACTTAGAAACCAGGTAAGCCACCCCCATTTCCCTATCGATGATTGTCCAACATTACTGATCCCCTCATCCTAGTTACCACAACCCGGCCCACACCTTCGGTGGAAGCCCCTCTTTCACCAGAGGCTAGGCCCGCATCCTCAATAAGACTGCTCCTGACATTGTCTAATCTGGCCCTGCCTAGCACCTATTGTCCCTCCTCTGATCATCAACATCCTTGTCCGCAACTCGGGAGGAAGTCTTTCTCTACATCAGAGGCCAGGCCAGAATTCTGATACCCAGAGATCAATTCAGAATCCTGAACCTCAGTGTCTTAGGGTTTCTGTTGCTCTGAAGAGACACCAAGACCACAGCAACTTGTATAAATAAAAACATCTAATGGAGAGGATCACTTATACTTTCAGAGGTTCAGTGCACTATCATCATGACAAGCAACCTGACAGCATGAAGGCAGAGCTGGTGTTGTGGTGTAGCTTAGAATTCTACATCATGTCAGCAACAGGAAGTCATCTGAGACAATGGGCCATATCTTGAGCATAGGAAACCTCAACACCCACCTCCATATTGACATGTTTCCTTAAACAAGGCCTTGCCTACTACAACAAAGCCACTCTTACTAATAGTGTTACTCCCTGTGAGATTACGGGGAACAATTATATTTAGACCACCACATTCCATTGCCTGACCACATAAATTTAACAATATCATGATGCTAAATTCATTTAGTTCAAACTGAAAAATCTCCAGAGTTGATCAAAGTCTCAACAGTGTTTTACAGTCCTAAGTTTCTTCTGAGATTCATGTAATCTCTTAATTGTAATCCCTTACACATTCAGAATAATCAGGTCACATGCTTCCAACAGTTACTGGCACATGACAGACATTACCATCCAAAACGTAGGGAAGGGAGTATAGTGAGGAAATTCTAGACTACTGAAAGACTGACAGCCAGCTGGGCAAACTACAAACTCTGCATCTCCATGCCTGATGTCCAAGCACTCCTCAGATCTCCTACTCTGTTCAGCTTTGCTGACTTCAATAGACTTCTTTCTCTTGGGCCGGTTCCACTGCCTGTTAGCAGGTCTCCTTGGCAGGTATCCCATGACTCTGACATCTCTAATACCTTGTGTCTTCAAGGCAACCCAGGCTTCAATTCCACAGCTTTACACAATGTCCTCTAGGCTTCTATTTAGGGACATGCCTGGCCTCAGGAGCTTTCACTAGGCACAGAGGCAAATTCTATAGCCTGTTTCTGCTAGACTTAATTCTAAAGTGGACCACCTTGCTGAAGCTGCTAAATTTTTTTACTTACTTGGGTACAACATGGTCCCATCATTCAATTACATCTTCATCATTTTTCTGTCCTTCGCTGCCTAAAGTTGGCTATCCTGAAAGTTGCTCTGTAGAACAGTCTGGCCTGAAACATAGATCCAAAGCCTCTGCCTTCCAAGTGCTAGGATTAGAGGTGTGATCTAACACACCTGGCTCAAACTTTTCTTTGTTGCTTTTCACAAGTTGGAAACATAGCCGGGTGGGATCTGGCCCTGTGGTTACCACTCTCTGTATTGCATTTCTTTTTTTAAAATATTTATTTATTTACTATGTGTACAGTATTCTGCTTGCAGCACCAGAAGAGGGCCCCAAATCTCACTACAAAAGGTTTGGAGTCCCCATGTGGTTGCTGGGAATTGAACTCAGGACCTTTGGAAGAGCAGTCAGTGCTCTTAACCTCTGAGCCATCTCTCCAGCCCCCTGTAATTCCATTTCTTAAGCCATTTATCCTTGAACATAGAACGTAACAGTATTCTGATTCCCTGTGCTCTTTTTCTCCTCAAAGTTAATATTTTGTAATTTACCTAGCTCAGTTTACTCCTTGTCTTTATAGATCTTCATTAGAGTTACCAGTAATAACTACATGGCGAGTGTATAGTGGACTTTTTTGAGATGTCTCTTCTTAATGGAATTAATTCATTTGCTTTACCGAAGCTTCTCAGTTTCAGGAGGTCCCATTTATTCATTGTTGCTCTCATTGTCTGTGCTACTGGGGTTATATGTAGGAAGTGATCTCCTGTGCCCATGTATTGCAGGCTACTGCCCTCTTTCTGTCCTATTAGGTTTAGTGTGGTGGGATTTATATTGAGGTTTTTTAATCCATTTGGACTTGAGTTTTGTGCATATCCCCATTTAAATATAAAAAACATATACAAACAATATTTGGGACATAGGCATGGTTTTTCTCCAAAATGCTTCATGCTGTTTATTATGCAAAGTAATTTTCTCAGGGGTGTGTTCATAGCAACCATTCAGGTGGTCTTGTTCCATCAAACCACATCAGTCTGGAAGCAATCCACAGGTTCTCATCCTCTGTGTAAACAAGGGAAGTACCTCTTTTCCAAAGCAACATCTCCTTAGACCCAAATTTGGAAGTAATGATACTTTATAATATATATGCTGGTTTCACTTAGCAAGCCATACAATGAAATGTCTCTGTACTTAGCTCATTCACAGTCAAAAAATTCCAAAATAACACAATAATATACATAATACAGATTCTCTGTGAATTTTGCATTTTCTCGTGGCTTTTCTTTATTCCTTTTAATCTATGACTATCTGTACTCTGTCTCTTTATAGAATTTTCATTTTTTAAAAGAGTATTAACTTTATGTTATGATTCTCTATACTCTTTTTCTTCTCTCATCCAAGCCTACATACATTTATCCAATACTATGACTCATCTGGCTTCATCTTTATTGCATACTGCAATTCTTTACTGTCTTGGAGCACTTTTTAAATGCTAAGCACTTCTTGAAACTTAAGCTGCAGCATTACTACAGTATATATGGTACTTCCTGCTTGCTTCATACAGTCCAGCATGGGTGAGCTCTTTGCTGCCTCTGAGAGCCATGCACACAGCCCCATTCTCAGGCACACAGCCAGTCCATGTCACCATTAAGCAAGCTGCAGCAGTCTGCTCACAAACCCCATTCCAGTGCTCTGTTGCCAGACCTCCTGTCTGAAAGAGTCAGAGTTTGCGCTGGCACCATGGCCAAGAATGCACCATTTTAAAATGGCATGGCCTTTTTCCTGCTACAGCTAAGTCAGGAAAACATCTCTTAAAGGAGCTACTGCATGCCAGCAGTAAACAGCAAGAATTTGTGTTAAACATTGTATTTTTGTTTCTAGAATTAAACTCTCTCATGTTTTAACATGGATGTTAGTTAGCCATGTTGACACCAATCTGTTGTAGGGGTCTGCTTGTTCATTCTGGCTGCCCAGAACCGAAATAATCACGCAGAAGCCATGTTGTTTGCAATTATGTATGGCTAATAGCTTAAGCATATTTCTGGTTAAATTCATATCCTAAACTAACTTATCCCTATTATTCTGTATATTGCCATATGGCTGTTGTTTACCAGCTAAATTTTCCAGCGTCTGTTTCAGGCAGAAGATCCATGGCTTCTCTCTGACTCAGCAATTTTTCCCCCGTATTCAGCCTAGCTTCCCCTGCCTACCTCTATTCCCAGTTCAGACCTAAGTCAGTTTCTTTATTCATTAACCAATAGTATTTACAGTTTAGGGAGGGGAATCCCACATCACCTGTCTGCCCTCTCCTTTGCAGGTTTCTCCTGGGTCTGGCGTCTTCAAAAATTTGGGTTCTCCAGGGCATTCCAGGATTCACTTCAGTACATCACACAGAGGCTTCCCAAGGCTGCATAGCAGGGACTCTCTAACATAAGCTTGGCTTCAGATCCTTGCTATGAAAATGGAAGATCACACTTCCCCTTTTCTAGTGTAACCTTCATGACTCAAATCCAGCATCACGTAGACAACACATCTAAGCTTAGTCATAAACTTGGGGAAACCCTCAACCACTTAAGTACATTTGAGTATCTTTGATTGGTTTCTGCTTTCTGTGTCCAAAGAGCTGTAGGCCTCTTTATATTTCACAGATTGGGAACCTGGGTGTGGGGTCCTGCCCTGGATGCATGCTTCTTTTTCTTCTTCTTCAGTGGAATAGGCAACTCTTGAATAACTCTATGGCTTTCATCACAAGCCTTGGCTCCAGAACTAACTTCCCCATTGTCCCTTTCTCCTCAGACTGCACAAACTGTATCGTGTTTTGTCCCTCTTGCTCATTTTCTTTGCACAGCTCAACAGAGACAACATAGATAACATGACAGAGTCAGTGTTTGATTGTCTTGAAACCTCTCCACCAAGGAAATCCATGCACTTAACTTAAGAGGAAGGGAGAAAGTAGCTTAAATACTGTAAGTTTTGCCACTGTCATACTTGAACTGGGCCTCCAACTTTCTCACAGTCCTCAGCACCACGGTCTTCCAAGCTCCTGGTAGGATGGTCCATAAATCTCCACCTACAGCATTCAACAGCTTTCCCTGTACAAAATCCTAACAGTGTCAGGTCTTATACAGCAACAGCCTACTTCCTTGAACCAGGGTCTACATCACTTTGTTTTCTAATGCTGTAGCAAGACACCAGAACCAATGTAACTTTAAGAAGTAAGAGTCATTGACCTTGAAGTTCTAGAGGGTCAGAGGTCCTGGCGGCAGGGCAAGAATGGCTGTGAGAATGGCTGAGGGTTCACATCTCCAACCACAAGCAGGAGGCAGTGAGCTTTGATGTGGGAGAGTCTTCTGTTTTGCGTTGTTTTCATTGGTTAATAAAGAAACTGCCTTGGCCCTTTAATAGGACAGAAAATTAGGTAGGTGTAGTGGACAGGTCACAATGCTGTGAGAAAGAAAGCCGAGTCAGTAAGTAGCCATGATTCTCTGACCCGATACAGATGCAAGTTAAGATCTTTCCTGGTAAACCACCTCATTGTGCTACACAGATTACTAAATATGGGTTAAAACAAGGTGTGAGAATTAGCCAATAAGAGGCTACACAGTATTTAAAAGAATACAGTTTCCTTGTAATTATTTCGGGTAAAGCTTTCCTGGAGCAGGGGCCACGGCCAGCCGCTCCCACTACTACAGAGCTTAATGACTAAGGCAGGAGTACTTTAAAACCTTAATACTGGACTGTAGCATGGATTCTAGTTTATCTTAATGAATAAAATATGGAGTCAGATGTTAGGGGTTAATGCTAAACATCAGAGAAGCAATGCGGCCAGCCACTAGTGAATTCTCACCTCTACCAATGCTCAGACACGAATAGCAATCCTGTCCTCAGACTGCAACCTCAGATTGCAACTGTGTCCACCAAACCTCAGACTGCCTGAGATCCGGTCTTTTCTGCCTTATATTTTTCTCTCCACCCAGCCATATCATCCTTGTCTCCCTGCCCTAGTGCTGGGATTAAAGGGGTGGGATCCCAATGGTGGGATCAACTTTCTGTGAGCTCTGTTTCTCTTCTATACAGATTCACCCTAAAGTAGCCAATGGTGGCCTTGATATGCATCTGTCGCCTTGTCCTGGGACTAAAGGTGTGTGAAAATACTTCCTGGGCGCTAATAGCTTAGTTCTGCTCTCTGAACTTCAGGCAAACTTTATTTATTAAAACAGAAGCACAATATCACTACACTTGACTCAATGACACACATCCTCTATCAATGCTACACTTCCTAATCCTTTTCAAAAGGTCCATCAACGGGGGACCAAGAACAACAGGACCCTATGGAGGCCATTCTCCTCCACACTACCTGAGTGCACAACTTCTCCCTCATTGACTCTCAACCTCCTAAATATCCTGAACACTCATGAAATACTTTGCTTTTCCACAGGGAGATTTTACCTCGTGGGTTGAACTCAGCTTTGACTGGTAGTTTCTGTGTTGCTTGTGCTCTTTTCTGTTATGCAGGAACTTTTTTTCTTATTTCTTATTTATTTATTTATTAAAGATTTCTGTCTCTTTCCCGCCACCGCCTCCCATTTCCCTCCCCCTCTCCTAATCAAGTCCTCCTCCCTCAAAGAGCAATCAGGGTTCCCTGCCCTATGGGAAGTCCAAGGACCACCCACCTCCATCCAGGTCTAGTATGGTGAGCATCCAAACTGCCTAGGCTCCCACAAAGCCAGTACGTGCAGTAGGATCAAAAACCCATTGCCGGGGGCTGGAGAGACGGCTCAGAGGTTAAGAGCATTGCCTGCGCTTCCAAAGGTCCTGAGTTCAATTCCCAGTAACCACATGGTGGCTCACAACCATCTGTAATGGGGGTCTGGTGCCCTCTTCTGGCCTGAAGGCATACAGACAGAATATTGTATACATAGTAAATAAATAAATAAATATTAAAAAAATCATTACCATTGTTCTTGAGTTCTCAGTAGTCCTCATTGTCTGCAGGAACTTTACTCCTGGAGTTTTTACTGAACCACAATTGTATTGTCCTGAGACCCACAGGCTACCACAACATCATAGGGGACTAATCTCTCCCAAATGAGAGGAAGTAAGTACTCTCCTGGATAGGTTTGAAATCCAAGACACACCTCCAATTATTAGGAACAGCCCATATCTCAGTGTTTCACAAATGCACACACACACACACACACACAAAGTGTGTTCTCTAAGGTAGGCCAGTCCTTTGGAAAATAAGATGTTTCAGAACCAAATCCAGCCTAGAAACACACTGGACCAATATAGCAGTACCCCAAACACACATTTTAACCCTGATGTACGTGGTAAACTGTACCTCTGTTCTTGGGTGTAAACTTGAATTCATAATCTGCCATGATTGTTTCCTTGGCACATAGGGGGAGGGGAGGCTCAGAAAGTATGAGTCCTTTCTGAGATTTGTTCACCTTTGTAGTCGCTGTTGTGTGTCTTTGTTTTCAATAACATTTCTCAGTCTGAGCACAGAGGGAGAGTTTGAAAGAAATACTTTATTACAGGATACTTATGATAGATGATTTAGGAAGCGCTTCTGTACAGCAGGATGTGTGTGGGCTATTGTGATACCACTGAGAACCTTGTCTTGGAGTTGATGTGGTTTAGGGAGATGGAGGACGGCAATATCAGGGGGTGATCTGCTCAGTCCAGTTCTCGCTCCTGGTGTCCAGGTGCCTTGTAGTTTCAGTCAGTGTGGTTTCTTTGAGAAGGTTGTCCTTGGGGGCATTGTGAATAGGAAGATCTGGACAGCCTGGTTGCTATGTCCCGACTCAGTTCATGGCAGAGCAAGAGCAAGACCTGCAGGACTAGAAGCCATCTTGTGGGACACTAAATTCCTCGGGTACCACTACAGGGAAGGATTTCCAACCTTCTTGTCTTCACATACCAGACCATGTGGGCGGCAGAGAGCAAGGCTTTCACCTGCAACTCCCCGACACATCACCAAGTGGTACCTGACAGATCCAGCTGAATCTCAGAAGTTCACTTTTCAGGTCAGAGGAGCTGTGCCAGCAATTATTTATACACCCACGGATTTCTGCTCTTCTCAACCCTGGCCAAAAGGCTGCTTTTGCAGTGGGTCGTGGTGAATGCAGAGTCTCATCCCTGGTCAAACTGCATGTGTTTATCATTCACCTGTCCTGCCTGCCCCAGGGAGTCTATTTCCCTCTGTGGATTCCCCATTTTAGTCCAGATACTATTTCTTCATACAGGTATCTATAAAGAAAAGCCCTAGCCATGAAGCACACTGTTGTTAAATCAGACTATATTAGTACCAAGAATTTCTCCTGTTAACACAATACAGTACACAGCAGGTAAAATTCAAGCAACAAGGCCCTCAAGGTAATGCTGTGTCTACACACAGGACTGCAGTTTCAATTAGATCAGCAGTCACAAAATAGGAACCAGAACCCATGCAGCTTAAAGGAGTCCAGTTTGTACCAGGCCTTGACAGAAGAGAGTAGTAAACTGAGCGCCGATCACCTTCAGATGGGAAAATTCTTTGGATGTTTGGTGTGCCTGATGCAAAAGTGTTTCTGTGTTGCCAGTGGAAAGGCACTTGCGACAGAATACAAGCTGGGACATTCTGAGATCGGGTCTCTGATAACAACACCCCCTCCACGTGACAACAGCCCAGTTTGTCACTGTTTGTAAAGCTGGCTCTGGGTACAGTCACAGAGCAGACAGGCTTCTCATGATGAAGACACAAAAATGCTCATGATAACCATAAAACCACTGGAAAGACCCTCTCTGTGTTTACTGTAAAATGGTGGGTCACGGTCACCATGCCCTAAGCCCATGGCTGAGTGCTCATCAATGATGGCGAGGATTTATCACATAAGGTCCTGAGAGTGTACATGGATGGGCCTGGCACATAAACACAATGCAGAAGAAGGGAAGCGATCCACAAATAGAAACATGTGTATGGTTTCTACTATATAGCTCCATTTAAACTGCATTGTATATGGAATTGCACCCTACAGCATTCCAAGCAGGGAGACCTGAGGAGCTGGCTGGACTTTCCAGATTTCATTATCAATTGCTTCAACCACCAGGTTTCCCACCTGTGGGTGGAAGGGTGCCAGTCAGATTTGGCCCGATTTCTTCTTCTGACTCCTGCACCAGGGGGACGTAAGCCCAACTATGTGAAAAACTTAGACCCAGGACATGGCTCACACAAACCAATTTTGAGGAGTGTATGTGTGTACTTGTAGCAGGCATCTACTCAGAAATGGTGTGTGTGTGTGTGTTTGTGCTGTGTGTGTCTGCGTGTGTTTGTGTGTGTGTATGTCTGTTTGTCTGTGCTTGGAGCGGACACCTTCTCAAAATATGTGAGTGAGAGTGTATGTGTTTGTGCATGCTTGGAGTGGGCATCTCCTCAGAACTGGTGTGAGTGTGTGTGTGTGTGTGTGTGTGTGTGTGTGTGTGTGTGTGCTTGGAGCAGGCATCCCCAGCAGAAATGGTAACAGCCTTAAGGTACTCCATTTCCTGCAGGTAATACAGTTTATCCTCTCCGAAGTTTTCTCCTCGGCAGCACACACTTCCAAGGCAGGAGAAGCTCCAGGGAAGAAGCTGAGCTCTGGAAAGGGCCACAGGACGCTGATCTGTTTCCCACCTGTAGGTCAAAGGGTGCCAGTAAGTTTGGGCAGCATTTTTTTCTCCTGACTACTGCACCAGGAAGGCAAAGGACCAACTATGTGAAAAAACTTTAACCCATGACTTGATTCATATGACACAGAGAACAAACAGCAAAATGAAGCCTTGATGCAAGATAGAATGATTGTAGTAAAAATTTGGAGGGGCAACGTCCATTCATATGCACTGCTTCGTATTTATCGATATACAATTGGAACATCCTTACATCCCTGGCTGAAGTCTGTTTCACCATACTATAATGTCTGATTTAATGCATTGTTGAATCTGATTTATAAAAGCATTTGTACATTATTGTCACCAAGAGCATTTGTGCATACTCATGAGGTAAATTGGTCTCAAAATTACTTTTGCTTTTGATGATTCCTCATGCAGTTTGAGTTTCAGGGTGATGCTACTTTCAAGAACTGTTATTGGGAGTGTTCCTTCCTTTCCCATTTCATGGACTAATTTGAGCAGCAGTGCTCTTAGTTCTTTCATGGCCTGGTGGAATTCAGGTTGTCCTACCTGATCTTCAGCCTTTCAAAGTTGAAACTTTTGTTATTTTTTACAGCTCCTTGCTAGCCACTGATCTGTGCCTGTTGCCTATATCCACTTGGTTCCATTTTGTTCAATCAAATGCATGTATACATGTATGCAGTTCTTGTAGAACGTTTGAGAGTGAGAGGGAGGCCACCATGGCATTGAAGTAGGGGTTGGGATTGACGTCATGAAAATAAGGTACTCATGTATGCCATGCTCAAAGATCACAAGAAATGTTACAAAACAAAAAGATTGTCTCTACCCTGAGCATGGGTTGTCCTCTTGACCCACACCCTGCTAGGTTCCATCTTCAGTGTGCTGGCTGTTCACATTTTCCACACACATACTTCAGTGTTCAAAATTCTGAGGGATTGCATGCTTCCATTCAGCTTTGCAGCTGGATATTCTCATCCTAGCAGGATCAAGCTGCTTTTAAAAACGTACTAAACTCCTCTGTCATCAGAGTGGAAGAGCTGTTCCTGCCTCACACTGGCTACAACACTAGGGGAGCAGGCCCTACACCTTTCCATGCCACCAGAGTTGTGCTATCCAGTGGGTGGGGACATGGGTGAGCCTATCAGTGGATATGGGATTGGGAGAGCTGGTCCTGCCCCCCTCATCTGACAAGGGTTAACAATGGTGAGGGAAAGATGCCCTTTTTTATAGTGTGAATTTTAATTGGTCTTAATAATAAAAACCTGGTGTCAGATATTGGGTACATGCTGCCATATTAGAGAGACTAAGATCAATATACAGCCACCTTCCTCCTCGCTAACTCGTCAGTCTAAAAGTCCTGTCTCCTCCTGCCTTATATTACTGTCTTCACCTTCACAGTGCAGGAATTAAAAGCATGAGTTTCCACCACCTTGCTCTACTTTACTTTTACTTAGACTGGATAAACGTCATATATCCAGGGTGGTCTTGAACTCCTGATCATCCTGCTTCTTATTCAAATGTGCTGGGATTAAAGGCGTCTGCCACCCCTGCCTGTCCTCTATGGTTAACCAGTGACTAATGCCACCCTCTCATCTTTAAGCAAGCTTTATCTGTTAGAGCACAATCAAGATTTCATGACAATGAAATAAATGTCCCCTCCTTTCCACCTGCAGGAAACCAGAGCTGATCCAGGCCCTCCAAAGATGCAGCACTAGGGAGAGTAGGCCCTGCCCCTTTGCTGGGGAAAAACAGTAGAGCTGACCATGTTGCTGTCGGGACAGGTGAGCAAACTCTGAGAATGTAAGGGTGAGTGATCTGGTCCCGGTGCTTCATCTAACACACAGTGTCATGAGCAAGGGATAGAAGACCCCTCAGCACACCTCAAGGCCCATGGAAGGTGGAGGAGCTGTCCATGTGCTCAGAAGACCATAAGAACTCATCCCTGCCTCTCACCAGCTGCAGCAGCCTGCAGAGTGGACCTTACACATCGCGTGGGCCACACAGTAGGGCTGGCCCTGGAGCTATAGGTGTGGGCATGCTAGCCCTTGTGGTATAGGTTTCGATGAGCTGGACCGGAGAACAGAAGAGCAGGAGAAACAACCTCAACCTTTGCTGCTCACTGCATAGGTGAGCTAGCTGGGGTGTTGCTGGAAAGCTCACACTTGTTTTGAGGGTGAGAGAGATCTGGCAGGGTGACCAACTGAGCAACTACCCAGACCACAAAAGATGAATAAGTGTAGGCCCATCCCATCTTCCACCCCTTCTGGGATCTGCTCCAGGACGTGAAAGGTCCTGTCTTGCAGACCCAAAGTTACAGGATCTTCATGACAAGGACAACAACAGGATATTCAAGAGGAGCCCTAGGGAGAGCTCATGTCTATAGTGTAGCAAAAACCAGAGCCCTGGGACCAGACCAATGACTCGTTGTCCTGAACACTAGCAAGTGTATATGGACTAAAGGTTTACTGTCTGACTCCCAGAATCACTACAGCAGCAGAGATGAGATTTTCAATTCCTTTCTTCCTCATTTCGTTTATTGTATATTTTTCTATTTTTTTTTCTGGTGGTGGGAGTTAGTAAGGGTAGCAGGGATATTGGAAGGGATGGGGATATAAGTGGGATTGGGATCCATGAAGTAAAACCTACAAGGCAAAATTAAAAATGTTAAGTTGGTTCTGGAAGTTCCTTCATTGTATAAGATTGTGTTGGCTATCCTGGGTTTTTTTGTTTTTCCATATGAAGTTGATTATTGTTCTCTCAAGGTCTGTGAAGAATTTTGTTGGGATTTTGAGAGAGATTGCTTTGAATTTATACATTATCTTTGGTAGAACTGCCCTTTTTACTATGATGATCTTACCCATCAAAGAGCATGGGAGATCTTTCCATTTTCTGGTGTCCTCTTCTATTTCTTTCTTCAAACCCTTAATGGTCTTGTCACATAGATCTTTCACTTCCTTGGTTACTGTAACCCCAAGATACTTTATGCTATTTGTGGAGATCATGAAATGTGAAGTTTCTCTAATTTCCCTCTCTGCTTCTCTATCCTTTGTGTATAGGTCAACTTATTTTTTTGAGTTGATCTTGTATCCTGCCACATCAATAAAGGTATTTATCAACTGTAGAAGTTCTCTGGTAGTGTTTTTGGGGTCACCGTTGTACCCACACATATCATCTGCAAATAACAAAAGTTTGACTTCTTCCTTTTCGATTTGAATCCCCTTGATCTCTTTATGTTGTCTTATTGCTATTGCTAAAACTTCAAGCACTATGTTGAAGAGATATGGAGAGAGTGGACTGTCTTGTCTTGTTCCTGATTTAAGTGGAATGGCTTTGAGTTTCTCTACATTTAATTTGATATTAGCTATTAGTTTGTATATCACTTTTATTATATTTAGATATGATCCATGTATCTCTTACCTCTCCAAGACCTTTATCATAAAGGGGTGTTGAATTTTGTCAAATGCTTTTTCAGCATCTATGAAATGATAATATGTTTTTTCTTTCAGTTTATTTATATGACACTTAAGGCCATGCTCAACGATCAAGGAAATGCAAATAAAAACAAATTTGAGATGCCATTTTACATCTGTCAGAATGGCTAAAATCAAAAAGACCGAGGATAGTCTGAGTTAGAAGGGATGTGGAGTAAAAGGAACACACAGCCATTACTGCTGGGTATGCAACTTGTGCAAACACTTTGAAAATTAGTGTGGCGGGTTCTCAGGAACCTGGGAGTCAACCTACACAGGATCCAGCAATTCCACTCTTGGGGATATACCCAAGAGATGCCCAATCATACTACAAAAGCATTTGTTCAACTATGTTCATAGCAGATCTTTTGTAATAGAGCCTGGAAACAACCTAGATGCCCTTCAATGGAAGAATGAATAAAGAAAGTGTGGAATATATACGCATTAGAGTACTACTCAGTGATAAAAAACAATGACATCTTGAATTTTGCATGCAAATGGTTAAAAATGGAAAACACTATCCTGAGGAAGATAACCCAGACCCAAAAGGATGAATATGGTATGTACTCACTCATTAGTAGACTCTAGTCATAAATAAAGGACATTAAGCCTATAGTTCGCAAGCCTAGAGAAGCCAAATAAGATGGTAAACTCAAAGAGAAGCATATAGAGATTCTCCTGGAAATTGGAAGCAAATAAGTTTGCCTGGCAAAAGTTGGGAGCATGGGGTGGGAGTAGGTTTGGAGAAAGGGGAGAAGGGGAGAGAGAAGAGAGAAAGGAAAGACTAGAGAGACCTTGGGGGAGTGGAAGGGTGGAGATGGAGGAAGGGCAGATATAGGAGCAGGGAAGAAGATGTCTACATTAAGGGAGCCATTTTAGGGTTGACAAGAGACTTGGCTCTTAAGGGGATCACAGGCTCCTATAGGATTTTACCCAGATAGGTCCTTGGGCAGCAGAGCAGAGGGTGTCTGAACTGTCCTTGCCCCACTATCACACTGATGATTATCTCTAATATTGCCATAGAATCTTCTTCCAGCGACAAATGGAGATAGAGACAGAGACCCTCATCAAAGCAAAGACTGAGCTCCCAAGGTCTAGTTGAAGGGCAGAAAGAGGGAGGAGATGAACCCGGAAGTCTGGACTGTGAGGGGTTGGTCCACCCACTCAGACAGTGTGCCTGTTCTAAAGGGAGCTCACAAAATCCAGCTGGACCAGGAGTGAAAGAGCATACAATAAACCTGGACTCTCTAAATGTGGCTAACAATTGGGGCTGACTGAGAACCCATTGATAAAGACACTGGGACCTGTTTCTATTGCATATACTGGCTTTTTGGGACCCTAGTCTATAGGATGCAAAGCTTCCTAGGCCTGGATGTAGGGGGGGAGGGCCTTGGACTTCCCAGAGTGCAGGGTTCCCTGCCCTACTCTTCAGGAGGGAGAGGGAGGGAGAGGAAGGAGTGGGGGAAATGGAAGGGTATGGGAGGAAGTAGAAATGTTTTAATGGAATAAATAAATAAACAAACACATAAATAAATAATGTCAAGTTGGGAACCTAATATGAAATTGGACCTAGAATTATAAAACAAACCCATTTCATAATTACAATACGCCTGGAAATGAGCACATCCATCAGAACAGAGACGATCATGTAGCCATCTCTGTGCGAAGACACATTCCTTTCCTCTGGGACTAATACAAAATACCTGTGTGTGTTCATGCTGCTTAATCTCCCAAACTCTTTTCATTCAATTTCCCAACTTTAACAGATAACCTCAGAGTGAAATAAAAATTTTCCTAGCCCCCCAAACAAACTACATTCACTTATCTATTTCAATATTTGTCATCATGTGTATCTATGTGTCTGTGTGTGTGCCTATATTCATGCCTGCAGGCTTCTCATGGTGAACATGTGCAAATCAGAGTAAAACACCTGGCAGTTGTTTCCCTTCTTAATACCATGTGGGACTCTACCATCAAGCTGAGGTTGTCTTTGACAGTAAAGGCTTTCTTACCAAGAGTCTCACTTGTGTGTCATCTTAGAGACCCCAGGGATCTTTTCCCAGCATCCCTCAGTGTTTGCCTAAGTACACTTGCATCCACACCACCACCAATCAATCCACATTGCTCTCAGGTCAGCCATTCACATAGGCACTGGATGGGGGCCTGTTTGCAACCTGGAGAATTAATAGTTCTGAATGTAGCCAGTCAGTTGTGGACCAGACATTTAATACCAGCACTTGGGTGGCAGAGGCAGATGGATCTCTGTGATTCTGAGTCTAGCCTGATCTACAGAGAGAGAGTTTCAGGATAGGTTCAAAGGTCCACAGTGAAACCATGTTTCACAAAACAAAAAAAATAAATAAATAAATCTGAATATTATGGTATTTCATCAAGAGTGGAGTGTAAAGTTTGTCTGAATATGTTCCCTCCTAAGAACAAAAGTTCCTGGAAGGACAGCAGCTTACTCTGAATTTTCTGCAAGTCTACCTACTGATTAGAATTTCTGTAATGGTGGAGAGCCTGGGACACTGCAGCTCAGTGCTCAACTACACTTTGTCTTGTGCTATCTTCATCCCCTATGGTAGACATGCACTGACCAGCCCTGTGCCTGACCTGACATCCTGTTACTGGCTGGTGACTTGGAAATGTACTGAAAAAACAATGGATGGCACAGAGTTAGGGGCTTCCATTGTAACCAGATGGCAGCTCAGGCCCATAGCACAGATTTCCCCACTGTGTTGCAATCTGCAAACTTATTTCCTCCAATGTGTTTCAAAATGGGTTGAGTCTTGACTATTCTGTATTCTAGTATTACAAAAACATGACAAGATAGTGGCCACGTTGCAACATGGAATTCAGAGTTACCCGAATTTGAGATCAAAGACTAAGGTCACTCAAATGTGGGTGCAGAATAAACTAGAGCCTCTTCCCTGGGAGGTGAGAGTTGTGTTTCCGTATGGAGTGGTTTCACATTAACCTCAGTGGTAGAGATAGAGATCATCTTCTTTTCTTTGTCTTCTTACAGAACTTTATTTTAAAAATTTCTTAGACTTCAGAATCCTGATGGCTCCAGTTGAACATATCTGTTTATTGTAATGTATATTTTCTGCATTCTGAGTCATATTTTCCGCATATTTGTTCACTTTCTATGAATATGATTTTCCTTCACTGTTAGCAGTGATCAGCTCAGACTTATGGCCCTGCTTTCCACTGTGAGGATTAGGAGTAGCTTCCCTCAGCTATGAACTCCAAGTGCATCCACATCTGGTCTTGACAGCAAACTCTGGAGTAGCCCTGTCCCTGGGACAGTGACTGAGTCATGAGCAGATAATGCAAATAACCCTGGGTGAGACCATACTCAAAGGAACTAACTGCTCAGATTTACTGTTAAAAAGCTCCCACCAACTCAGTTCACAGATTCTCTCCTTCTCAAGCGTGTCTTCTTCACTTGGTCGCCTGTCTTGTTAGATCTTAGGTCAGGACTTTTGCTTTTGCCTTCTTCAATTCAGACCTACGTACAACATTTTGAGTTGAGAGGTGGAGGAGAGAAGCATATTTGCACCCTGATCTGCCCTGTCCTAGAGAATGTGGAGAAGCTGGGGAAAGATGTTCACTGAAGTCGACTAGTTTGGACAGGAAGACCTTGTGCCTGAATGCCTGTGACAGATGGGTGGAACACCAGGGTCTCCAGGTGCAATCTAGGCAGCTGCAGGGCAGAGCTTCTCTACTGACAAAGGTGACTCTCTGGCTTCCCAAACCTCTTGCCTCAGGCCCTGCTTTCTGATTTGACCAAGAGCACACACCTCACCTCTCAGAGAACAGGGAACTGGACTGACCAAATGAGTTCCAAGACCAAATGAGGATGCCTGACCATTGCTTGCAGTGCTAGGAAGAGTGAGGCTGATATTAAAGACAACAGTCAACTGCCTCGAAGGTGGATACAGAAAGAAAGATGCCTTGATTAACCAGTTGTGCCACCCTCCCATCTCATGAAAGAAAACCTAGTTTGATAACTTCCTTTGCACCATTCTGATAAAAGAAATTAGTAAATGGGAGGGAACTGAATGCTGAACAAACCAATAAGTCTTTTTTCATAAAGAAGGAATGAGGAGACCATATCATGGCCTGTACCTCTGGCACAAGCCTTCCATCCCATTAGATTCCAGACCAGCTCCCTGAAAACCAGGCCCACATCTCTGGTGGAAATTTCCCATTCTACTGAGTCCAGGCCAGCACTCTGAACATTTGGTAAGATCTTCCCAACTCTTCTGGTGTCTTCCCAATTTAACCCCAACTCTTGGTACCATATCCTAGCCCAGAACTTGAGCAGAAACCTCTTCTTCTACCAGAAGCCAGGCCAGCATCCTGAATCCCTGGTAAGACTGCCCCCCAACATGCCCATTCTTGAGAACCACATTCCAATTGCCTCTCCTGTCTTTCTCGCCATATCCAGGCCCACTCCTCTGGTGGATGGCTTCCACCCCATCAAAACCCAGGCCAGCTTCTTGGAAACCAGGTAAGCCACCCCCATTTCCCTATTGATAAGGCCCAGCATCACCCTTACTTTCCCTTAATCCTAGTTACACCACCTGGCTCAATCCTCAGATGGAACGTCCTCTTTTACCAGAGGCCAGGCCAGCATCCTCAATAAGACTGCTCCTGACATTGTCTAATCCTGCCCTTCCTAGTACTTACTGTTCTTCCTCTCATCATCAACATCCCTGTTCGCACCTAGGGAGGAAGCCTTCCTTTCCATCAGAGGCCAGGCCAGAATTCTGATAATGAATTATCCTTTGGCTTTCTTCTGAAAGTCTCTCTCTCTCTCTCTCTCTCTCTCTCTCTCTCTCTCTCTCTCTCTCTCTCTTTCTCTGTGTATGTACGTGTGTGTGTGTAGATATAGATATTTAGGAGAGTAAGGACTCAAAAGAAGAAGGCCTTATTTACTCAGAAAGAAAAGATAATCTCTGGAGAAAAGCCAGCTGAAAATCAGAGCTCACCTCTGTGACTCCTTTAGTCACCTCTGCTTGAGTCAGTGAAGCTTCCTGTCTTAGACCAGAAATAATGAGGAAAATGGTGTTCCTCACACACGCTAAAACTACAGGACAAGAAGCCATCTTGTGGGACACTAAATTCCTCGAGAACCACAACAGGGAAGTATTTCCAACCTTCTTGTCTTCACATACCAGACCATGTGGGCAGCAGAGACCAAGGCTCTCACCTGCCCCTCCCCGACATATCACCAAGTGGTACCTGGTAGAGCCAGCTGAATCTCAGAAGTTCACTTTTCAGGTCAGAGGAGCTGTGCCAGCAATTATTTATACACCCACGGATTTCTGCTCTTCTCAACCCTGGCCAAAAGGCTGCTTTTGCAGTGGGTCGTGGTGAATGCAGAGTCTCTTCCCTGGTCAAACTGCATGTGTTTATCATTCACCTGTCCTGCCTGCCCCAGGGAGTCTATTTCCCTCTGTGGATTCCCCATTTTAGTCCAGATACTATTTCTTCATACAGGTATCTATAAAGAAAAGCCTTAGCCATGAAGCACACTGTTGTTACATCAGACTATATTAGTACCAAGAATTTCTCCTGTTAACACAATACAGTACACAGCAGGTAAAATTCAAGCAACAAGGCCCTGAAGGTAATATTGTGTCTACACACAGGACTGCAGTTTCAATTAGATCAGCAGTCACAAAATAGGAACCAGTGAAAGACCCCCGAGGAGGACTTTCCCTCTGGAGGAGACTCCCCCCGAAGCCAAGGAACAGGCCGAGACCACATGGATGCAAATTGCAAGAGGTTTATAGGGTGAACACAGGTACCTGTGGGCAGCTAAGTCTCTGGAGGACTTGTGCGCCTTCAGGTCGGGGGTAGTGGGTTTATATAGAGTTGGGGAGCAAAAAGCGCGGGTACAGAAGCGAGAAGCGTAGTTACAGGGTTTCCATTGGTCAGTTAGGATGTGGCCGAGTTCGGCCGGGGACAAGGTCCCTAGTTCCCGAGAATTCAGATACAGGCTGCCTTGGTTCTTATCTATGGCAGACAGGGCATTCGTCCTTCTTCCCTGCTCGGGCTAGGAGACTAGCCACATTCTCGGTATTGGCCGTCCCTCCCCCCGGCCCAGCCACAGGTGTCTCTATTTCGTGTTGGCAGCTTCTAAGCTGCCCTTTGTTCAAACCCTGAACATTCAGTACAAGCCTTGCAAAATGGCGTTACCGGTGCTAAGTTGTTTAGCAAGCTGGGTGGGGGTCTTTCACCAGAACCTATGCAGCTTAAAGGAGTCCAGTTTGTACCAGGCCTTGCACAGAAGAGAGTAGTAAACTGAGCGCCGATCACCTTCAGATGGGAAAATTCTTTGGATGTTTGGTGTGCCTGATGCAAAAGTGTTTCTGTGTTGCCAGTGGAAAGACACTTGTGACAGAATACAAGCTGGGACATTCTGAGATCGGGTCTCTGATAACAACACCCCCTCCCCGTGACAACAGCCCAGTTTGTCACTGTTTGTAAAGCTGGCTCTGGGTACAGTCACAGAGCAGACAGGCTTCTCATGATGAAGACCCAAAAATGCTCATGATAACAATAAAGCCACTGGAAAGACCCTCTCTGTGTGTTTACTGTAAAATGGTGGGTCACGGTCACCATGCCCTAAGCCCATGGCTGAATGCTCATCAATGATGGCGAGGATTTATCACATAAGGTCCTGAGAGTGTACATGGATGGGCCTGGCACATAAACACAATGCAGAAGAAGGGAAGCGATCCACAAATAGAAACATGTGGTATGGTTTCTACTATATAGCTCCATTTAAACTGCATTGTATATGGAATTGCACCCTACAGCATTCCAACCAGGGAGACCTGAGGAGCTGGCTGGACTTTTCAGGTTTCATTATCAATTGCTTCAACCGCCAGGTTTCCCACCTGTAGGTGGAAGGGTGCCAGTCAGTTTTGGCCCGATTCCTTCTTCTGACTCCTGCACCAGGAAGAAAAAAGACCAAGTATGTGAAAAACTTAGACCCAGGACATTGCTCACAGGAACCAATTTCGTGGAGTGTATGTGTGCACTTGTAGCAGGCATCTACTCAGAAATGGCGGCGTGTGTGTGTGTGTGTGTGTGTGTGTGTGTGTGTCTGTGTGCTTGGAGCAGACATCTCCTCAAATGGTCTGAGTGAGAGTGTGTGTGTGAATGTGTCTGCGTGCTTGGAGTGTGCATCTCCTCAGAAATGGTGTGAGTGAATGTGTGTGTGTGTGTGTGTGTGTGTGTGTGTGTGTGTGTGTGTGTGTGTGTGTGTGCTTGGAGCAGGCATCTCCAGCAGAAATGGTAGCAGCCTTAAGGTAGTCCATTTCCTGCAGGCAATACAGTTTATCCTGTCCGAAGTTTTCTCCTTGGCCCAGCACCACACAACTTCCAAGGCAGGAGAAGCCCCAGGGAAGAGGCTGAGCTCTGGGAGGGGCCACAGGAGGCTGATCTGCCGCCCACTGGGAGGTAGGGGTTCAGGTCGCCCTCCCTGCTGTGGGAGCCTCAGCAGCCTCCTGGAGGAACTGTCATTCTCCCCGCACTTGGGAAGACCTTGGTTAGTTTGTAATCCAAGTGTGGAAGTTATTTCCCCGCGCCAGACTCTGCCTCTGGGCCGTCCCTGGTGCTCCAGAGACACGGTACCAGAATATTTAAATCACTGTGGCGTTAAATACGTTTTAATATCTGATAGGGCCAGTTTCTGCGCATTGCACTTTTTTTTTCCTTTCAGGAACGCGTTCGGGCCCGCGGCAGGGGGCGGGGTCGCGCCTCCGCCTCGGCTCTGGTTCCAGCCGAGCCTCACCGACGCAGAGATGGAAATGCCGAGGCTGCTCCCGGCTCACGGGACACCACAGGGCGGCGGCGGCGGCGGCTGCTGCCCCGCGGGTAGCGGCGGGGTGCCCCGAGCCCCGGACTCTCTGGCTTGTCAGGCCCCCACGCGCCGCCTCCTCCTGCTCCGGGGGGCCCAAGATGGCGGGCCGGGGCCGCGGAGCGCAGAGGCCCAGAGGGCCTCACGGGGCCTGGGCCCGAGCCCTAGCGCGAACCGCTTGGCGCCGAGGCCGGATCCCCGGAGCCGCGGCGGCGGCGGCGGCGGCGGAGGAGGAGGAGGCAGAGGCGGCGGCGGCGACGACTTCTTCCTGTTGCTGCTCGACCCGGTGGGTGGCGACGTAGAATCGGCGGGCGCGGAGCAGGCCGGAGGGCCGGTGCGGAGGGAGGAGGCCGGGACAGGCCCGGGGCCAGAGCGGCGCGCGAGCGGCGCGGCGAACCCCGCGGGCCGGCCCGAGCCGGGGCCCCGGCGCCCGTCGGCCGCGCCAGCTCCGTCGCCGCTCCCCGCAGCGGGCCAGAGCCCGGGCCCGGGCTCTGGCCCCGGCCCCGCGGCGGCCTTCGCGGGCACCATCACCATCCACAACCAGGACTTGCTGCTGCGCTTCGAGAACGGCTTCCTCACCCTGACCACGCCCCCGCTGCCCGCCTGGGAGCCGGGGGTCGCGCCGGTCCCGCAGCCGCAGCCCGGGGTCCCCGGCGGCCCCGGAGGCCCCGGCGGCCCGGACGGCCCGCAGGCCGGCTGCCCGCCCGCCGCTGCGGCCGCCGCCGCGGCCGCGGCCGCCGGCTCCTCGCAGCTGGGCGACTGCCCCGAGCTGCCACCCGACCTCCTGCTGGCCGAGCCTGCGGAACCCGCGCCCGCGCTGGCGCCTCCGGAGGAGGAGGCCGAGGCCCCGGCCGCCGCCCAGAGCCCCTGCGGGCCTCTCGGCCCGGGCCAGGGCCAGGGCCCGGGCGTGCTGCTCTACCTGTGCCCGGAGGCGCAGTGCGGCCAGACCTTCGCCAAGAAGCACCAGCTGAAGGTGCACCTGCTGACGCACAGCAGCAGCCAGGGCCAGCGGCCCTTCAAGTGCCCCCTGGGCGGCTGCGGCTGGACCTTCACCACCTCCTACAAGCTCAAGAGGCACCTGCAGTCGCACGACAAGCTGCGGCCATTCGGCTGCCCGGTGGAGGGCTGCGGCAAGAGCTTCACCACCGTGTACAACCTCAAGGCGCACATGAAGGGGCACGAGCAGGAGAACAACTTCAAGTGCGAGGTGTGCGAGGAGAGCTTCCCCACGCAGGCCAAGCTCAGCAGCCACCAGCGCAGCCACTTCGAGCCCGATCGGCCTTACCAGTGCGCCTTCTCCGGCTGCAAGAAGACCTTCATTACCGTGAGTGCCCTGTTCTCTCACAACCGCGCCCATTTCAGGGAACAGGAACTCTTCGCCTGCTCCTTCCCTGGCTGCAGCAAGCAGTACGACAAGGCCTGCCGCCTCAAGATTCACCTGCGGAGCCACACGGGAGAGCGGCCTTTCCTTTGCGACTTTGATGGCTGTGGCTGGAACTTCACCAGCATGTCCAAGCTCCTGCGACACAAGAGGAAGCACGAAGACGACCGCAGGTTCACCTGTCCCGTGGAGGGCTGCGGCAAGTCCTTCACCAGGGCCGAACACCTCAAGGGCCACAGCATCACCCACCTGGGCACGAAGCCCTTCGTGTGCCCCGTCGAAGGCTGCTGTGCCAGGTTCTCTGCCCGCAGCAGCCTCTACATCCACTCCAAGAAGCACTTGCAGAACGTGGGCGCCAGGAAGAACCGATGCCCGGTCTCCACCTGCAACAAACTCTTCACGACCAAGCACAGCATGAAGACCCACATGGCCAAGAGGCACAACCTCAGCCAGGACCTCTTGGGCCAGCTCGAAGCCGCCAACTCTCTCACGCCCAGCAGTGAACTGGCCAGCCAGGGGCAGAGCGATCTCAGCAGCCCCGAGCTGGTGTCTCTCTTCTCGGATGTGCCCGGCCACAGTTCTGCCGCGGCGCTGGACACGGCCCTGGTCAACTCTGATATCTTGACTATTGACGTGGCCTCTGTGAACTCCACTCTCGCAGGAGGCCTCCCTGCCGAGAACAGTAACCATTCCTTAGGGCCAGCGGCGGACCCCCGGGCCCCCAGGGCCCCCAGTGACCTTTCCCAGGGACTGGATACCTCTCTCTTCTTCGGAACCTCCTCTGTGGCCGCTTATCAGCAGAGCCCCTTAGACATGGACGATGTCCCCGGGGGAAGCGTGGGGGGGCTCTTTGGCTCCCTGGCCCTGAAGAACTCAAGCCTGGAGCACCAAGCTTTGACACCCAGCAATAAGTTAACCGTGGACACGGAAGCTCTGACTCCCTCCAGCACGCTTTGTGAAAACAGTGTCTCGGAACTGCTGACCCCTGCCAAAGCCGACTGGAACGTGCATCCCGACTCTGACTTCTTTGCGCACGAGGAAGAGACCCAGTTTGGATTCTCCAACCCAATGGGAAGCCACGGTTCTCAGAAAGAAATAGATCTCATCACGGTGACTGGCACCCCGTTTTTGGTATGAACCTACTCTGCCCTGCCTGCCCAGCCCTGCCCTGCCCTGCCCTGTCGTGCCCTGCCGTGCGGCTCACTTTTATCACACTCTGGTCTGAGGACGTTCTGCAAGGAGTGCTTCCCTGCAGTCCTTTCTTGCTGCTTTGCAGAGGAACGCGTCTGTGGACTACAAATGTAGAGATTTACATTCTCATCCTGGGCTTGGAACTCATGAGTTCTGTGACCCTCAGCAAGTCTCCCACCCTAGCTGAGCCTTAATGTTTTCTTTCCCTTCTAAAGAAGGTGGTTTGGTCAGATGGCTTCTACTCTCTTTTCAGGTCTTTAGGTTCTGGATATTAAGTGTTTTTTCCTGAACATTTTTTTGTGACAGCCCAATAGTGATATGCTCTTATTTTGAATATAAAGTAAATTAAATTATGTAATAGTGAATATATACTTTGCACTTGACTTCATCATTTATAAATTCATGAATCATATTATTTGTTTTTATCTTTTTCCTCTTTTAGTATTTTTGAAGGAGCTCCAGATTTTATTTTATTCATAAATATTCAGTACTGATCTTCAGAATTCATTGGGTCTTTAGAAAAAAATTATTGTAATAGTTTCTTAATATCAATACCCGTTTTAAGTTCATATTGTCACATAAATGCTTCCCGGTTTAATATTCTTTAACGTTCTGAAATTATTTTAACTTCTATGTCCCATCTTCCCTCTTTTCTTAAGAATTTATTCATTGAAAATAATTATTTTTGAGTAGAATTTGCCACATCTCATCTAATTTTTACTGATTGTGTCCTTTGTGTTTTCTAAGTTTTCCTAATTTAGTAGTTATTTACTTGATCATATTTAAATATTCTTTTTGCATGAATGTTTTATAGATCACCCTCTGCTCTTTTATTAATTTGCTTATGCTGTCTCCATTCTCTTTTGGTGATACTGAGAGACTTTACTGGTCAGGATGTTTGTTCTTTTGCTTCTAATACATTGAATTGTTCATGTACAATCCTTTCCAATTAGGGGAAGAGGAGAAGTTGTTTAGAACACTTCAGAAAATGTAATAAAGTATTATCCAGTGACAGAATATTCCCTGAAATGATGGTAAACTAACAAGACAAAGTAACACAGAGATTTGTGTTGGCTGTTTTCATTGTTGTTATTTCAGACAGCTTTTGATGGTTGTAGGAGGCTGTGTTGTGGAATTGCCGTCTAGGACTTTGTCATGAAAGAGACTCAGGGTCCAGTTATTGCTCTGTGGTGTTGGAGAGATTCTTTCAGTTTCCTGTTTACTGATTCGTGTGTATGCACATGACTAACATTCCCTGGCCTTTTTTTCTCAGACAGTTTTTAACAGTAAGAAAAAGTATGTATTTCAGTACATTTTAATGACTTCATATGCTCTTTTTACAATCTCAGTTTTTGTGTTGTTCGGGAAAAATAGTCTTAATTCAGTCCTATTGATATTCAAGTTAATAAAGTGTTGTGGGTTTTAGAATGAAACAGGAAAGGGTCTCTTTCTTAACCTGAATATTTTTCTCTCCCAAATAGTTGTGGGAACAGTGTCCACGTGGTTATCGCCATGCCTCTCCATTTGATTAGTCTGTCAACATCCTTGTTTTGTTTCTAACATCAGGCTTCTCTCTGTGACTGTGGAGCCTCTGATTCTTTCAACATCTGATAAAGGAGCAGAGGGTGATCATATCCTCTGTGATCTGAAGAGAGCATTGTTTATAGTTTTCCAGATTGAAAGATGTGAAAGATTGAATCTCAATATTGTGTAAACACTGTACAGAGAGTATAGCATTTTTAGTTTAAGGAATATTTCCATAACTTATGTCTTTCATTTTTGTTCAGAGCAACCCTGTGAAGTAGTTTTAGCAAAGTCTGTGCATGTTTCATATTATAGTTTAGCCAACTCACATTCCAACTGGTTTTGGCTGTGACTGACAGTTCTATATATAGCTTCACAGAAAAAGAAGTTTTTTCACCTCTCCTGTTTGCAGCTTCCAAGATTCACTCTCCTCTGTCATAAGCAGCTGCTTTGTTCCAGCTTAATTGGTTTCTGTTAGCTTCTGCTTATTTTTCTATAGTCTAATCCCTTGCCTATGCGTGCCAGTTCTTCCTTACCTTTAGTTTTCTTTCTTTCTTTGTTTAATGGGTAGATATTTTTCCTGTGACCATCCCTTCACTATTTTCCTCATGGCACATTTTATTTCAGTGCTAGCATTCACTGAGTGTATACTGTAGTTCTGTGTGGACAGTAAAAAGCTATTTTCTGAGCTTAAATAATACTGTGTGTATATATGATTCAACGCATAAAGGAGATTATTTTTATGCTGTTCAAATGAGAAGTGAATTCTGTTTCATTATTTCTATTTAAAAAGTTTTTTGCCAGGGAGTTCTGCTAATCCTTTCTTATTTGTTCTAGTGTACTAGTCTAGTAGCATTTGCATGTAGATGTTTATGGATGACAGACTTTGGAAATGCACTAAAAATTTGCCACTATGAAATGTTTCTTTGTTGTGTGTATGTTGGTATTTATACATACCCACAGATACTCACAAATATTTTAAAAATGGTTGTACTCATTTAGTGAAATGAAAAGTAGGCATACTTTTATAAATCAAAGAAATGCTTAGAATTTTATTTTGTCTACCCATTTGACAGTTTTCCATGTTTGTGTTGAAGCTATTTGTATTCATAAAATATATTTGAAAAGTGTTATTCATTTGAAAGTTCTTAACTAGACCACTATTTTTGTGTTTGGCAAATAAGTCTGTCAAGAATGAGCTGAATACACAAGTCATGAAAATAAAGTCAATTTATAAACATGAAGATAAACTAATGTTGTGATTTTATTTATTTATTTAATTAATTCCTTAAAGCAACTTTTTTCCAATAAGAAAGCATAAACTCTATTTTCCTACCTGCTCTCAGCAATTTCAAAGGGCAAATGCTACTTTTCTTAAAGATGTCAGATTTGATTTGTTTCACTGAACTAAGTTCTTCAAATTCTTTCTATCTCAATATGGCTTTATAGAAGAATGTTGAACAGTTTTGTGTATTTAAGGTAAGGTTACTTTCTTTTGGGATGATAAAATATTGTCAGCACTCCTTTTAAATAATAGAGTAATAGTGAGTAGTTAATTTTTATCATTTTCTTAACTTTTCCCTTTGCTTCTCCTTAATTTTAGGCTTATTTTATTCATTAGAAGATCAGTTACAAAATAGCTTAACAGGAAGTCTGTTTCTAAGGGCACTATTGATTATGAAGTACAAGTATATCGGCCTTCAGTTGAGGATGTGCTGCAGCGCTTGAACGTTTGCCCAGCTGACATGAAGAATTTGATTTTTGCCACCACAAAATATTTGTTTGTGTGTGTGTTTATATAGATGTACTTTTGTGGGTCTTGTATTTGCCCGTCAATATAATGAAAAAATTCTTGAGCAGTAAGCATGAATCATAGTGTTTGATAACTTTGCTTTTATGTTCCTTTTGAGGAAACAAATGTGAGCACACAGTATAAGGTGAATATTGCACTGCATGTATTTCAAATTAATAATTATTTATGCACATAAAATGTCAAGGATTCTTTGAACAGAAATATATGTACATATTATATCCTTGACCTTTGAGCAAATCACACTTGATAGAAAATTGTATTATACAGTTACAGAGTAAAAACAAGATGAATTTGGTATCAGATTGATGGAAAGGTGGGAAAAAAAAAGCCGAGCCTGTGAAATTTGTTATGAGAGCCAGTAAATCCTTTAATAGAGAAGTTAATGCTAATGATGTTTTTTAAAAAGGTTAATTTAATAGGCCTGTGTAGGTGTGCAGAGAAAAACTGGCACAGCAAAGCAGACAAATGTTCCAGTAGTTCCTTCCACTGAAGACAATGAAGTGTGAAGCCAGGGCTGGTGGTGATGAGTTTGAGAGAGAAGGCAATGAGAGAGGTTTTTGAAATTTCTCTAGCACATGAAGAGGGAATAGAATGTAATATTTTAGCAAGCTAGATATAGAAGTTATTATAGAAAGACTGACAAGAGAACCTGGGAGCGGTAACTCAAGTTTCCCGGGAACTGTAATACAATGAGAGGAGTAAGAAAAGCACTTTAGGAATGAGCATAGAAGTTTGGTGTATTTAATTAAATGACAAATGATGACACAATTATTCATAAGCTGTCAATCTTGTTTATTCAGGTTCTGAATAGCAGCAGAAGGCTACTTCCTCTTTCTGGGTTCCTACAGGCATTCTGTGAACTACCTCCATGGTTCTCCTTGTTACTTTCCCTTGAAGGACAAGAGGCATTTTCATCAGCTCTGCAGCTGACTACTACGGCAATGATTGGTCTTCAGGACTGCTAAGTACTTAAATTGTGGTTAGTACAATTGAGAATTAAATTTCTAATTTATGTTTAAGCTTTCATTTTAAAACTGTGGCAATATAAAATATTGGTTCTCTGTTATTATATTGTTCTGGGAGGATTACATTTCACTTTGGCCATGGGAAATATTTTCTTTTGTTCACTTTTCTCTTTAAAAGAATTTTTAAATTTAATCATGAAAAATTTGATATCCAAATTGAGGTATATTGTTATTGTAAAATAATAACCAGGATTTATAGGTATAGTACAAACATTTAAATATTTTATTACTGTTTATATAAATAATAGTATTTTGAATATATTTGTTTAAAATATTACAATGAATTTTCCAGTTTCGTTTACTATTTAAATTTGTTTTAATTGTTTGATTTTTTTTGTTTTTTTTTTTCAAGACAGGGTTTTTCTGTGTATCCCTGGCTGTCCTGGAACTAGCTCTGTAGATCAGGCTGGCCTCATAAACTCAGAGATCACCTGCCTCTGCCTCCCGAATGCTTGGACTGAAGGCATGTGCCACCACCCAGCTAATTGCTTGATGTTTTTTTTTGTGATAGAATATTGCTGTATGGCCCAGGCTAGTCTCAAACTTGCTTCGACCTTGAAAGTTCTGAGATTATAGGCATGTAGCAATACACAAAACCTTTTTACTTTCTTAATGTAACTACTAGAAAATTGAAAATTATGTAAATAATTCTTGCTATACCTACAAAAATGAAGTAAAATATAAAATCATATTTTAATCTCTCCTTTTATTAACTCTATCAATCTGGTTGTTCCTTGCCTCCCTGAGGCTGCTGTATCAAAATGAGGTATTCTACTTCTTCTGTCTGGGGCTCTATTTAAAAAAAAAACTCAGTTAGTAGTTTACTTTATGCTTAAGGTAAACGACAACAACAAAACCTTAGTGTGTTATAATGGACTGCATTATAATTTGGAGGACAGTATTTTGTCACTGATTTCAGCAACTATTTTATTAGCATATAAACATTAGGTTTCCTTTCAGTAGTTTCCAGGCAGAATTTGTTCTTGTTGTTTCCTTTCTCCCTGTTCCCATTCTCTAATGTGTATTTTCATACTTTTGTATTTCCCCTCCTTCCTCAGCCCCTGGTTGCCTCTTATCGAATTTCATAACCTCTACTCTTTCTTATTCCTCCTCATTTGCACATATACAAACATCAAAAGTTAGAATCTGCAAGTGAGAAAGAATATATGTTTTTTTAGTTTGACCAGTACCATTTGTTGAAGATGCTGTCTTTTCTCTAGTATGTATTATTGTCTTCTTTCCCCAAATGCAGGTGACTGTCAGAGCATAGGCTTATAGATGAGTGCCCAATTCTATTTATCAGGTTCTATTACTATACCTGTGTGGTATAGTTGAAAGCTGTGATGGGAATACTCCCAGTGGTGTTTTTTATTTGGGGGGATTGTTTCAAATATCCTGGGTCTTTTTTAGTTCCATTTAAAATTTGAGGTTACTTTTCCTTTCTGTGAAGAAATGGAAAAGTTTTAGACTTTTATGGGGATTGCATCAACTCTGAAGATTGCTTTTGGTAGGATATCCATTTTCACAAAATACAATCCTACCAAGCCATGAATATGAGAGTTCTTCTGCCTTCCGATGACTTCAGTGTCTTTACACAGTGCCTCAAAGTTTTTATTTTACGAATATTTTACTTCCTTCGTTAGAGTTATGCCAAGATATTTATTTTTACTTTGTTATATTTTATTTCAGATTATTATGAAAGTATTATTTCTTTTCAGTATATTGTCATTTATATACAGGAAGACTACTGATTTTTGCGTGTTAATTTTGTATCCTGTTACTTTGATGAAAGTGTTTATCAGCTGTAGAAGTTTCCTGGTGGAGTGTTGTGGGTCTTTTATGTATAAAATCAATCACCATCTCCAAAAAGGATTACTTTTGAATTCTTTCCTATTCGTATCCTCTGCTGTCTCTAAGACTTCAAGCACTATTTTGAGCAGGTACAGTGAGTAGACATCATTCTCTTGGTTTTGGCTTTAATGAAAATACTGGGAGTGTTTCTCCATTTGGCATGATGTAAAAAGTGGGTTTGTTGTATATTGTTTTTATTTTGTTGAGATATATCCCTTGTATTCCTAGACTCTCCAGGACTCATGAAGAGAAGTTGAATCTTATCAGAGGCCTTTTCTGCCTCCCCTGGTATGATCATGTGATTTTTGTCCTTTACTCTGATTATATGGTAGATTACATTTATTAATTTATGCATGTGCAACCATCCTTAGATTTCTGGAATAAAACGGACTTTAAGTGCTGGGAAATCTTTTTGATATGTTCTTGATATGTTTTGTATTTTATTGAGAGTTTTTCCATCTGTGTTGATCAGGGACATTGGCATATAATTCTTTTTGTATTAGGTTTTAATCTACTTTAACATCAGAGTAATACTGGTTTTGTAAAATGAATTCAGAAGTATTTCTTGCTTTTCTATTTTATGGGATAATTTTGAACAGTCCATTGAAGGCCTATTAGAATTCATTCTGTGATGACTTCATTTGGTCCTGGGTGTTTTTTAGTTTGGAGATTTTTAATGACTGCTTCTGTCTCATTGGTTGTTATGGTTCAGTTTCAGTTATTTACTCCATTTTAAGTTTGGTAGGGTATATGCATCTAGAAATTCATCTCTTTCTTTTATAGCTATCAGTTTAAAATATGCCCTAAAGATTCTATGAATTTTTGGTGTCTTCTGTAATATTTCCCTTTTAGTGTTTAATTTTATCAATTTATGTCTTATTTCTTTTTCTTTTGGCTAATTGGCTGAAGGTTTTTAGTTAAGTTTGTATCAGGCTTTCTTGGACTGCCAGTCCCAAAACCATGATAAGGAGACTTAACTATGAATTGTGAACCCTTAGTATAGGCTTATTTCTAGCTACCTTTAAAAAAAAACTTAAATTAACCCATTTGTATTAATCTATGTGCTGGTCCCAAGACTGGCTTACATAAACTACATACCGTCCATCCTGCTTTCTTGCTTCCCCCATGTCTGTCTGTCTGGTCCCTGGCTGACTGGCCCCCTTTCTCTCTGACCACCAGCTCTCTCTATCCCTCCTCTGCCTAGCTATTGGTCATTCAGTTTTTAAGTAGACCAATCAGGTGCCTTACCCAGGTAAGATAAAACAGTAATATATCTTTACATAGTTAAACAAATGAAGCATAAACAAAAGCACCAATATTTACATAGTTACATATTCTGCAACACAAACAAATGTAACACATCTTTAGGTAGTTAAATGTTCTGTTCCACAACACAAGTTTATCTTTTCAAAGAACTCTTTCTTAATTCTTTCTGGATTTTCATATCTATTTCATTAATTTCTGCCATGATTTTGGTTTCTCTTCATATCTACTTTGTTGTTATTCTTGTTTTTCCAAGCCTTCAGGTGCATTATTGTTAGTTTGAGGTTTCTAATATTTTTTTCATGAAGATATTATGCTATAAACATTCTCTTAGAACTGTTACCATTTTTTTCTATTGATTGGGTATTGTTGTTCATTGTCCTTTTACTCTTTTTACTCTTTTGGCTCTGTTGAGGGGGCTGTCACCCAGCTGCCAAATAAATATACATAGGCTTATTCTTTTTTTTTCATAGGCTTATTCTTACTTATGATTCCCAGCCTTAGCTTGGCTTGTTTCTAGCCAGCTTTTCTTAACTTAAATTCTACCCATCTAACTTTTGCCTCTGTGCTTTTACCTTTCTATATTTCTGTATATCTTTTCTTTCACTCTTACTCTGTGACTGGTTGTGTGGCTGGGTGGCTGCCCCCTTGTGTCCTTCTTTTCTTGCTCCCTTTTCTCTCTTCTTGTTTTTCCTTGATCTTCTTTCTCTCCTTCTATTTATTATCTCTGGCATCCCCACCTATCCTCCTGCCTTGCTGTTCAACTCTTTATTAGACCAATCAGGTGTTTTAGATAGGCACAGTAAGTAACTCAGCTTCACAGAGATAAACACATGCAAACATAAAATATGGCAACACAGCTTTGCAACATTAAATAAATACATTTCTTGGAGGCAGAGAAAAGATAAATCATGTTTTCTAATCCCATTTTCTAATCTGTGTATTTATTGTGGAACTGAGTCCACTAATATTCAGGATAATTATTGAAAGATGTGTATTCTTGTTGTTAAATTGGTTTTGTGCTGATTCTTTGACCTCTGTTGATATATTGTCCTGGTATATTTATTTTTCTATTGGTTGTGTTTATTCTTCACTCTTGACTGAAATAGTTCTTTCAGTATCCACCATAGAGTTGGCTTAGTGTTCATAAATTCTTTTAATTTGTCCCTGTGGAAATTTTTATTTCTCTATGAATTTCAATACTTTTGCTGAGTATAATATTCTGGATTGACAATTATATTCTTTCAAAACTTGAAACACATTTTTCCATGCCCTTCTGACTTTAAATTTCTGACATATAGTCAGGAGTTATTCTGGTGAGCCTGTTTTTATAAGTGACTTGACCTTTTCTTCTTGCAGCTTTCAATATTCTTTATTTATTTTGTTCTTGGTGTTTTTATTATAATATGTTGTGGACAGTTTCTTTCCTGGCCTTATCTGTTTGGAGTCCTGGAGGCACCAGTATGGGCATCTCTTTCTCATGTGTGAACATTTTTATAATGTGATTTTACTGAAAATAGAGTCTATACCTTAGATGTGGTAATTCTCCTTTTCTCATGCCTAAAATTTGAAAGGTAGGTCTTTTCATGGTATTCAAGAGTTTTCACTTCTGTTCATGGGAGGTTTTTTGTTTACATATAAAACATATCGCTAAATTTTAAAGTAATGTAGTTTCTCTACTTTTTCTTTCACCCTTGATTTTTTCCCATGGTCCACTCAAACTGAGGCTTTAATTTGACCTATGTAGTTTTTCCACTTTTGACATCATTTAAGTTTAGTTTTTCCTCAGTAATTCTGTATCTTCTTGAATTCTGTTTTCATATTATGTATTAGCTTCCTTACTTCATTTATCTCTGATTTATTTTACTCTGAGTTTTCTGAAACCAATTTTAATCAGTCTTTTGAATTTCTTGTCTGCCAGTTCTTCAAGGCCATTCTCATTGACTTCCATTATTATGGGACTTGTAATTTTTGGAGGACACATGTCTTAGATTTTTATGTGGATTTTTACTTTCATTCTGTGTCTTTGCCAGTGTGGTATGTCTCTTGCAGACCAGAAACAACTGTGTTGAAGGAGCTGTGGGCTGTGTTCCTGCCACCTGGCTCCTGGCCGCCTGGCTAGCTCATGCCCCAAAATAATAACACAGGAACTCTATTCTTTTAAACACTGCCTAGCCCATTATATCTAGCCTCTTCTTGGCTAACTCTCACATCTTGACTAACCCATTTCTAATAATCTGCATAGCACCACAAAGTGGTGGCTTACCGGAAAGGATTCTAGTGTACGTCCATCTTGGGCTGGAGCTTCATCGTGTCTGCCTTGGAGAGGAGCGCGTGGCGTGTGGCTCACTTCCCTTCTTCCCAGCATTCTGTTCTGTCTACTCCACCTGCCTAATTTTCTGACCTATCAGACCAAGCAGTTTTCTTTATTGATTAACCAATGAAACAACAAATTGACAAATGACTGTCCCATATCACAACTGTATCTTATTTTTTAATCCAGTGAGCTAGTGTGCATCTTTTAGTCATAAAACTAACAGAATTAACTTTGGGGGTAAACACCGATTCTTGTAATTTTGTTCATTGTTTACATGGTTCAAATCTTTCCTTTCTCCCTTTTTTATTTTAGGAGTTTGGTTGCTATGTTGAGCATGTTTGGTTCTTTTCTTGTTCTTGTTTGTTATCTAGTCCTTTCATAAAGTTTATTCTTTCCTGAGCACTTGTGTTTGTGACTGTCTTCCTCCTCTATGTGTATAATTCCTTTAAGTGTTTTCTACCATACTGTGTGAGTGGTCATTAATTGCTTTAGTGTGTGCCTATCTTGGAAGGTATTTATTTCACCACTGCTTTTAAAATATGACTCTCTTGGGAGCTAGGGGAAGGGTAGTAAAAGTTTCCAAAACACATTGTATGGATTTCTTAAATAATTAATAAAAATATTCTCAAAAAAGAGAATTCACCTTAATATAGTAGTTCTGTTGGACATTTATTTACTCTCACAGCTTAGATTACGTTATTTCTTACTGTTCAGGATTTTTGGTTTTTCTGCCAAGACGATGTTATTCTAATGAGTTTCACTTTGTATATAAGCTGACAATTTTCTTTTGTAGTTTTTAATAGTGATTTTGTGGTTTCAGTGTTTTAGCAATGTAACATAGAGAGGTTTGTAGCAGACTCTCTCAGCCTACCCCAAATAATGACATGGAGACTTATTATTAGTTATGAATGTTCAGCCTTATCTTATGCTTGTCCCACTCGCTCTTATCTTTTAATTTAACCTTTCTCTTCATCTACCTTTTGCCTCGGGGATTTTTACTTTATTTTTTAAACTCTGCATGTCCTACTTTTCCTGCTTCTGTGGGTGGCTGGCTGATGACTACCTGACTGTCTGGCCCTGGATGTCTCCCTCTCTTTCTCCCTCATTCTCTCTTCTGGAGCCTAAATTCCTCCTCCTTTTTATTCTCTCTGATTGCCAGACCCACGTATTTCTTTCCTGCCTAGCTATTTGTTGTTCAGGTTTTTATTAGACGAATCAGGTTCCTTAGCAGGCAGAGCAACACATCTTTTCATTGTTAAACAAATGCAGCATGAACAAAAGCAACATCTCACATCACTAAACAAATACAGCATAAACAAGTGTACCATACCTTCTCATAGTTAAGGTAATATTATACAACAGAATTGTGTTATAATTAGAAATTAAACTTTTAGAAGTAACACCATGCAGTTTTGTAGCAAACTTCGCATCAACTTTCCATTCACATATTAGCAATCAGTCAATAGCAAAAAGCACTCTGATCTTTGGGACATAGCAATGGTAGAGCATATGTCTAGCATCTGGTACCATCCCCCACCAGGCTCTATTCCCAAGACCCACTCCAAGAATATATTATTATTGGAAAAAATAAGGATAATAGAGCCACTTGGTTTTATTTTCTAAAAGACCAGGGGTACTTTTTTTTTAAAACATTCTCTAAGTATTTAATGATTGTGTCCCTATTATTACCTACATAAATATTCACTCAGAATACATAAGAGTATTTTTTCTTGGTTTTTGCATATGAGATTCCAAAGTGTAGTTAAATTAGATGATTTAATTGACCTTCTGAACAGATGATACTTTTACAATGTCTTTTAGAGGAATTTCTCTACTATTTACAGTAGATGTTTGATTTATATAATTGAAATATATAATGTAATCTTAAATTTTTTTCTATTTTTACTATTATTATTTTTTACTGGAAAGGCACTCTCATGCCTACAGTCTTTTGTTTACAATTTATATTCATTTATATGGACCTTGTGCCTACAAAACTTGCTTTCTTCCCAAGAGATAAGATGCCATTAGGGCGTGTGCTGGATTTATCGCCTTGCACAATAATACTTCTTTCTGTTGAAAGCTCACTGTTTCTTTGTTCTGCTTAAATGGGTGCTTCACAAAACACATGCCTTAATCCACAATTATCTCTCCTCCCTGTAGATGGATGGAGTCTTTCTTCTGCAGCAAGCATAGAGTGTGTCATAGACAAATTGCTTTTTCAACTGCCACAAGAGATCCATTAGCAAGAATACAGGAGAAACTGCCACTCTTATGGCCTGTTTTCTATATGAGTGAAGCTGTTTCTCTGTGCAGTGACTAACTATGCTGTTCTTTCCCTGGGGGATTCTAATATCAAGATACAATGAGCAGATTACTGAGACTGGTTACCTCTATGTGAAATAATGTAAAACATTATTCTTATTTTGGATAAGAATATAACAGAAGATCTATTTTTTTAGCCAATCCAGAGAATATTTAATCCTGAGGTCAGTGAGTGGGTAAAATTTGACACAGTGGGTTAAAGATCTTGGCATATCATCATAAAGAGCAGGATATCCTTCATACAGGCAAATGATATTCAATTGCTTATATATACTCCATTCTTTATCCACTAATCCATCTATGAACATTTATACTACTTTCATATATTAGCCATTGTAAATAATGATCAAATAAAATAGGGGTTCAAATATTTATTTCAGAGCCTTAATTTCTTTGGACACATGATTGCTGGGTCGTATATTAGTTGTGTTTTAAAATTTTTGAGGAGCCTCTGTGTTGTTTTCCATAGTGTTTATACCAATTTACACTTCTACTAACAGTGACAAGTTTGCTTTTAATCACCTTTGTCAAACAGCACTTGTCTTCCTTTGTTTTGTTTTAGACAATTTGACATTGTGACTTGTATAAGGTCATATCTCAGGTGGTTTTTGAAAAGTTTCCCCTATGATTAATGATGTTCAGTGCTTTCTTCATATTTATTAGTCTTGTAAATGTTTTCTTTGAGGAATTCCTGTTCATTTCCATTGCCCTTCTAATGTTAGCTTATTTGTCCTATTTGTTTTGTGATATTTCCTAATTAGATTACAGGAATTACATTTATATAACCATTCTGTCAGATATATAGTTGACACAAATATTCTGTACATATGTTGTGTTACATTTTAAATTTGTTAATTTTTTCTTTGATGTGCATACCTAATACACTTGAAAATTTTATTTAAAATTTATTGTTTTTTCAGTGTGTGTATATCTACTTCTATTTTTAATATTTTCGGAGCTATACTTTATTTGTATGTTACTTTAAACAACTAAAAAACATCCCATATATTTTTTAATTACATTTTTAAAATTTATATTTCTTTAAGAAGTTAGCATCTTAAAATATTTTTTAATATTCTATTCAACATTTAACAAAAGGAATCATTCTTCACATTAACCTGTACTTTTGCAAGGTAGCAGGCAGGTTATTACCTGAAACATTTAATAGTGTATACTTTATCAATTAGAAGGTAAATAATGTCTTAAATTTGGAAAATGTACATGAAATGCAGACAAGAAAGTCAGCTGTCTAGAAGGTTCTTATACTGGGATGAAACTCAAGAGGTCAGATTCCAAACATCCATTCCATACTTTCAGGCAAATTTCTATCAAGGCTGCCATGATAATGTAATAGAATTCCATATTAAGTGGTGTGTATTTTTTCTGGTGTTTCTCAGTACCTACTTGAAAAGTTGTTATCTAAGAATGCAACAGACACAAAAGCAATGCCTTTCTTTAGTCTGCTACTCTTTATGAAGAGTGAGTGGTAAGGCTTATACGGGTTTTTACCGCCAAATATTAGAGATCAATTTCATAATCTTTTTTTATTGAAAATAGATTCTTTTCTCATATATTATATCCTGATTATGATTTACCCTCTCTTTACTCCTCCCAGATCCTCCCCACTTCCCGTCCCATCCAGATTCATTCCCTTTCTGTCTTTCATTAGAAAACAAATAGGCTTCTAAGGGAAAATAATAAAACAAAATATAATGAGACTAAGTAAAATCAAACACATCAGAATGGGACAAAACAAACATAAAGAAGAAAAGGAGTCCAAGAAAAGGCACAACAAACAAATTAGACACAGAGATTCGCTTGTTCACTCACTTAGGAATCTCATAAAAACACAAAACCACAAGCTATGATACCCCAAAGGGGGGAGAGAGAGAGAGAGAGAGAGAGAGAGAGAGAGAGAGAGAGAGAGAATATGAATGAACGAATTTTAAAATAAAAAAAATTAAAAAGAAAATGCCTTGACATGACATTATGAGACCAGAAACTTGCAAAGATGCCATTGAGTTCATCTTGTGTAGGCCATCTACTGCTGGGCATTTGACTTGCCCTTAAGAGTAGTTTGTTTTCCCAGGAGACTCCCTTGGGGAAAAAAAAACAACTAGATTTTCATTTCCAGATAGTTATTGATTGGAGATAGCTCCTGGGTAAAGGATGGGGCATAGGTCCACTTCTTTCAGCTCTAGGGGCCTATCTGATACAGACCCATACATGCTGTCTCAGTCCTGTGAGTTTGCATGTGCATTTGACGTGTGTTTAGAAGGCCTAGTTTCCGTGGTGTCTTCCATCTTTGGTTCTTACACTCCTTTTGCCTTCTTTTCCACAGGGTTCCCAAAACCCTAAGGGGATGAATTTGATGAGACATCCCATTGAGGGCTGAGTGTTTCAAGGTTTCTGACTCTCTGCATATTGTATTGGGTCTCTGTATTTCCCATCTGCTACATGAGGAAACTTTTCTGATGATGGCACTGATCTATGAGTATAGCAGAATATAGAGTCATTTATCATGACCTTTTTTTTATCTTGTTCAGGCCAGTATTATTTGATTTTACCCTAAGTCCCTGGACTATCTAGTCTCAGGTTCTTGGGCATTCAAGCCGCTTCAGATATGGGTTTTACTTTGTGTAGTAGGCCTAAGTCAAACCAGATATTGGTTGGTTGTGTCCATAAAATTTGTGCCACTATTGCACTAGAACATCTTGCAAGTAGGTCACCATTGTAGATAGAAAAGTTTGTAGCTAGGTTGGTATTTGCATTTCTCCATTGGTAGCATGCAGAGGACCTTCTAATACCAAGAACACTAGCCTGTAGGGGTAAAGACTCTAGGTAGTCACCAGTTCCACTTCTCCATGTTCAATGAATTGTATAGTTGTTATCTTCAGGAATGGGACCTTGCAGTCAGTTTGTGGAGAGCAACCTATAGTCTTGGCAACAGCCTGGCTTGTTTGGGGTTCCCATGGGGCTCCTTTGGACAGTAACTCAATTAGATGCAATACATTCCCAGTACTGGGAGCTTCATTTGGTGAATAGAGATGTCTAGCTTGGGCTATACTTCTCCCATTATGTGGCAATTTTATTTAGATTGCATATATATATATATATATATATATATATATATATGGAAGCTTCTATTGTATTAGGTGTACCTCCCTGTATTCCCTTCCTTGTCCCCATCTTCCATCACCATCCCAAGATTTTATTGATATAATAATTTTTTTCTTTTTTTCTTTTTTTTATTGAAAATAATTTCTGCCTCCTCCCAGCCTCCCATTTCCCTCCCCCTCCTCCGACTCCTCTCCCCCTCCCCCCACTCCTCTCCCCCTCCCCCCAATCATCTCCCCCTCCCTATACAGTCTGAAGAGCAGTCAGAGTTCCCTGCCCTGTGGAAAGTCCAAAGTCCTCCCCCCTCCATCCTGGTCTAGGAAGGTGAACATCCAAACTGGCTAGGCTCCCACAAAGCCAGAACATGAAGTAGGATCAAAACCCAGTGCCATTGCCCTTGGCTTCTCAGCAGCCCTCATTGTCCGCCATATTCAGAGAGTCCGGTTTTATCCCATGCTTTTTCACTCACAGTCCAGCTGGCCTTGGTGAGCTCCCAATAGATCAGCCCCACTGTCTCCGTGGGTGGGTGCACCCCTTGTGGTCCTGACTTCTTTGCTCATGTTCTCCCTCGTTCTGCTCCTCATTGGGACATTGGGAGCTCAGTCCAGTGCTCCAGTGTGGGTCTCTGTCTCTATCTCTATCCATTGCCAGATGAAGGTTCTATGGTGATATGCAAGATATTCATCAGTATGGCTATAGGATAGGGTCATTTCATGTTCCCTATCCTCAGGTGCCCCAGGAACTAAATGGGGACATCGCCCTGGGCACCTGGGAGCCCCTCTAGGTCCAAGTCTCCCACCAACCCTAAGATGGCTCCCTTAATTAAGATATGTGCTTCCCTGCTCCCCTATCCAACCTTCCTTTAACCCAATCATCCCGTTTCCCAGAGTTCCCCCATCCTCCCCTTCTCACTTTTCCCTCCCCATCTCCCCTTACCCCCCTGCCAACTCACCCCCAAGAACCCATTTTTTTTGCCCAGCATTCTTGTCTACTTCCCATTACCAGGAGGATAGCTATATGTTTTTCTTTGGGTTTACCTTCTTATTTAGCTCCGTTAGGATATCAAATTATAGACTCAATGACCTTTATTTATGGCTAGAAACCAATTATGAGTGAGTACATCCCATGTTCATCTTTTTGGGTCTGGGTTACCTCACTCAGGATAGTGTTTTCTATTTCCATCCATTTGCATGCAAAATTTGAGAAGTCATTGTTTTTTACTGCTGAATAGTACTCTAAAGTGTATATGTTCCACACTTTCTTCATCCATTCTTCCATTGAAGGACATCTAGGTTGTTTCCAGTTTCTGGATATTACAAATAATGCTGCTATGAACATAGTTGAATAAATGCCCTTGTCATATGATCGGGCATCTCTTGGGTATATTCCTAAGAGTGGCATTGCTGGGTCCAGGGGTAGGTTGATCCCGAATTTCCTGAGAAACCGCCACAATGATTTCCAAAGTGGTTGCACAAGTTTGCATTCCCACCAACAATGGATGAGGGTACCCCTTTCTCCACAGCCTCTCCAGCAAAGGCTATCATTGGTGTTTTTGATTTTAGCCATTCTGACAGGTGTAAGATGATATCTCAAAGTTGTTTTGATTTGCATTTCACTGATCGCTAAGGAGGTTGAGTATGACCTTAAGTGTCTTTTGGCCATTTGAACTTCTTCTGTTGAGAATTCTCTGTTCAGCTCAGTGCCCCATTTTTTAATTGGGTTAGTTAGCATTTTACAGTCTAGTTTCTTGAGTTCTTTATATATTTTGGAGATCAGACCTTTGTCAGTTGCGGGGTTGGTGAAGATCTTCTCCCAGTCAGTGGGTTGCCTTTTTGTCTTAGTGACAGTGTCCTTTGCTTTATAGAAGCTTCCAGTTTGAGTAGGTCCCATTTATTCAATGTTGCCCTTAATGTCTGTCCTGCTGGGGTTATACCTAGGAAGCAATCGCCTGTGCCCATATGTTGTAGGCTACTTCCCACTTTTTCTTCTATCAAGTTCAGTGTGTTCAAATTGATATTGAGGTCTTTGATCCATTTGGCCTCGAGTTTTGTGCATGGTGATAGATATGGGTCTATTTTCATTCTTCTACAGGTTTACATCCAGTTGTGTCAGCACCATTTGTTGAAGATGCTTTCTTTCTTCCATTGTATACTTTTAGCTCCTTTATCGAAAATGAGGTGTTCATAGGTTTGTGGGTTAAAATCCGGGTCTTCTATACGATTCCATTGATAGACTTCTTTGTTTTTACGCCAATACCACACTGTATTCATTACTGTAGCTCTGTAATAGAGTTTGAAGTCAGGGATGGTAATGCCTCCAGAAGTTCCTTTATTGTATAAGATTGTTTTGGCTGTCCTGGGTTTGTTGTTTTTCCATATAAAGTTGGTTATTGTCTTCTCCACATCTGTGAAGAATTTTGATGGGATTTTGATGGGGATTGCATTGAATCTATAAATTGCCTTTGGTAGAATTGCCATTTTTACTATGTTGATCCTCCCAATCCAAGAGCAAGGGAGATCCTTCCATTTTCTTGTATCCTCTTCAATTTCTTTCTTCAATGCCTTAAAGTTCTTGTCAAATAGATCTTTAACTTCCTTGGTTAGAGTTACCCCAAGATATTTTATGCTGTTTGTGGCTATCGTGAAAGGTGATGCTTCTCTGATTTCCCTCACTGCTTCCATATCCTTTGTGTATAGGAGGGCGACTGATTTTTTGGAGTTTATCTTGTATCCTGCCACATTACTAAAGGTGTTTATCAGCTGTAGGAGTTCTTTGCTGGAGTTTTTGGGGTCGCTTATGTATACTATCATATCATCTGCAAATAACGAAAGTTTAACTTCTTCCTTTCCAATTCGAATCCCCTTGATCCCCTTATGTTGTCTTATTGCTATGGCTAACACTTCAAGCACTATATTGAAGAGGTATGGAGAGAGTGGACAGCCTTGTCGTGTTCCTGATTTTAGTGGGATGGCTTTGAGTTTCTCTCCATTTAGTTTGATGTTAGCTGTCGGTTTGCTGTAAATAGCTTTTATTATATTTAGGTATGACCCTTGTATCCCTAATCTCTCCAAGACTTTTATCATAAAGGGGTGTTGAATTTTGTCAAAAGCTTTTTCAGCATCTAATGAAATGATCATATGGTTTTTTCTTTCTGTTTATTTATATGGTGGATTACATTGATAGATTTGCGTATGTTGAACCAGCCCTGCATCTCTGGGATGAAGCCTACTTGATCATAATGGATAATTTTTTTAATGTGTTCTTGGATTCGGTTTGCCAGTATTTTATTGAGAATTTTTGCGTCGATATTCATGAGTGAGAAAGGCCTGTAATTCTCTTTCTTGGTTGGGTCTTTGTGTGGTTTTGGTATCAGGGTAACTGTAGCTTCTTAAAAGGAATTTGGCAATGACTTTTCTGTTTCTATATTGTGAAATACATTAAGGAGTATAGGTATTAGCTCTTCTTGGAAGTTCTGGTAGAATTCTGCATTGAAACCTGGGCTTTTTTTCGAAGGGAGATTTTTGATAACCGTTTCTAATTCTTCGCGACTAACAGGTCTATTTAGATCGTTCACCTGGTCTTGGTTTAGCTTTGGTTATATGGTACTTATTTAAAAAAATGTCCATTTCTTTTTTATTTTCCAGTTTTGTGGCATACAGGCTTTTGTAGTAAAATCTAATGATTCTCTGAATTTCCTCTGTGTCTGTGGTTATGTCCCCCTTTTCATTTCTGATCTTATTTATTTTCGTGTTCTCTCTCTGTCGTTTAATTAGTTTGGATAGGGGTTTGTCGATCTTGTTGATTTTCTCCAAGAACCAACTTTTTGTTTCATTGATTCTATGGACTGTTTTCTGTGTTTCTATTTTGTTGATTTCAGCCCTCAGTTTGATTATTTCCAGTCTTCTACTCCTCCTAGGTGAGTCTGCTTCTTTTTTTTCTAGAGCTTTCAGGTAGGCTGTTAAGTATCCAATGTGTGCTTTCTCTTTTTTCTTCAAGTGGGCTCTTAGTGCTATAAACTTTCCTCTCAGGACTGCTTTCATAGTGTCCCATAAGTTTGAGTAGGTTGTTTCTTTATTTTCATTGAATTCAAGGAAGACTTTAATTTCTTTCTTTATTTCTTCCTTGATCCAGGTGTGGTTCAGTAGTTGACTGTTCAGTTTCCATGAGATTGTAGGCTTTCTGGGGGTAGCATTGTTGTTGAATTCTAACTTTAATCCATGGTGATCTGATAAGACACAGGAGGTTATGAATATTTTTTTGTAACTGTTTAAGTTTGCTTTGTTACCGAGTATGTGGTCAATTTTCGAGAAGGTTCCATGAGGTGCAGAGAAGAATGTATATTCTTTCCTATTTGGGTGGAATGATGTATAGATGTCTGTTAAGTCCATTTGATTCATTACCTCCATTAATTCTCTTATTTCTCTGTTAGGTTTCTGTCTGATTGACCTGTCCATTGGTGGGAGAGCAGTGTTGAAGTCTCATACTATTAGTGTGTGCGCTTTGATGGCAGCCTTGTGTTTTAGTAATGTTTCTTTTACGCACATGGGTGCTTTTATATTAGGGGCATAGATATTCAGGATTGAGACTTCATCCTGATGAATTGTTCCTGTTATGAGTATAAAATGTCCCTCTCCATTTCTTCTGATTGATTTAAGTTTGAAGTCAACTTTGTTAGAAATTAGTATGGACACACCTCCTTGTTTCTTAGGTCCATTTGCTTGATAAACCTTTTCCCATCCCTTTACCCTAAGTAGGTGCCTGTCTTTGTGATTGAGGTGTGTTTCTTGTAAACAACAGAATGTTGGATCCTGTTTTCGTATCCAATCTCTTAGCCTGTGCCTTTTTATAGGTGAGTTGAGTCCATTGACATTAAGTGATATTAATGACCAGGGGTTGTTAACTCCGGTCACTTTTTTAGTAGTAGAGTTTGTGTGTTTCCCTTCTTTGAGTTGTGCTGGTGAAGGGTCTCTAGATGTTTGAGTTATTGTGGTCATTGTTGGACTCCTTGGTTTATGATTTTCCTTCTATTACTTTATGTAAGGCCGGATTTGTGGCTATGTATTGTTTAAATTTGTTTTTATCCTGGAAAATTTTATTTTCTCCATTTATAGTGAACGAAAGCTTGGCTGGGTATAGTAGTCTGGGCTTGCATCCATGTTCTCTTAGCTTCTGCAGTACATCTATCCAGGACCTTCTGGCTTTCATGGTTTCCATAGAGAAGTCAGGTGTAAGTCTGATAGGTTTACCTTTATAAGTAACTTGACCTTTTTCCTTTTTTAAAAAAATTTATTTATTTATTGAAGATTTCTGTTTCTTCCCCGCCACCGCCTCCCATTTCCCTCCCCCTCCCCCAATCAAGTCCCCCTCCCTCATCAGCCCAAAGAGCAATCAGGGTTCCCTGCCCTGTGGGAAGTCCAAGGACCACCCACCTCCATCCAGGTCTAGTGAGGTGAGCATCCAAACTGCCTAGGCTCCCACAAAGCCAGTACGTGGAGTAGGATCAAAAACCCATTGCCATTGTTCTTGAGTTCTCAGTAGTCCTCATTGTCCACTGTGTTCAGTGAGTCCGGTTTTATCCCAGGCTTTTTCAGATCCATGCCAACTGGCCTTGGTGAGTTTCCGATAGAACATCCCCATTGTCTCAGTGTGTGGGTGCACCCCTCGCGGTCCTGAGTTCCTTGCTCGTGCTCTCTTTCCTTCTGCTCCTGATTTGGACCTTGAGATTTCTGTCTGGTGCTCCAATGTGGGTCTCTGTCTCTGTCTCCTTTCATTGCCTGAGACTGAGAAGCTTCTGTAAAGCAAAGGACACTGTCGCTAAGACAAAAAGGCAACCCACTGACTGGGAGATCTTCACCAACCCCGCAACTGACAAAGGTCTGATCTCCAAAATATATAAAGAACTCAAGAAACTAGACTGTAAAAGGCTAATCAACCCAATTATAAAATAGGGCACTGAGCTGAACAGAGATCTCTCAACAGAAGTTCAAATGGCCAAAAGACACTTAAGGTCATGCTCAACTTCCTTAGCGATCAGGGAAATGCAAATCAAGAAAACTTTAAGATACCATCTTACACCTGTCAGAATGGCTAAAATCAAAAACACCAATGATAGCTTTTGCTGGAGAGGTTGTGGAGAAAGGGGTACACTTGATATAATAATTTTTTGCATTTTTGGGTACAATGTGGCAATTCAGTATGTGCATGAAATGTGTAATTATCAACATAGGCTCATTAGTAATTTCATATCTTTAAGTATTTTTTTCATTTCTTTGTGGTGGAAACTGAAATTCTTCTCCTTTTAAGTTTCATAAAATATCTAATAAGATGTCTTAAAGCGAGTAACCCTGATGTGCTGTAGATCAATATGTTTATTCTTTCTGTGCTACCCATTAATCAATTAATCTGTCTTCCTCAAACCACTTACTAACTTTAATTACAACCATTATATATTCTTTTATGCTCCCACATATGAGCAAGAACATATGGTATTTATCTTGCTGTGGCTTATTTCACTTAACATAAGGTCAGCCAGTTTCATCCTTGTTGCTACACATGACAGGATTTCATTTTTTGTGGCTAAGTAGCATTCTATTGCATATATTTTGTGGTAAAACATTCATGCCAAAACTACATAAATATGAGTGTGGAATTTTCACAAATGTGATAAACTGTTGCCTTTCTCAATAAATATAACCCATCCCCAACCCTTCAGCTAAATCTATTCTGTCCTTTTAGTCTCAAAGTTTTTACTGTTCTTCAGTGACTGCTTTGTTGACTTCTAACATCAGGATTTATTTGGCCTATTTTATATAATTTAGTACTGTGTTATGTTTTGCCTTGATTCATTTATACAAGCTCATATTTGTGAGATTCTATAGCATGATTAATAAAAACCCAGAGACAGAAATTGGGGTTCAACCTGAAGGCCAGAAAAATAAAACAGCCAGCCACTGGCTCTTACCTCTACCTCAGTCTGAAATGGTGACCCTGCCTCCTGGAATCTTAGAGAGAGACTGTCTGAAAGCTGTGCCCTCCCATTTTATTTTCCTCTCTACTGCTGGGATTAAAGGCATTCACCACTACCACCCAGTTTCTATGGCAAATTAGTGTGGCTACTGGGATTAAATGTATGTGTCACCACTGCCTGGTCTGTAAGGCTGGCCAGTGTGACAGTTTTACTCTCTGATGTTCAAGAAAGCTTTATTTATTAAAATACAAATGAAGTATCAATACAAGATTAATTCAAGTTATTGAATGTTTCGAGTCATTCATTTGAATTTTTATATAGAAACACACAAGATACACTCAAATGTCAATAAACCTATTTATTATTTCTATATATAGGCTACAATAAAGAATGTTTCTCATACTTATGTATATTTTGCTGTATTTTCCTATACTTAGAAATTATGGATGGCTTTCTAAAATGATTTTTTTTATTAAAGATTTCTGTCTCTTCCCCCGCCACCACCTCCCATTTCCCCCCTCCCCCAATTAAGTCCCCCTCCCTCGTAAGCCCCAAGAACAATCAGGGTTCCCTGCCCTGTGGGAAGTCCAAGGACCTCCCACCTCCATCCAGGTCTTGTAAGGTGAGCATCCAAACTGCCTAGGCTCCCACAAAGCCAGTACGTGCAGTAGGATCAAAAACCCATTGCCATTGTTCTTGAGTTCTCAGTAGTCCTCATTGTCCGCTATATTCAGCGAGTCTGGTTTTATCCCAGGCTTTTTCATACCCAGGCCAGCTGGTCTTGGTGAGTTCCCAATAGAACATCCCCATTGTCTCAGTGTGTGGGTGCACCCCTCGCGGTCCTGAGTTCCTTGCTCATGCTCTCTCTCCTTCTGCTCCTGATTTGGACCTTGAGATTTCTGTCCGGTGCTCTAATGTGGGTCTCTGTCTCCTTTCATCGCCTGATGAAGGTTAATATTCAGGAGGATGCCTATATGTTTTTCTTTGGGTTCTCCTTCTTATTTAGCTTCTCTAGGATCATGAATTATAGGCTCAATGTCCTTTATTTATGGCTAGAAACCAATTATGAGTGAGTACATCCCATGTTCCTCTTTTTGGGTCTGGCTTACCCCACTCAGGATAATGTTTTCTATTTCCATCCATTTGCCTGCAAACTTCAAGAAGTCCTTGTTTTTTACTGCTGAGTAGTACTCTAATATGTATATATTCCATACTTCCTTCATTCATTCTTCCGTTGATGGGCATCTAGGTTGTTTCCAGGTTTTGCTATCACAAACAATGCTGCTATGAACATAGTTGAGCATATATTTTTGTTGTATCATAGGGCATCTCTTGGGTATATTCCCAAGAGTGGTATTGCTGGGTCGAGGGGTAGGTTGATCCCAAATTTCCTAAGAAATCGCCACACTGCTTTCCAAAGTGGTAGCACAAGTCTGCATTCCCACCAGCAATGGATGAGTGTACCCCTTTCTCCACAACCTCTCCAGCAAAGGCTATCAATGGTGTTTTTATTTTAGCCATTCTGACAGGTGTAAGATGGTATCTTAAAGTTGTCTTGATTTACATTTCCCTGATCGCTAAGGAAGTTGAGCATGACCTTAAATGTCTTTTGGCCATTTGAACTTCTTATGTTGAGAATTCTCTGTTCAGCTCACTGCCCCATTTTATAATTGGGTTGATTAGCCTTTTACAGTCTAGTTTCTTGAGTTCTTTATATATTTTGGAGATCAGACCTTTGTCAGTTACGGGGTTGGTGAAGATCTTCTCCCAGTCAGTGGGTTGCCTTTCTGTCTTAGTGACAGTGTCCTTTGCTTTACAGAAGCTTCTCAGTCTCAGGAGGTCCCATTTATTCAGTGAGGCCCTTAATGTCTGTGCTGCTGGGGTTATACGTAGGAAGTGGTCTCCTGTGCCCATCTGTTGTAGAGTACTTCCCACTTTCTCTTCTGTCAGGTTCAGTGTGTTCGGACTGATATTGAGGTCTTTAATCCATTTGGACTTGAGTTTTGTGCATGGTGATAGATATGGATCTATTTTCATTCTTCTACAGATTGACATCCAGTTTTGCCAGCACAATTTGTTGAAGATACTCTCTTTTTTGCATTGAATACTTTTAGCTCCTTTATCGAAAATCAGGTGTTCATAGGTTTGTGGGTTAAAGTCAGGGCCTTCTATTAGATTCCATTGGTCGACTTCTCTGTTTTTATGCCAATACCAAGCTGTTTTCAATACTGTGGCTCTGTAATAGAGTTTGAAGTCAGGGATGGTAATGCCTCCCGACGATCCTTAATTGTATAAGATTGTTTTGGCTATCCTGGGTTTTTTGTTTTTCCATATAAAGTTGATTATTGTCTTCTCCAGATCTGTGAAGAATTTTGATGGGATTTTGATGAGGATTGCATTGAATCTATAGATTGCTTTTGGTAGAATTGCCATTTTTACTATGTTGATCCTCCCAATCCAAGAGCAAGGGAGTTCCTTCCATTTTCTGGTGTCCTCTTCAATTTCTTTCTTCAAAGACTTAAAATTCTTGTCAAGGAAGGGAGTGCGGGAAGCTGCGAATGCAGCTGAGCTCTCTGACAGCCATGAATCAAATGCCGAAAGCGCGGGAACTTAGTTGTTGGGCTAGAGAAGAGATGGAGTTACCCCAAGCGGCCCGCCCTGGGTAGTCGATGCTGTGCAGGCTGTGTCTGGGTCATGGGTCTGACATCTGGGCCTACATCGTGCAGCATGTACGTAATCAGAGGAGTATCAAGACGATCCGGGGAAACCTCCTCTGGTATGGCCATCAGGACAGTCCAAAGGTCCGTCAGAAGCTGGAGCTGGAAGCCAGTGTGGCCCGCCTGCGTGCCGAGATCCAAGGACTAGATCAGAACCTGGAGCTGATGGATCAAGAGACAGGCTCAGGACATGGCCATGGCGCAGGAGCTGCAGAGCATGAAAGAGACCCAGCATCGAGCTCTTCTCCTCAAGGCCCAAGCCAGAGCTGTACAAAGACAGCAGCGTGGGCTGCAGGACCCCATGCAGAAGCTGCAGAATCAGACCAGGCACCTGCAGGACATGCAAAGGAAAGCCAAAGTGGACGTGACCTTTGGACCACTGGCGTCAACAGCCCCAGCCCTAGAGCCCGAGGTGTTGCGTGATGTCCGAACGGCCTGCTTACTCCGGACTCAGTTCCTGCAGAACCTTCTCATTCCTAAGGCCAGGGGAGGCAGCATCCCAAGCCCCCGTGATGACCACTTCGGAAGTTCCCATCAACAGTGGCTGACCTCAGTTGAGACACTGCTGAGAAACCACCCTGCAGGCCACATCTTGGCTGCCTTGAAGTACCTGGCTGCAGAGTGGGAGACGGAGATTCGGTCCCTGTGTAGGGATGGACTCAAGGAAGAAGAGCTGTCCAGAGCCCAGGCACCGGACCCATCGAACTCCAGCCAGGCCATGCCACCCTCTGCTCATCTCATCTAGGAGGGCTGGCAGGCTGTAGGTGCCCTCCTTACCCAGAGGGGTGTGCTCCTGAGCGAGCGGCAGGACCTGACTGGCCGCCTCCAGAGCCTACTGGAGAAGGTGGAGAGACATGCCCTGGGACCCAGTGAGAGGAAGGTGCTGCTGCTGGGGCTTAGGTATAGTGGCCTGTGGGCAGAGCTCAAGGCTCATCATGCCCAGAGCCAGGAACTGGGGAATGCGGTTGGGCACCGGCAACTTCTGCTTCGGGAGCTGCAGGCCAAGAAGCAGCGGATCCTGCAGTGGCGTCAGCTAGTGGAGGAGACTCAGGAACAGATCCGCCTGCTCATCAAGGAGAACTCAGTCATCAAGACCCAGCTGATCCGGGGCCCAGAGGAGGTTCTGGCCCTGATTCAGCAGAAAGTTGTTCCCACTTCAGAGGCAGTGGCACCACAGAGCCAGGAGCTGTTCCGCCATTTGAAGGAAGAGGCCCAACACCTGCCCCACATTCTGCTGGACCCCCTGCTGTGGTACCATGCCAGAGGACTAAAGCCGCGATCCAGGATCCTAATCCATCAACTGCACCCCACTACGCCAAAGGGTTCCAGCCTTGTCTCTCTGAGCCATACGTTGGGGCTGCCTGTAGGGAAGGCAACCGAGCTACTACTTCCAAAGGCTGCCTGTCTCCGCCAAGACCTTCTGTTTCTCAAAGACCAGTACAGTCTCCGAGGAAGAAATCTCCTTTGTGTGAAGACCAGTCTGCCTCTGGGACCATCTACCAAGGAGCTGCTGCAGATCCAGGCATCCCAAGAGAAGGAGCAGAAAGAAGACTTGGGGCAGACCCTGAAGAAGCTGGAGGACCTGATGGAATGGGCACTGGAGAAAATCCCTGAGTTGCAGAGGATTGTTGGGGACTGGTGGGAGCAGCCAGGCCAAGCCACTCTCGCTGGGGACCTCTGCCAAGGCCTGACCCCATTTGCTTCATTACCTCCAATTATTCTCTTAATTCTCTGTTAGGTTTCTGTCCGATTGACCTGTCCCTTGGAAAGAGAGGAGTGTTGAAGTCTCCTACTACTAGTGTGTGTGTTTTAATGTCTGCCTTCAGTTCTAGTAATATTTCTTTTACATAAGTGGGTGCTTTTATATTAGGGGCATAGATATTCAGGATTGAGACGTCATCCTGATGAATTGTTCCTGTTATGAGTATAAAGTGTCCATTTCGATCTCTTCTGATTGATTTTAGTTTGAAGTCAGTTTTGTTAGAAATTAGTATGACCACATCTGCTTTTTTCTTTGGACCATTTGCTTGAAACACCTTTTCCCAACCCTTTACTCTGAGTAGATTCCTGTCTTTGTGGTTGAGATGTGTTTCTTGCAAACTGCAGAATGTTAGATCCTGTTTGCATATCCAATCTTTTAGCCTGTGCCTTTTTATAGGTGAATTGAGCCCATTAATATTAAGTGATATTAATGACCAGTGGTTGTTTACTCCGGTTATTCTTATTGTTGTTGGTAGTAGAGTTTGTGTGTCTCCCTTCTTTGAGATGTGCTGGTGAAGGGTCACTAGATGCCTGAGTTATTGTAGGCAGTGTTGGCAATGTTGGGTACCTTGGGTTGTGATTTTCCTTATATTACTTTCTATAGGGCTGGATTTGTGGCTACATATTGTTTAAATTTGTTCTTATCCTGGAATGTCTTGTTTTCTCCATTGATAGTGAATACTAGCTTGGCTGGATATAGTAGTTTGGGTTTGCATACATGGTCTCTTAGTTTCTGCATTACCTCTTTCCAAGACCTTCTGGCTTTCATGGTTTCCATAGAGAAGTCAGGTGTAAGTCTTTGCCTTTATAAGTTACTTGGCCTTTTTCCTTTGCAGCTCTTAATATTCTTTCTTTAACCTGTATATTTTGTGTTTTGATTATTATATGGCGAGGGGATGTTTTTCTTTGATCCAGTCTGTTTGGTTTTCTGTATGCTTCTTGAATATTTAAATTAGTATCTTTCTTTATGTTGGGAAATTTTCTTCCATAATTTTGTTAAAAATATTTTCTGGGGCTTTGAGCTGTGACTCTTCTCCTTCTTCTATTCTTATTATTCTTAGGTTTGGTCTTTTTATTGTGTCCCATATTTCCTGAATGTTTTGTGTTGAGAATTTGTTGCCTTTGCTGTTTTCTTTGATATGTGTGTTTATTTCCTTTATGGTGTCCTCAGAATCTGAGATTCTTTCTTCTATCTCTTGTATTCTATTGATTATGCTTGTTTCTATAGACTCTGCTCGTTGACCTAGATTTTCCATATCCAGCTGGTCCTCAGTTTGTGTTTTCTTCCTTGCTTTCATTTCAGTTTTCAGTTCTTGAACTGTTTCCATTACCTTTTTGATTGTTTTTTCTTGGTTTCCCAGGATATCATGTACGTATTTACTCATTTCTTCAAACTTTTTGTTATACTTCTCATCCATTTCTATAAGGGCATTTTTTACATGTTGTTTAAGGGACTCTATTGCTTTCATAAAGTCAATTTTTTCCACTTCTTCTGTGTTAGGGTATTCAAATACTTCTGTTGTAACATCATTGGGTTCTGGTGTTTTCATATTTTTGAAATTATTGGGTGAATTCTTGCCTTGGTGCCTGCCCATCTCCTCCTATCCATGCTATCTAATGGGTCTTTTAAAACCGGATCAGGTTTCCCTGCTGGCCAAGGGCTCCGCTTACAAAATGCCCTCGCTCTGTTTCCTGGCTCCTGCTGCGGGCGAAGAACCCTCTCACCCCTCAGAAGGGTCTTCAGGAACAGGACCAGGCTCCCATTTGCCAGTGACCTCGCCAACAAAAGGCCCACCTCTTTGATTTAATTGTAGTAAGGTGATCTGCTCTCCTTATTGCCGTGCCCGTCCCACCGCTTGCGTCTGCCGCTGCGCTCGTCCCCGCTGCTTGCGTCTGCCTCCGCGCCGGTCTCCCAAAGCCCACTCCTGATTGTGTCTTGCACTTGGCTCAACTGTAGTGGGATGATCTGCTCACAGTGTGGGCTTCACTGTTTCATGCTTGGACCATCCCACGTCTGTGTCGCGCCTCTCCACCACGTCTGCATGCCTGCCGGGCCTCTCCACCGCGTCTGCCCCAAAATGATTTTGAAATGTCCAAATCAGTGATAGTATTTTATCCTAGCTTAACATTTCATTTTCCTGATAATAGCATTTGATAAACTTTTCAAGTTTATTATACATACATTTAAATTTCTTATTTTGGAAGTACCTTTTCTAGTTTTATGTTATCTAAATGGGCAAATGTTTTTGTCTTATTTTAGGCATCTAAAAATATATATGTTCAAGGTAAAGCCATGTATTAAATAGTAAATGGTAAGCATGTTGTTTTACTCTTTTCTCTCTTGTAAATTTTATATATCAGTGAACAGAAATTTTAATGTCACCCCGTTTTCACAGTAAAAAAATTGTTTGTTTATTCATTTTTCTCTATTATTAAAAAACTATTGCTCTTCCCAACGCTATGAAGATATTCTCCTGAGTTACTATGTAGAATCCACAACACCCCTGAAATTAATTTTTACAAACTCCATGAAGTAGGCTACAACACTTACTGTTTTTACCATTTAGATATGAAGTTTACCAAATAGTATGTATAAAAATTTAAATAAAGTAAAAGCCCAATTTTGTCTTGTCTTCTCTACAGCTGAGGGTACAGATAACAGTTGCTTTGGGAAACTGTGTGCCTAAGCATACAATAGGCAATTATTACGTATTTATTTATATGGATTCCCTCATTCAGAGTTTAACTCAGCTACTAGCAATTTCTAACAATCAAAGCTCTAGAAGCGTTTGTCTTCCAACTTCTCAGTGGTGTCGGTCCACATGTTCCACTAAAGAGGTGGTTACAGAACACTATATAGATGTGCAAACAACAGAAATAGTGTTTTTTTTCTCCTGGATCATGTGCACCTAGGATGAGAACTTACTTTTGTACTTGACTTATTGAGCTAGTAATTTCCATGACTTCTCTTTGGTTCTTTTTCTAAATGCGCATGTATGATTCATTTTTCATTCATATATTACATTGTTTCCATGTTATTGAGTTATTTGTGTTGTTGTAGATCTCTCTAAGCTTTTCAAAAGTTGATCTTTGGCTTCTCTATACTTTTGCTTATCTTTGACAGCTGTCTTCTACCACATGCTTCTACTGCCATGCTATTCTCTTCTATTAAACTATAAACTAAAATCAATCTTCCTCTCTTTTCAAATACTCAATCTTTGTAATTCTTAAATATTTTAGATATTTTGTTGTATTTGTTATCTATTGTTAGTATTATGTTCTTCTGGAAATATGTAAATATATTCAGTATTGGCATAAGCACAAATTAACATAGAAGACTGTTTTTTCATATATTTGTGCTTTTTGTGTTTCAGGTACATCAGTTATCTTTATAACATATATATATATATATATATGTATATATATATATGTTTTATGAAGAGACAGGTGTCTCAGAAGATGCATCTTGTGATATACATTTTAGTGGGTTATATTTATTAGTGGTTAACTACTGTAATAGTCTCTCACTATAGATTTTTTGTTGTTGTCATTTTGGGTTTGGGTGTATATTATACCATGTCAGAATTTGAGAACTACTCTAAGTCATTTAAAAGTACAGATGTCAACAGATCAACCTGATATGTTTCAGAGTGTATTATGTATGTTATGTTCAGTATGTATCTATCCCTACTACAGGAAGGAGGCCCCTATTAAATGATTTTCCTCAAACCTACTCACCTGTGTCATTAGCTCAGTTCGGAGGCAGGGTAACAGTTTAGTTTGTTTTCCTTCTGATTTTTTCTATTTTTTTCCTGCTAGTATGTGACCAGTAGTAGGTTGTGGCTTAATTTAAGCCCATTCGCCTTTGGTTGGAGTGGCTGTTGAAGTTAATGGTCGCTCACAAAGCATACTGACATAAGGCTCATTTTCTTATGACCATCTCATTCTATGGCATCACAGCTCTGCTCAAAGCTAGCATAGTAGGCCCTTGTTCATTGGCAACAGTGGAAGCACAGACTTCTTTCACTACTCTGTTAGTGACTGGCACCTATGTGCAACAGCATTGGGGAAAATACAGTGATAATTTCATATGTAACTGCTTCATTCCTGACACTGTCATGAATCTACATATGACTGGACCTCTACTCTCAAATAGCAGGATTCCATATCTCCACATTCTTGAAGATGTTGTCTTCCATTCTTCTCCATGCTATACTCATCTCCTGTAGTGCAACACCCTCAGTAAGTTTCTAACAGCAGTTATCTACATAGTCAATTCATGGAGTTCCTTAACTTTCACAATTAATGGTGTTCTTTAACTATTAATAAATAATAAACTGTTCACCATTATAAACAAAAACCAGCTACAAGCATTCTGACACACAACTGAGCTCCTATACTTATTTACAGATTTCTAAGCAGATGCTACACAGTTCAGGACAGAACGGACTCATATATTCAGTCTTGAAAGGAGAACATATAAACCAGTAACAGTCTGCCTGGCAGACTTTCCTTGGGAAAGAATTTTAAAAAAGCTTAAAGAAGTAAAAGCTTAGCAAGTTTATTGCCATGAGGTGAATCCTTTATGTTTTTCAATTATTTTTTATTCTTTGTGGTTCTGAGAATTGTAACTATAGTTTCATACATGATAAACCTACCATTAAGCAACATTACGACTAGGCCAATCTTGATAAGTATTAGGAAAGTAATAACATTCTACTAACAACATAGAAACAAGAGAAAGTAGGAAATTCAGCGGCATAAGTTACTCATACTCAGAATAGGGATGTGATACTGACCACAGGGAGAACAAACTCCCACAGGATACATACATACATATATATATATATATATATATATATATATATATATATATATATTCTGCCTCCTCCCCGCCTCCCATTCCCTCCCCCTCCCTCCACTCTTCTCCCCTCCCCCCTCTTCTCCCCCTATCTCTCCAGTCCGAAGAGCAGTTATGGTTCCCTCTCCTGTGGGAAGTCCAAGGTCCTCCCCACTCCATCCAGATCTCGGAAGGTTAGCATCCAAACAGGCTAGGCTCCTACACAGCCAGTACATTCAGTAGGATCAAAACCCGGTGCCATTGTCCTTGGCTTCTCATCAGCCTTCATTGTCCACCATGTTCAGAGAGTCCGGTTTGATCCCATGTTTTTCAGTCCCAGTCCAGCTGGCCTTGGTGAGCTCCCAATAGATCAGCCCCTCTGTCTCAGTGGGTGGATGCACCCCTCACGGTCCTGACTTCCTTGCTCATGTTCTCCCTCCTTCTGCTCTTCATTTGGACCTTGGGAGCTCAGTCCAGTGCTCCAATGTGGGTCTCTGTCTCTATCTCCATCCATCACCAGATGAAGGTTCTATGGTGATATGCAAGATATTCATCAGCATGGCTATAGGATAGGGTCATTTCAGGTTCCCTCTCCTCAGCTGCCCAAGGAACTAGCTGGGGACATCTCCCTGGATACCTGGGAGCCCCTCTAGAGTCAAGTCTTTTGCCAACCCAAAGATGGCTCCCTTAATTAGGATATATACTTCCCTGCTCCCATATCCATCCTTCCTTTATCCCAACCATCCCATTCCCCCACGCTCTCTCCATCCCCCCTTCTCACTTTTCTCTTCCCATTTCCTTTTTTCCCCATCCCACCCCATTCCCAAGTTCCCAATTTTCGCCCGGCAATCTTGTCTACTTCCAATATCCAGGAGGATAACTATATGTTTTTCTTTGGGTTCACCTTCTTATTTAGCTCATCTAGAATCACAAATTATAGGCTCAATGTCTTTTATTTATGGCTAGAAACCAATTATGAGTGAGTACATCCTATGTTCATCTTTTTGGGTCTGGGTTACCTCACTCAGGATATTTCTTTAAAATTATATGAAACTTAACTTAAAAATCAAAATGTTGAGGGGGTGTGATTTAAAGTGTAGAACTGTTGTATGCAATTAATGTTATGTTGCTTTGAATTTGAAATAGTTGGTTATATGCACAGAACAGCCTCTTGGTAACCATAAAGCAAAAAATTTAGAGAAGATCACACTCACACAGCAATAAAACAATTCAAAACCTGCCACTATAGAAAGCCCTCAAATCATAAAACAGAGGAGAGATAGGAAAAGAAAGCAGAAAACAATTTGTAAATTGACAGTAGTATATACTTACCTATCAATAATTACGTTAAATACAGATAAGTTAAAGTTTCCCATCACTAGACATAATGGGACAGTGGTGATTAGTTTGAATTGTCAAGTTGACACACTCCAGAACCACCTGAGAGAACCTCTGAGAATGTATTTTAGGGATTATCTTGATTATGCTGATGTGGGAAGATCTACCCACTGTGGGTGGTACCTTTCCTCGGAAGGAAATACTGGACTACTTAAGAGTAGAGAAAGCAGGTGGAGTATTGGCATGCATGCACTTGTTGCTGGGTGTGCATAATTATGAATGTGATATGACCAACTCCTTAAGTCTCCTCTCATAGCTGCTGCTGTGATTTCCTTGCTATGCTGGACTGTAAGCTGGAACTGTAAGCTAAACCCTTTCTCTCATAAATAATTTTTGTCAAGGTATTGTATCATAACAATAAGGAAGAAACTCAGAGAGTGGTTGAATACATTTTTGAGGTAATAAAGTTTTATTAGATTTTTAACAAATACCAATGCAAGTTCCCACTCCAACCTCCTCCTCGCTTTTCCTCCATATACCCTTCCACCCCACCCCCATCCAGTCCTCAGGGAGGGTAAGGCACATTGCTTTGGGGAAAGTCCAAGGCCCTCTCTACTATATCTAGGCTGAGAAAGGTATCCATCCGAAGAGAATGGGGTTCCAAAAGGCCAGTACATGCAGTAGGATAAATCCTGGTGCCACTGCCAGTGGCCCCTCAGTCTGCCCCAGCCATGCAACTGTCAACCACATTCAGAGGAACTAGTTTGGTCCTATGCTTGTTCCTTCCCAGTCTGGCTGGAGTTGGTGAGCTCCCATTAGCTCAGGTAGACTGTTTCAGTGGGTGAACCCATCGTGATCTTGACCTCTTTGCTCATATTCTCATTCCTTCCACTCTTCAATTGGACTTTGGGAGTTCAGTCCAGTGCTCTGATGTGGGTCTCTGCCTCTGTTTCCATCATTTGCTTAATGAAGGTTCTATGGTGATATTTAAGATATTCATCAGTCTGACTACAGGGTAAATCAAATCAGGCCCCCTCTCCTCAATTGCTTAGGGTTTTATCTGGAGTCATCCTTGTGGATTCCTGGGAATTTCTCTTGAGCCAGGTTTCTGCTAACCCTGTAATGGCTCCCTCAATCGAGATATCTCTTCCCTTCTTCTCATCTCTGTCCTTCCTCCATCTCAACTATTCCATTCCCTCAAGTTCTTCTCAACCCTCCTTCTCCTCTCTTCTTCCCCTTCCACCTTCCCTTATCCCTGGGCCCCTGTACTTCAAAATTTGTCAGACAATCTTGTTTGTTTCCAATTTTCAGGTGGATCTATGTATGTTTTTCTTTGGGTTCACCTTATTACTTAGCTTCACTCAGAATATAAACTATAGGCTCAATGTTCTTTGTTTATAGTTAGTATCCAGTATGAGTGAGTACATACCATATTCATCTTTTTGGGTCTGGGTTACCTCACTCAGGATAGTGTTTTCTAATTCCATCCATATTTGCATGCAAAATTCAAGATGTCATTGTTTTTTACTGCTGAGTAGTACTCTAATGTGTGAATGTGCCACATTTTCTTGATCCATTCTTCGGTCGAGGGGCATCTAGGTTGTTTCCAGGTTCTGGCTATTACAAATAATGTTTCTATGAACATAGTTGAACAGATGCTTTTTTAGTATGATTGAGCATCCTTTGGGTATATTCCCAAGAGTGGTATTGCTCGATCCTGAGGTAGGTTGATTCCCAATTTTCTGAGAAACTGTGATACTGATTTCCAAAGTGGTTGTACAAGTTTGCATTCCCACCATCAATGGGGACAGAGAAAAAGTTGGGAAGAAGGATGGAGAGTTGCCAGTCAGACACAGATGAAACAAGGTGTTCAGAAGAAGTAACAGCCATAAGCCATGTGGCAGGATGTATATTAATAGAAATGGATTAATTTAAATTACGAGAACTAGTTAGAAACAAGCCTAATATATAGGCCAAGCTTTCATAATCAATAAGAAATATCTGTGTCTTTATTTGGGAATTGGAAGGGAAGACAAAGACTCACTACAGAACTGTGACCAAATTTTACAGTCTCCTCTGAGCTGTCTTATCAACTAGGCATAAACTTTGACTGATGTAGAGTTTAAGAAACATTATCACTTTTTTTTGTTGTTTATTTTTTTTAGTTGTTGAAAAAAATTTCTGCCTCCTCCCCATTTCCCATTTCCCTCCCCCTCCTCCCACAGATTGCCCCCTCCCCCCTCCCCTCCCCCTCACCCCTCCCCCCCACTCCATTCACCCTCCCTCTCGAGAATGAAGAGCAGTCCAGATTACCTGCCCTGCGGGAAGTCCAAGGTCCTCCCACTTCTATCCAGGTCCAGGAGGGTGAGCATCCAAACAGGCTAGACTCCCACAAAGCCAGTTCATGTATTAGGATCGAAACCTAGTGCCATTGTCCTTGGCTTCTCATCAGCCTTCATTGTCTTCCATGTTCAGAAAGTTTGGTTTCATCCCATGTTTATTCAGTCCCAGTCCCGCTGGCCTTGGTGAGCTCCCAATAGATCTTTCCACTGTCACAGTGGGTGGATGCACCCCTCGTGGTCCTGACTTCCTTGCTCATGTTCTCCCTCCTTCTGCTCCTCATTTGGATCTTAAGAGCTCAGTCCGGTGCTCCTATTTGGGTCTCTGTCTCTATCTCGATCCATCACCAGATGAAGGTTCTAAGGTGATATGCAAGATACTCATCAGTATGGCTATAGGATAGGGTCATTTCAGGTTCCCTCTCCTCAGTTGTCCAAGGTACTATCTGGGGACATCTCCCTGGACACCTGCAAGCCCCTCTAGAGTCAAGTCTCTTGCCAAACCTAAGGTGGCTCCCTTAATTAGGATATATATTTCTCTGCTCCCGTGTCCACCCTTCCTTTATCCCAACCATCCCATTCCCCCAAGCTCCCCCAATCCTCCCCTTCTCACGTTTCTCACCATAATTCACCTTAGCCCCATGCTACCTCACCCCGAAGTTCCCAATTTTTGCTCAGCAATCTTGTCTACTTCCCATATCCAGTTGGATGACTATATGTTTTTCTTTGGGTTCACCTTCTTTTTTAGCTTCTCTAGAATCACAAATTATAGGCTCAATGTCCTTTATTTATGGCTAGGAACCAATTATGAGTGAGTACATCACATGTTCATCTTTTTGGGTCTGGGATACCTCACTCAGGGTAGTGTTTTCTATTTCCATCCACTTGCATGCAAAATTTGCGAAGTAATTGTTTTTTTTTTAAATATTTATTTATTTATTATGTATACAACGTTCTGTCCGTATGCCCGCAGGCCAGAAGAGGGCGCCAGACCTCACCACAGATGGCCGTGAGCCACCATGTGGTCGCCGGGAATTGAACTCAGGACCTTCGGAAGAGCAGACAACGCTCCCAACCACTGAGCCATCTCTCCAGCCCCCAAGTAATTGTTTTTTAACTGCTGAGTAGTATTCTAATATGTATATATTCCTCACTTTCTTCATCCATTTTTCCATTGAAGGGCATCTAGGTTGTTTCCAGGTTCTGGCTATTACAAATAATGCTGCTATGAACATAATTGAACAAATGCTTTTGTCATATGATCGGGCATCTCTTGGGTATATTCCCAAGAGTGGTATTACTGGATCTTGGGGTAGGTTGATCCCAAATTTCCTGAGAAATCTCCATGCTGATTTCTAAAGTGGTTGCACAAGTTTGCATTCCCACCAGCATTGGATGAGTGTGCCCCTTACTCCACAATCCCTCCAGAAAAGGCTATCATTGGTGTTTTTGATTTTAGCCATTCTGACAGGTGTAAGATGGTATCTCAAAGTTGTTTTAATTTGCATTTCCCTGATCGCCAAGGAGGTTGAGCATGACCTTTAGTATCTTTTGGCCATTTGAACTTCTTCTGTTGAGAATTCTCTGTTCAGTTCAGTGACCCATTTTTTAATTGGGTTAATCAGCATTTTAAAGTCTAGTTTCTTGAGTTCTTTATATATTTTGGAGATCAGACCTTTGTCTGTTGCAGGGTTGGTGAAGATCTTCTTCTCTCAGTCAGTGGGTTGCCCTTTTGTCTTAGTGACAGTGTCCTTTGCTTTACAGAAGCTTCCAGTTTGAGTAGGTCCCATTTATTCAATGTTGCCCTTAATGTCTGTCCTGCTGGGGTTATACCTAGAAAGTGTTCTCCTCTGCCCATATGTGGTAGAGTATTTCCCACTTTCTCTTCTATCAGGTTCAGTGTGTTTAGCCTGATATTGAGGTCTTTAATCCATTTGGACTTGAGTTTTTGTGCATGGCGATAGATACGTATCTATTTTCATTCTTCTACAGGTTGACAACCAGTTCTGCCAGCACCATTTGTTGAAGATGCTTTCTTTCTTCCATTGAATACTTTTAGCTCCTTTATCGAAATTGAGGTGTTCATAAGTTTGTGGGTTAAAATCCGGGTCTTCTACTCTATTCCATTAATCGACTTCTCTGTTTTTATGCCAATACCAAGCTGTTTTCAATACTGAAGCTCTGTAATAGAGTTTGAAGTCAGGGATGGTAATGCCTCCAGAGGTTCCTTTATTGTATAAGATTGTTTTGGCTATCCTGTTTTTTTTTTTTGTTTGTTTTTCCATATAAAGTTGATTAATGTCCTCTCAAGATCTCTGAAGAATTTCGATGGGATTTTAATGGGGATTGCATTGAATCTATAGATTGCTTTTGGTAGAATTGCCATTTTTACTATGTTGATCCTCCCAATCCAAGAGCAAGGGAGATCCTTCCATTTTCTGGTATCCTCCTCAATTTCTTTCTTCAAAGACTTAAAGTTCTTGTCAAATAGATCCTTCACTTCCTTGGTTAGAATTACCCCAAGATATTTTATGCTATTTGTGGCTATCGTGATGCTTCTCTGATTTCCCTCTCTGCTTCCTTATCCTTTGTGTATAGGACGGCAACTGCTTTTTTGGAATTGATTTTGTATCCTGCCACGCTACTAAAGGTGTTTATCAGCTGTAGGAGTTCGTTGCTGGAGTTTTTGGAGTCGCTTATGTACACTATCATATCATCTGCAAATAATGAAAGTTTAACTTCTTCCTTACCAATTCAAATCCCTATTTGGGTGGAATGATCTATAGATGTCTGTTAAGTCCATTTGACTCATTACCTCCCTTAATCCTCTTATTTCTCTGTTAGGTTTCTGTCTGATTGACCTGTCCATTGGTGAGAGAGGAGTGTTGAAATCTCCTACTACTAATGTGTGTGGTTTGATGACTGCCTTGAGTTTTAGTAATGTTTCTTTTACGTACGTGGGTGCTTTTATATTAGGGGCATAGATATTCAGGATTGAGACTTTGTCCTGATGAATTGTTCCTGTTATGTTATGGTTAAATAGATATATTCATATAAAGTAAATGGGCCTTCAAGGATTGAATTCTATTATAGAAGACCTGTTTGGAGGAGAGGTCTCTAGTGTTTCTCCAGTTAGTAACCAAATGACCTGGTTCTTAACACTATGAAAATTGTTAACTTCATAAAATCAAAAAAATATTTTACTATTATAAATTTGACTAATATGATGTTCATAAATTATACACATACAGATTTTTGTATAGTTAGAATAAAAAGAGAATAAAGAGAAAAATATAAACATCTAACAGAGCCAGGAGGGTGCAAGCCACCCGCAAGCCAACCTGTGTCCTCCAGACCTGGGCTGGTGGGGAGACATCCACAGGCCTGCCAGGTGGGTGGGGGTCTCAGTTGATGTGTGTGGCTCCTATTGCAACCATGTGGTTGCCTGGGGTCTGATCAGCCACATGGGACCATGTTGCTGCCTAAGGGCCATCTTGCATCTGGAGCCATACAGATCTGGTGCCATGGTGAATTTCCGTCTAAATCTCCAGCTGGGGGCAATGTCTGGTTCTTGGACTCTACTGTTTCAGGGATCTTTGTTCATGTCTGGGGTTCCTCTTGCCATGGGGGCCATGCATACTCCCACGGGGCTGGTCTGCCACCTGGTCTGCCACCTGTGACCATGTTGGCGTGTGAGCGGCATGCTGTCGCAGAGGCCACGCTGATCAGGGTGGCCTGCACCCCCACCAAGGGCCATGGTGACATCTAGACCTGGGCTTCTGCCAGGGACCATGTCTGAGTCTATAGCCCTACTGCAGCTTGGGACTGTGTTGAAGTCCATGACCCATGTTGCCACCAGAAGCCATGTGGAGCCCAGGGTCTGGGCCACAACCTGTGACCTTGTTGGAATCTAGGGTCCATGCTGTAGCTGAGGTCTTACAGATCTGAGTGGCTTGTCCTACCATCTGCTGCCATAGAGGTTGCCGCAGAGGGGCATGTCTGCATCCCTGGCCCTATAGCACTCAGGGTCTGTGTTAATGTCCATGACTCCTGTTGCCATGAGGAGGGCCATACGGATTCCCAGGGGCTGGACCACTGGTTTGGTGACTGAGGACCATGTTGTCACCAGGGCCATCCCAGTCTGGTGGCTTACACTGCTACTTGCAACCATGTGGATGTCTGAACTGGGCTACTGCCAAGGACCATGTCTGGATTTGTTGTCCCAGTTAGGGTGTGTGTTGATGTTTACTGATCAGTCACCGGAGTCCATGTTGGTGGTCAGGGGCCATGCTACAGCTAGGGCCATGCAGATCTGAGTGGCCCAAGCTGCTACCTAATGTCATGGTGACATCTGGGGCAGAGCTTCAGCTGAGGGCCATGTCTGGGTCTGTGGCCCTGCTGTGACCGGGGCCTGTTTGATGTCCCAAGTTCCTGTTACCATTGAAGGCCATGTGGATGCCTGAGATCTGGGACTGTGTTGGTGTCCAAGAGCCACGCTGCAGCTGAGTGGCCTGCTCTGCCACCTGGGGCAAAGGTGACATCCAGACCCAGTTGCTGCCAAGAACCATGTCTGCATCTGTGGTCCTGCCATAGCCAGAGTCTGTGTTGAAGTCTGAGGTGTGTGTTCCCACCAAAAGTTACTCAAAAGGCTAGGGTTGGGTTGCAACCTGTAGCCTTGCTAGTGTCCAGAGGCTGTGACGCCAAAAAAGTCATCCTGATCTGAGCAGCGTGTGCATTCACAGGGAGCCAGGATGTCTTCCCAGCCCACGCTGCTGCCAAGGGCCCTATCTGGGCTTATGGTCCTGCTGCAGCTGGGATCTGTGTTTATGTCTGTGACCCCTGTCATCTCAGGGAGCCATAGGAACTATGCATGATGAAATCAGAGGGTCATGCTGAGTCAGCCTATCCTTTGCTGACCCTGGTATAGCTGGCCCTGCCCATCACAAATAAAACTCAGTATAGACCAGCTTCTGAATCTTTCGCTAAAGCTTTCAGAAGGAGAAGCCAAATGTCTAAGACATTAGAAAACCTCTCTCTGTGGTTATGGATGATAAACAAGTTTTCTGTGCCAAGAAATCCCTGGTCATGGGTCAGTTAGGCATTAGGCAAGCCACCAAGTAAAAGAGTTAAACTGCTAAAGGCACATTGTAAACATATATGCCCAGTTTTCTTCTTTTCCTGCTAGAGTGGGCTACTAGCCACTCTGGTGCCGGAACCACAGCTTGCCTGAGAGCTCTCAAAATAAGATGGTAACCCTCACAAACAATAACCTATTTTAGCAGCATTGAGGGTTTTTTTTCAGGTAGACATTTTGAGGTGAGTAGGCCGATTCTCTGGATGAATCTTTGAGCTGTTAGAAACTGCTAGTGTTTGGTTATAGGCCAAATTGAGGCCTAAGTTTAAAAAAACCTATGACATTCATTTTCCTGTAGTTATTATAACAGTCAGCCTGAGGGATTAATGCACATTTATTCTTGTACAGTAGTCAAAAGTCAGAAGTCAAAATAAATATTACTGAGAATGAATGAATTCTAGTTACCTGGAATCAATGATCCCCAAATGACATTCAAGAGTTCTGTGTTTTTATAGATAAAAAAAACAAGCAAAACTATATCAAACTGTTTACTATTCATACAATTAATCCAACTCAAAGTGTTAGAAATACCAGTCCTCTAGAGATAACTGGGGAGAACCTTCATGCTCGCCTTTTTCTAGCCTCTAGAGATGTATTTGCATGATTTGGTTCATGTCCTTTTGCTTCATCTCCAAACGTATCAATGCAACAGTTTGTTTCATCATCACATTTTTTTTCTTGCTCCATGCCTTCTGCTTACAAGAATACTGTTATTATGTTATATTTCATACTTGTATATCATAGTATTATATAGCTACAAATTTAGTCATACATTATTAATTGAGGATACATCTGAATAGTCTAGAAAAATATTCTTTTCTGAAATTCTTTCCTTGGTTCATTATTTTATCATATAGTTACAACTTTACAGGTTTCAGATATTACATTCAGATATCTCTTGAGGACAGTTGTATAACTTATCAATATGTCATATGAAAAGTGTGCTGAATAGTTTTTGATCAATTTGACACAAAGTCTGGAAAGAGGAAACCCCAATTTGGAAAATGCCTCTATCATATTTGTATGTAGACAAGTCTTGGGATATTTTCTTAATTAATTATTGACATGAGTGGACACAGCATACTATGGGTGTTGCCACTCCAAGCAGGTGGTGCTGGAGTATATAAGAAAGCAAGTTGAGCCAGCAATGAAAAAGCAAGTCAGTAAACAGCATTCCTCCATGGGTTGTGCTTCAAATCCTGCCTCCCAAGTTCATGCGTTGAGTTCCTGCCCTGATTTCCCTTGATTACGGAAATTACAATCTGTGAGGTGAAATAAACCTTTATTCCCCCACATAGTTTTTGATATTGTATCACAACAAAATGTTTACTATTAATGTGATTTCACCCAATAACAAAATTAGCATTTATGTTATAAATTTCAGGTGTAAATTGTGATAAGGAAAAGGCTTTTACTGGAGTTCATCATCATCACTATCATCATCGTCATTATTGTTATCACTATTACTGGCTTTAGAATATCTGAAGAAATCAGCATCACCTATGTGATCACAGTCTCACTCCTTGTATTTTCCCAGGCTAGAAAATTTTAAAACATAATTTTTTGTGTAGTAGTTTTAATCCTTTCTCAATACATCCTTTAATTGAAAATATTTTATTGGAAACCATCTACTGACTGGTAATTCTCAAAGATTGACTGTGGAAAACCATATGTTGCTAAGAAGACTCATTCCAAGGTAGCCATGACTCATATAGTAGGAAAAGAGAAGGCTTTAATCATAATGTTTGTACCAAATCATAGCAACATGGGACTCATAAGTGCAGGAGACTACATTATGCAATTTTTGAATCACACAATCATCAGGCCACCACTATTTTAGTGTTCTTTCCCCTCACATATAGGATGAAGCAAAGACACTTTAAAAAATCCCCCAAATACACCAATTAGAACATCATTTTTAGTTAAACTCAGAATTCACATCTTAAAATGGCTCTTATTTCTCAATATCACCAACTGAAGATACCTGGAAACTTAAATTTATACCGGCTGGCTGAGATAGAAAAACTGGAGTAATCAATAGAGTTTTGACAAATGCATACAATGTAGTATGGAACTTGACCTGAAAAGCATTCATCTGAGTGCAATAAAAAGGATTTTTTTTCAAGACAAGGTTTATATGTAACTGAAAACTATTTTTATGGCATAAGTTCCTTCTTGGGAATCTAAGAAATAATTTGAGGCTATGTGGTTACCAAGAACAATATAGGACTCAGGATATCTGCGTTGGGTACTAATGCTTCTGGCATTTCTGAATCCAGGATTTTACTAAATAGCTCTTCTACACAGAGCCAATTCCTAGTCATGACTTCTGTATACTGGCAACTATTGATGAATTACTGAAGTTAACTCTCTAAGGAAGTCACATTCCTGGAAGTGTCGACATTATTATCCCCATATTTAGACTAGGCTTCATCATGATAATTACTACTGATAAGGCTATTTTTGTGACTATGATGCTGAATAAATCCTTGGGTAAATCCATGCACGAAAATTATTGGAATAATAAGGTAACCTAAAAGGCAGTATTCTCTCATATGTCAAAAGTTAACGCATTATTATCTTTAGGAAGGAGTTTCACAACCACACTAAACATTACCAAAAGGGACACATAACTGGCAATATATACAGCTAAAATTTAAAAGTTCATTGTTTGGTAACAAATTGGCAATGTTCTGAAACAGAGAGTGTTGTTTGGGCTAGCTTATGAAATACTGTTAATCTTGCAAACAAAAGGAATGCAAAGTAAGCCTGCTCAAGCAACCAAATCTAGAAGTTTGAGATATTGGAAATATATATGAGAACTACATGTCATTTTAATTATTTAGTATGCATGTGTATGTGTGTATGCACATGCTCATATGTGTGCATCTGCCTGCAGTTCGCTCTCTCTCTCTGTGGTGTGTGTGTGTGCACGCGCACACATAAATTCATGGAAAGGGGAGCTTCATGTGGGTGTATGTATGCCATAGTGTATGCATACAAGTGTGGTGTTCAGAGGACAACTTGTGGGAGTTGACTTTCATGTAGATCCCAGGAATCCAACTCATATAGTCAGACTTGTCAGCAAGTACTCTCAACTGCTAAGCTATCCCACTGACCCAACGTACTATTTCATAAATAGTTTATGGATCTAGGAGTGAATAAAAGGTTGTTTTCTCCAGGGAAGACTTTCCAGTCTGACCATTGTTCTTAAGGCTTGATCAAGTACTTTAAGAATAGCTCACTGATTTTTGTCTGATCCTCTATCTTTTCCTGAATACATAGAATGAGGTTTAAAGTCAACTGTAGTTAAAAGTTTCCAGAGTAGGGGGTGATCCACACCAGACTGGGTGCCTTTTTAAGTGATAAAAATAAATAGAAACTCTGCCCTTTACTTTTGCCTTACACATATTGGTTAACAATATCTTTTTTCCTGATCATTAGCAATTTTATTAATGTATTAGCTTTATTCTTTGGCTTACAAACTGTACAAACAGCTACTACCAATGTTGTATAGTTAAAGAACCTAATTTTACTCACCTCACTTATGCTGTCTTTATCGTTGCTTTTTTAATATAATTTCATTTCTTTTACTTTTTTAAAAAAAACAAACTATCTTTTTTATTTTACGTACCAATCCCTGTTCCCACTCCCTCCCCTCCTCCCATTCCCTCCATTTACCCCCACTCTCCCCCATCCATTCCTCAGAGAAGGTAATACGCATTGCTTTGGGGAAGGTCCAAGGCCCTCCCTACCTTATCTAGGCTGAGCAAGGTATCCATCCAAAGAGAATATGTTCCCAAAAAGCCAGTACAAGCAGTAGGGATAAATGCTGGTGCCACTGTCAGTGGCCCCTCAGTCTGTTCAGGCCATACAACTGTCCCCCACATACAGAGGGACTAGTTTGGTCCTGTGCTGTTTCTTTCCATGTTCCACTGGAGTTGGTGAGCTCCCATTAGCTCAGGTAAACTGTTTCAGTGGGTGTACCCATCATGATCTTGACCTCTTTGCTCATATTCTTACTCCTCCAACTCTTCAACTGGACTTTGAGAGCTCAGCCCAGTGCTATGCTGTGGGTCTCTGCCTCTTTTTCCATCAGGTTCATTGTATGGTGACATTTAAGGTAGTCATCAATCTGACTACAGGGCAAGGACAGTTGGGGTACTACCCACTCCTCTATTGCTTAGGGTCTTAGCTGGGGTATCCTTGTGGATTCCTGAGAATTTATCTAGAGCCAGGTTTCTTGCTAGCCCCATAATGGTTCCCTCAATCAAAATATCTCTTTCCTTTCTCTCTCATCTCTATCCTTCCCCCATCTTGACTATCCCATTCCCTCAAATTGTCCTCGCTCCTTCCCTTCTCCCCTCATCTTCCCCTTCTGTCTTCTCTACTCCTCCCCATCCCCATGCTCCTAATTTTGTCAGGTGATCTTGTCTATTTCCCCTTTCCAGGTGGATCTGTGTATGTTTTTCTTAGGGTTCACCTTGTTACTTAGCTTCTCTATGATCATGAAAATAGACTCAATATCCTTTGCCTTATAGCTAGTATCTACTTATGAGTTAGTACATACCATGTTGATCTTTTGGAGTCCGGGCTACCTCACTCAGGATGTTTTTTTCTAGTTCCATCCATTTGCATGCAAATTTCAAAATATCATTTTTTTTTTTACTGCTGAGTAGTACTCATTAATGTGTGAATGTGCCACATTTTCTTTATCCATTCTTCGGTTGAGGGGCATCTAGATTGTTTCCAAGTTCTGGCTACTAGAAATAATGCTGCTATGAACATAGTTGAATAAATGTCCTTGTCGTGTGATTGAGCATCTTTTGGGTATATGCCCAAGAATGGTATTGCTGGGTCTTGAGGTAGGTTTATTCACAATTTTCTGAGAGATCACAATACTGATTTCCAGAATGGTTGTACAAGTTTGAACTCCTACCAGCAATGAAAGAGTGTTCTCCTTACTCTGCATCCTCTCCAGCATAAGCTATAATTGGTGTTTTTGCTCTTAGCCATTTTGACTGGTGTAAGATGGTATCTCAGAGTCGTTTTGATTTGCATTTCTCTGATGGTTAAGGATGCTAAACATTTCCTTAAGTGTCTTTCGGCCATTTGAGATTCTTTTGTTGAGAATTCTCTGTCTAGTTCTGTACTCTATTTTTTAATTGGATTATTTGGAATTTTGATGTCTAATTTCTTGAGTTTTTTATATATTTGGGAGATAAGTCCTCTGTCTGATGTGGGGTTGGCGAAGATCTTTTTCCATTCAGTAGGCTGTCTTTTTGTCTTATTGAATGTGTCCTTTGCTTTACAGAACCTTTTCAGTTTCAGGAGGTCCCATTTATTTTATTGTTGCTCTTAGTGTCTGTGCTACTGGTGTTATATTTAGGAAGTGGTCTCCTGTGACCATGCATTGAAGGCTACTTCCCACTTTCTCTTCTGTCAGATTCAGTGTGGTTGCATTTATATTGAGGTCTTTAATACATTTGGACTTGAGTTTTGTGCATGGGGATATATATGGATCTATTTTCATTCTTCTACATGTTGACATCCAGTTATGCCAGAACCGTTTTTTGAAGATACTTTCTTTTCTCTATTGTATAATTTTAGCTTCTTTGTGTAGGATCCCACTTTTACAAGGTCAGCTAGGGTTCCTGGATAGGGGATCCTCGAGGCCAAATAAAAGTCAGAAGAAACAGAAGACAGGATAGAATCAGGAGGTCTGTCTGGTCATGCCAAAGCAGCCAAACAGCCCAGAGTTTGTTTCAGAACTTGCTTCTATACAAAAGCAGAACAAAGCACAGCACAGACCATCAGTCAGTATCTAACCACAAGACCATTCCTGTCCTTGAGTGAGCAGCCTCCTCTCCAACACGTGCTTACTGCTTGGAAGCAGCCGTACTTTCTATCTTGATGTTCCTGAGGTTTGTCGTCAGCAGTATACTCTATTAGATAGAGTGTTCTTTTTCTCACGGGCTAAATCAGAAGTCTCTCATAGCCTTCAAGGTTATAAAACAAAGTAGAGCAGGCAAGCTTGAACTCAAATGACTTCGAGTCAGAAATGACTCCAGATAGAAACTGAGTCACACGTGGGCTCCCACACTTTGTCAAAAATCAGGTGTTCATAGGTGTTTGGACAGATATCCTGGTCTTTGATTTGATTCCATTGGTCAGTCTGTCTGTTTTTGTGCCAACACCAAACTGTTTTCATTACCATGACTCTATAATGGAGCTTGATATCAGGGATGGTGATGTCTCTGGAAATTCCTTTATTGTACAGGATTGTTTTGGCTATCCTGGGTTTTTTGGTTTTCCATATGAAGTTGATTATTGTTCTTTCAAGGTCCGTGAAGAATTATGTTGGGATTTTGATGGGGATAGCATTGAATCTATAGATTGATTTTGTTAGGATTGCCATTTTTACTATGTTGATCCTTCCTATCTAAGAGCATGGGAGATCTTTCCATTTTCTGGTATCTTCTTCAATTTCATTCTTCAAATACTTAAAAGTTCTTGTCAAACAGGTCTTTCACTTCTTTGGTTATTTTTACCCCAAGATATTTTATGTTATTTATGGATGTTGTGAAGGGTGATGTTTCTCTGATTTCTTTCTCATCTTCTTTACCATTTGTACATAGGATGGCTACTGAATTGTTTGTGTTGATCTTGTATCCTACCAAATTACTGAAGGTATTTATCAGATGTAGGAGTTCCTTGGTAGAATTTTTGGGGTCACTCATGTATACTATCATATCATCTGCAAATAACAAAAGTTTGCCATCTTCCTTTTCAATTTGAATCCCCTTGATCTCCTTTGTTGTCTTACTGCTATAGCCAGAATTTCAAGAACTATGTTGAATAGATATGGAAAGAGTGGGAAGTCTTGTCTTGTTCCTGATTTTAGTGGAATCACTTTGAGTTTTTCTCCATTTAATTTGATGTTGACTTTTGGCTTGCTGTATATATTGTTTTTATTATGTTTACATATGTTCCTTGTATCCCTTATCTGTCCAAGACATTTATCATAAAGGGGTGTTGGATTTTGTTGAATGATTTTTCAGTATCTAATGAGATGGTCATATATTTTTTCTTTCAGTTTATTTCTGCGGTGGATTACATTGATTTTCGTATGTTGAACCATTCTTGCATCTCTGGGATGAAGCCAACTTGATCATGGTGGATGATTATTTTTATGTGTTCTTGGATTTGTTTTGCCAGTATTTTATTAAGTGTTTTTGCATCAAAGTTCATGAGTGAGATTGGTCTGTTATTCTCTTTCATGGTTGAGTCTTTGTGTGGTTTCAGTATCAGGGTAACTTTAGCCTCATAGAAAGAGTTTGGCAATGTTCCTTCTGTTTCTATTATTTGGAACAATTTGAGGAATATAGGTGTTAGCTTTTCTTTGAAGTTCTGGTAGAATTCTGCACTGAAATCATCTGGCTCGGGGCTTTTTTGGTTGGGAGGCTTTTGATGAATGCTTCTATTTCCTTGTGGGTTATAGGTCTATTTAAATTGTTCACCTGGTCTGGATTTAATTTTGGTATACAGTACCTATACAGAAAATTGTCCATTTCTTTTACATTTTCCAATATTGTGGAATACAGGTTTTTGTAGTATGACCTAATGATTCTCTGGATTTCCAATGATTCTCTGGATTTCCTCAGTGTCTATTGTTATATCCCCCTTTTCATTTCTGATTTTGTTAATTTGTATGTTCTTTCTCTGCCTTTTGATTAGTTTGGATGAGGATTTGTCTATCTTGTTGATTTTCTCAAAGAACCAGCTCTTTATTTCATTGATTCTTTGTATATAGACTGGACCAAAAAATGTGCCTTCACCATATAATAATCAGAATGCAAAACATACAGAATAAAGAAAGAATATTAAGATCAGCAAAGGAAAAAAATTCAAGTAACATATAAAGGCAGACCTATCAGAATTACACTCAACTTCCAAAAGGAAACCATGAAAGCCAGAAGGTACTGGGCAGATGTGCTGTAGACACTAAGAGACCACAATGCAAGCCCAGACTTGATGGAGGAGGGTCATCTGTCTATGTGTTACTTTCATTGGGTAATAAAGAAACTGCCCTGGCTTTTTGATAGGGCAGGATTTAGATAGGTGGAGTAGACAGAACTGAATTCTGGGAGAAAGAAGCAGGGTCAGGCAGTTGCCAATGTTCTCTGAACTGAGACGGACGTAGGCTAGAATCCTTTCTGGTAAGCCACCACCTTGTGGTGCTACACAGATTATTAGAAATGGGTTAATCAAGATGTGAGAATTAGCTGGTAAGAGGTTAGAACTAATGGGCCAGGCAGTGTTTAAATGAATACAATATGTGTGTTGTTATTTCAGGGCATAAGCTAGCTAGGTTCCTGCCAGAGCCAGGCAGCAGGAACACAGCCTGCTGTTTCATCTACACAGACTACTATGCCCAGCAAATCTTTCAATCACCATCAATGGAGAAAACAAGATATTCTGTGACAAAACCATATTTAAACAATATGTATCCACAAATCCAGTTCTACAGAAAGTACTAGAAGGAAATCTCTAACACAAGGAAGCTAAGTGCACCCACAAAAACATAGGCAACAGATAACATCACACCAGCAAACCCGAAAGAAGGGAAACACACAAACACTACCACTGAGAAATAACAGGAATTAACAATCATTGGTCATTAATATCTCTTAATATCAATGGACTCAATTCACCTATAAAAAGACAGAGGCTAAGAGAATGGACAGGAAAGCAGGATCCAGAATTCTGCTGTATACAAGAAAGACACCTCAACCTCAAAGACTGACATTACCTTAGAGTTGGGAAAAGATTTTCTAATCAGCACTGGACTACAACCCCAAGGTCCAAATCAGGAACAGAAGGAGAGAGAGCACGAGCAAGGAACTCAGGACTGCGAGGGGTGCACCCACACACTGAGACAATGGGGATGTTCTTTCGGGAACTCACCAAGGCCAGCTGGACTGGGTCTGAAAAAGCATTGGATAAAACCAGACTCACGAACATAGCGGACAATGAGGACTGCTGAGAAGTCAAGAACAATGGCACTGGGTTTTGGTCCTACTGCACATACTGGCTTTGTGGGAGCCTAGGCTGTTTGGATGTTCACATTACTAGACCTGGAAGGAGGTGGGAGGTCCTTGGACTTCCCACAGGGCAGGGAACCTGGTCTGCTCTTCAGGCTGATGAGAGAGGGGGAATTGATTGGGGGAGGGGGAGGGATAAGGGAGGCAGTGGCGGGGAAGAGACAGAAATCTTTAATAAATAAATAAAATAAAATAAAATAAAATAAAAAAAGATTTTCTAATCAAATGGACCTAAGAAACCAGCGGGTATAGCTATCTTAATATCTAACAAAATAGACTTCAAACTAAAATCAATCACAAGAGATAGAGAAGGACATTTTATACTCATCACAGGAACAATCTATCTAGATGAATTCTCAATCCTGAACATCTATGCCCCAATACAAGAGCACCCATATATGTAAAAGAAACATTACTGAAGCTTAAATTGCACATCAAACCCCACACACTAATAGTAGGAGACTTCAACATCCCACTCTCCCTAATGGACAGGTCAACCGGAAAGAAAATTGACAGAAAAATGAGAACTAACAGCTGTTATGACTCAAATGGACTTGACATCTACCAAACATTCCATTCAAACACTATAGAATATACCTCCTTGTCAGCACCTCAAGGAACCTTCTCTAAAATTGACCACATACTTGGTAACAAAGCAAACCTCCACGTATACAAAAAAAATGAGAGTAACCCCCTGTGTCTTATTGGATAACCATGGATTAAAGTCAGAAGTTAACAACAGTACTACTCCCAGAAAGCCTACAAACGCATGGAAGTTGAACAATGCTTTATTGAACCACCCCTGGGTCAAGGAAGAAATAAAGAAATTAAAGACTTCCGAGAATTCAATGAAAACAAAGACACAACATACCCAAATCTATGGGACACTATGAAAGCAGTGCTAAAAGGAAAGTCCATAGCACTAAGTGCCTACATAAAGAAAATGGAGAAAGCTCACACTACTGACTTAACAGCACACCTGAAAGCTCTAGAACTAAAAGAAGCAGACTCACCCAGGAGAAGTAAACGACAGGAAATAATCAAATTGAGGACTGATATCAATAAAATAGATACAAAGAAAACAATACAAAGAATCAATGAAACAAAGAGTTGGTTCTTTGAGAAAATCAACAAGATAGACAATCCCTCATTCAATCTAATCAAAAGGCATAGAGAGAACATCCAAATTAACAAAATCAGACATGAAAAGAGGAACATAACAGACACTGAGGAAATGTAGAGAATCATTAGGTCATATTACAAAAATCTGTACTCCACAAAATTGGAAAATATAAAAGAAATGGACAATTTTCTGGAAAATACCACATATCAAGGCTAACAATATCTTAAAGAGTCCCTTACAATGAGACTGGAAGGAGTCCTTCATTTGATACTACTTTCAAAAAAACAAATTTTCAGGCTGAGAGTCTTTCATACTTTCATCTCACAGGACCTCACTGTTAAGAGTGCTTAAATAAAATGTGCATACATCACAAATATCTCTCATATTCTTCATACACACCACACACACACCCACACACTCACACACACACACACACACAATCATGCATGTACAAACCTTGTCAGATTTTTAATTTGAGGTTTTTATTAAATGTTCCAGATATATAGAGGACTGAGAGCAAGCACAAGGGACATGTTTGAATATTGAGCACATATGATAAACTGATCTAATTATTAATCCAAAGAAATGTGTGATGCAGTCACCATGGAATTCAGAAGGAACACCTAAGATGGAATAATTGTAGATGTTGTCATTTTATTCTTTTTTAGGGATCCCACCATCTGACTCACAAATAAATACACAGAGTTATTCTTACTTATGATTTCCCAGCCTTAGTTTGGCTTATTTCTAGCCAGCTTTTCTTAAATTATTCCATCTACCTTTTGCCTCTGGACTTTTACTTTTCTCTATTTCTGTATATCTTTTCTTTCTTTTTTATTCCATGTCTGGCTGTGTGGCTTGGTGGCTGGACCTTGGCATCCTCCTCTCCTTTTTTTTGCACCCCTCCTCTCTTATCTCTCTATTCTCTCTGTTTGCCAGCATCAGCTGTCCCTCTCCTTCCTAGATATTGGCCATCCAGTTCTAATTAGACAAATCAAGTGTTTTAGGCAGGCAAAGTAACACAGCTTCACAGAGTTAAACAAATGCAACATAAGAGTACTACATAACATTGCATCATTGAACAAATATTCCACAACATAAACAAATGTAACACCTCTTCAACTAATATTCCACAACAAATAATCTTCCCTAGAGGGTTTCTTCCTCCATTTATATTGTATCTCTACAGCATAGACATGCTTCAATTCAATCAGAAAACATGCTATGTTCTAAAATACATTCTTGTATCTGAGATGGTAGCAGCTGGACAACATCTAATTATCATATCTACAACGATTCCAGGGTAAAAGAGAAGTGTTTCTGTGATATATGCAATGGTTTTTCAGAGTTATATTTATGATAGACAGAACAACAAATATATACATTTTGATCATCCATAAATACTTTCAAATAATTTTACTTTATAAAGACGATTAATTTATTGGAGTTTCAGTGAGCTAACTCATGAACATTTTGTAAAAAGGGTAACTGAATTCATGTAAGAATTGGTCATTTGGTTGTTCAGAACATAAACTAGTTTCATGAAAGAAAATTCATTTTATACTTTTTATTCTCTCTGTCTCTCTGTCTCTGTCTGTCTGTCTGTCTCTCACTTTTGCCTTCTTACAATAGTATTTTGGTGCAGTGAGACATGAGACTAGATGAATTTTACTCCTAAAATCTTTCATTGAATTATCCTGCCTTCATAGATTAATTTAGATCCTTTAATCCCATAACAATTTGATTTCATATGCAATATTTATTTGGGTTTCATAGTTTTTGTAAAGACTTATTTTTTCTGCTGTAGGCTGAGCTAGTTCTTTCCAGAGAAATGCTATCAAGGAATTATGCATCCTGCCAGGTGAGAACCATGTTCTACTGGAAACCCAAATTATAAGTCACCATCTGGAGAGGAAAGTTGGTCCCAGAAAGCTATGGATGAACTACAATAAGTTCCAGGAATCTGAAATAAAAATATTTCCAAAGTGTACAATCCAACTTACCTATCATTGCCCAGCGAGTGGTGGGACTGTGAGAAGAGTTTAGTGGGAGCTATATATGGCTTAGCTTAATCCATCAAGAGGAAGGTGGTTCAGCAACTGTGGATATCTCCAGAGAAGGGATAGTGGAATCTAAAATTGATAAATCTGCAATGCTCATGATTCATCCCTCCACTACCCAATAGAGAAAGGATCAATTGGCACCTCAAGAAGAGTACTGCTGTATAATAAATGTGGTACAAATACAGATAGGAGCACCAAATCCCAAGACGTACCAACTGTGATAGCAGCAGAAGTATGGAAAAGGAGTCTGAATCTGAGAGATTCCCAACACTTCACACCAAAGCCATTAGCAGGGAGAAAGTGTACAGGCCACAGGAAGTTACAGAATGTGGTGCACTGAATGTGGTGCACTATCCTAATGGATGAACCAAGGTGAACTCAGGTGGCAGGCTCTCCCACAACCAGGAGGAAGAACTATAAGATCATATTTTTCATTCATGTTTATATTATTCTAATCTTAATTTTCATTTCTGATTTTTGTATGCATATCTTTATATCTTTTTGGTTATGCATGTGCACTTTTGTGCTTTGAGTGCTCAAATGATATTTATAAGATTATCTCGTTGGAGAAGACTCCTGTCTGTTTTGTCAAACCTCACTTGCAATAGCTTCTCTACTGCTTTTCATACTGTTAATTCATATACTTTCTTTCTCTATCCTTTCCTTGTTCTAGCTTTTAATACGTAAATATTGAAACCATTATTCTACCCCTTGATAAAAACACCACAGAAGACATGAAAACTGCCACAAATGACAAGGGAGACAAATGAAGAACACAAGTATCTCCTTCAGCAAACAATGGAATGCTGGTCAAACCATCATATTCATACTGCAGTCAACTTTCACCTTAAAAACAAATGCAAAGAAAGAAAAACTTCCAGGACTTCAAAACTAGTCATATACAAAAAGTGGGGGAAGGGGGAAAACGAAAGGGAACATGAACTCCAACAAATGTGCAAAACTCAATAGACACAATAAGACATAGGGCAGCATTCCACTGCAACACAGAAAACTGACTACTTCTCACTGGAAAAACTCAGAAAGGAAATAAAGTCTTTGGTTATGACTGAGCCTTATTTGAGCTGTTTTCTAACTTTTATCTGAGAATTAGTAGAGTTTGATCTATATAGGATGACATTTCTTCTGCCCCCCTTTTAAAGGTTGCATCTCAGACGAGAGCATATTTCCTCACTGGTAAATATATTTTTCCTTTTTTTCTTATATTGAAAATAGATTATATTTTATGTAATATATCCTGTTTATAGATTTCTTTTTTTCCACTACTCCTGCTTCCTTCCTATCCCCTCCCATATGGATCCACTTCCTTCCTGACTCTCATTAGAAAATAACAGACTTTTAAGAAAAATAACCAAACATGACAAAATATAATAAGATGAAGCAAAAACTATCATATGGAAGTTTGACACAGAAACTTCACCAGGAGTAAAAGAGTCCCAAGAGCAGGCACAAGAATCAGAGACTCACTTATTCTCACATTCATCATTACCATAAAAATACTAAGCAAGTAACTATACTATGTATACAGAGGACCTGGTTCAGACCTGTGTAGACCTGTGCTTGCTGTGAGCTCATGTGTGCCTTGCTTAGTTGACTCAGAAGGCCTTGTTCTCCTGGTGTCCTCCATCCCCCTCTGGCTCTTCCACCTGCTCTTCAGTGGGATTTCCTGAGCTCTGAGGAAAGGGATATGATAGAGACATCCAATTTAGATTCTCTCTCTGCATAATGTTTGGCTGTGGGTCTCTGCATCTGTTCCCATCTGCTACTGGAGAAAAGCCTCTCTGATGATGACTTGATAAAACACTGATCTATGACTATAGCAAATTATCATTAGGAATTATTTCATTGATTTTTTTAGACCCACAGTATTTGGTTTTACCCTAGATAACTGGACTATCTAGTCCCTGGTGGTTGGTTACAAAAGCAATGTCTAGTATACGTTTCTTCTTGTGGAGTGGTACTTAGATCAAATCATGTTAGTTGACTATTCCCACAAGTGATGTGGGAGTGTCATATATCAATCTGTTGATTTCATTGGTTAAATAAACTGCCTTGGCCCTGATAGGTAGGAACATAGGTGGGTGGAGTAGACAGAACAAAATGCTGATGGGAAGAGGAAGTGAGGTCGGAAAGCATGCAGCTCCGCTCAGAGCCGATGCCTCAGAGAGAGACCCCATGCTCCTGTCTCGCGGGCAGACAGGATAGCTCTGCTCTCTGAGGCACACGCGATGAAACTCTGACCCAAGATGGATGTAGGCTAGAATCTTCCCGGTAAGCGCACCTTGGGGTGCTTATTCACATGATTAGAAATGGGTTAAGAGGTTGAAGCTAATGGGCCAAGCAGTGCTTAAAAGAATACAGTGTCCGTGTAATTATTTCGGGTAAAGCTAGCCGTGCAAGCGGCTGGGGTGTTGGGGATGCAGCCCCGCCGCTGCTATTTCAACACCACAAGTTCTGTGCCACTATTGCCCCAGCATATTTTGCAAACAGAATAGATTGTAGGTCAAAGGTTTTGTGACTTAGTTGGTGTCCACATTTTTCTTTCTGTAGCCAGCATGCAGAGTATCTTCCCTCACCAAAGAAACTAGAATGTAGGGATGACTAGGATTACTCATTAGGCCTACCTTCATAGATTCCAGGGGATTTCCACTGTACTAGGTTTCCACACTACCTGCAATGTCCCTCCAATTACACCTGTCCTTCCCTGCACTCTCCCAACTCCACTGATTCTCCTGGCTCCCATTCCTACCAACCCTAAGTTTACTTATAAAATCTATTCTATTTTCCTATCCCAGGGAAAACCATGCCCCCCATAAAGCTCTCATAGAGCCTGATTTTTCTTGGTCTGTGGATTGTAGCTTGGTTGTCTAGTTAATGGCTAATATCCCCTTATAGGTGAATATTTACTATATTTATCTTTCTGGACTGGATAATTTCACTCAGGATGATTTTGTCTAGTTCCATTCATTTGCTGAAAAATAATATTTTGAAAAATGAGGCCCAAATAAGAAATGTTGGATTGTTCCCTGACATATGATCTAATTCCTACTATCTGATATTATCAATAGTTAGTCAGAATAATAGTTAGAACCATAAAACATAAAAGGACAGTTTTAAGGGGAAACTGTTGCATTTGCTTGGAAATACTAAGTGCAAAATTTAAAATTAACTAATACCAACACTACTCCTCTATTTGGTAGTATATATTCTAAAATTGGGCCTAGACTACAAGGAATTACTATTATATTTACTGTTTCACTACTGTTAGAATCTTCATTTCAGTTATCTGTTTGAAAGGATTTTCTCCCATACACACCAACATTCCCAAGAGTTGGGGGATGTGGGTGGTCTTTGGTTATTTGGTGGGGTATACATGTTTGTTATCATTTAGGAAAATATAGTATATTGATACAAATTTAAATTTGTTTTTGTTGCACTGTGCATATGGTTTTACTTTTGTTTAAGGTATTGTACCTATGTAGTTCATTTAAAAATGTAAAGCAAAATTCTAGTTTTGGTAGCTATTATTATAAACTATTTAGGATACTCAAGAAACACAGGTTAGGGGCTGGAGAGATGGCTCAGTGGTTAAGAGCATTGCCTGCTCTTCCAAAGGTCCTGAGTTCAATTCCCAGCAACCACATGGTGGCTCACAACCATCTATATAGAGGTCTGGCGCCCTCTTCTGGCCGTCAGGCATACATACAGACAGAATATTGTATACATAATAAATAAATAAATATTAAAAAAAAGAAACACAGGTTAGTAATTAGTCATTTATAACAATCAAATTTGTAACTATGTTAGGTATGTTAGGTATAGAGATATGATTTCTATATCACTTCAAAGACCTATAGAATATAGCATTCAAGATGTTTTCTTAACATAAGGTTTTTCATGACAATAAGAAACATCTGTTTCTGTCAGTACCAGTTTTCTTCAGAGGTGATAGGCACTGAAGAAATTCTTATGAAGTTTGCTTTCATTGTGGTAAGGTTAGCCACTGGGCAAAGAAACTGCTCTTGCTTTTGACTGCTGATAATGTGGTGTGCAGACTGGACATGCAGGATACACAGGAAAAAGACTATTGGACTATGCCAAAACAAGGAAAGACAGTCCTTCAAAATTCCTGCTTCACAGAAGAGTTTACTGCTGGAAGCCGATTTGGGTGGCTGCCATTACAAGATGGCATTTGGCCCCGGCCTCGCTTGATAAGTAACTCCATATTAAGGTTGCAGTTCTTCCACCGGAAAACAGGGTGAGTTGTGATCTAGCTGCCCACTTTCCCCCTGACCGGCAGGGGAACTTCCTTGTGGTCTGTAATTGACAAGAATGTTCCCCTGCTTTCTTTCTGCTGGTGGGTCTCCAGAAAAGCAGTCAAAGTATCAAAAGTATCAAAGGTTGCTAGGCAGACTCCCTATATAAGCAGCTACAGCTCAGAGCTCGGGGCCCCTTGCTTTCTGCTCTCCCTTCAACCAAGAGGCTCCAATAAAGCGTGATTTGAGAAGAATCCTTGTCTGGTGGCTGTTTGTTCCTGCTGGTCAGGGAGTTCGCCGCAACTGGTGCCGAAATCCCGGGATGCTGGGACAAGCTTTGGTACCGAGTGAGGGGCCAAATAGGATTCAGAACTCGACACGCGGAGTGGCGACGTCAGTGAGTCTCCCAAGTATGATGACTGCTGGGGTTGCACCTGAGGTATTTTGCTTGATCTTTGTGGCCCTCGTCATTCTCGTTTTTCTGTGCTGCTTTTGATTGCACTGGGAAAGGAGGAGGACACTGCAAGCACACCAGAACAGCCTATCAGAGTCTGATTTAAAAGGGGGGGACTTAGGCAGGTCTAGACTGAAAAGAATAAACATAAAAAAGGATAGTAAAAAGGAAAAGGATAAAAAGATAAAAGGTATACCTAAAAAAAGAAACTCAAGACAGTCCCCAGGCTGGGGATCCACGACAAAAGTGGGTTTTCCGCTCTCACCGTTAGAAGAAGGGAGAGTGGGGTAGTAGCGGACAGGTCGAAGTGAAACCTTAAATGTCAAACGGGTTGTCAAATGGGCGCTTCATCTTCGCACCCAATATTTTTGGCTCTTAATGAGCTGCTTCGTTCTAAAAACTTAAAGATAAAAGGGAGCACTTTAGAGAGGTTCCTGGAGGAGTGTGATACCATTGCACCTTGGTTCGCAGCCTCCAGCAATCTTACCGTGCCCTCCTGGGAGAAGCTAGGTAGAGATCTGGATTTTGCCGCTAAGGAAGGGCGTGATATTCATTTGTTTCGAATTACCGAGGCCTCCCGAGTTTGCAATGGAGTGTGAACAGCTGTGGCTCCAAGTCCAAGGAGCTCTAGGCAGCTCCACGGCCAAGCAGCACTGAGGGTCTGCAAAGCTGTAAACACCAGGACTTGCCTCAGGACATAGAAATTTATGGAGATGGATAAAGCTTAAAAAGACTAGAGTAAGGCAATTTTGATTTCAGCCTTACCAGGAAAAAGGCTGGCTGTTTTGAAATGCCAGCTTTCTGGGCCTTCCTGCCAGGGAAAACTCTGACTCTTTCAAGCAGGTAGTCCGGACTCTGGAGCTATGGATACATTGTTGCAGCTTGCTTCCTGGCAAGAAAACCCCATAGGAGCTTTTGACTGTTGTTATGGACACAGCATTACAGCTTGCTTGCTGGCAAAGACCTTAAAACACTATAGAGTTGTGGCAAAAAAACTTCTCCATATTCCTTAGCAAATTAAAGACCCATGTGGTCAAAAAAAAGAGATATATACAGTAAAGAGAGATTCAAAGAGTAAGAAAACCTCTAAATAGTTTACACTGTGTTAAAAATAAAGATTAAAGTTTTCAAAAAAAGAAAAGAAAGAGAGTAGCCTGGGAGGCAGAGACAGACAGATCTCTGTGAGTTCAAGTATAGCCTGGTTTACAGGGAGAATTCCAGGACAAAGATATACAGAGAACCTGTCTCAAAAAGCCAAAAGTTAAAAATAAAAAAAAATAGAGGTTAAAATAAAGCCACGTAAAGATGGAAAATACACAGAGAATCTTGATACTGTATGTTATTACGCTCTCTTTGAATTATTTGAATGCTGAGGAAGGAGCAACAGCGGCTAAAAGATATTTGCTTAAGATTGATCCCTGGACAATTATGTTTGCTCAATTCAAAGGCAAAAGCAATAATCTTTTCCCAGATGATCATTGCTACAATTCACACAACTGTATTTTACTAATGTTATAGCAAAAAATCCCTTAAAGGATTTTATGCTAAATTTTACAAATGGCTCTTCCAATGGAAGAACTGCATATATGGCTAATAATAAATAAATAAATAAATAAATAAATAAATAAATAAAAATTGTGGAGCTTAACAAGGCTCCTTGAAAGCAACTCATGAAAGTTGCAGGCAGATCCTGATGCAAACGGATCTGGCATGATAACACCAAGCTAACCTTTGCTAAGGCAAGGTGGAAAAGCCCTTGCAATGCATTATAAAAAAAAAAAAACGACCTATATATATTTGGGGTCGAGGATATGTTTATGCATTTTTTCACAGAAAGAAAAAATCTGGACCTGATGATGTCGTGGCTGCGGACATCCCACAGAGGACTTCCAGAGGTGACTGGGGAGAGGTCCTTGGTCTGGACTTCCCTGCCCCCAGGATCGAGAAGTGCCTCATTGGGTCCCAAGCCGCCTGACCAGAACTGTTGAAGTCCATCATGAAAATGACCCCGCCGCTCTTCAGGATGCTGATTCTGCTGATCCGGTCGAAGATGATGCCACTGCTGTTCCTGATGACGATGGCAGTGACAGTCCAGATTCCGGCAGAGCAGAGAAGGGGAATACTGTCAGCCTACCCTAACCTCATTCCTGAAATTGGTCTGAGGACTTTGATGCCACCCTGGAGGACCTCAGATGCGCATCAACTCAACACTCGTAGATCTAAGCCCGGTGGAGGGACTGCAGTCCTGGATCTCCTCTGCCTTCTCCCTGTTTAAGGATTGGGTGGGGGTGGGGATGTTTTTTGCATGCTGCATAGGAGGGTACGTGCTGTGCCTATGGTTAATTTGTCGCCCCCAAGCTCAGGCATCTCGATAAGGTTGCGGTTCTATGAGCGTTAGCCACTTTGGAGAGTGGCAATTCACCCCAAATATGGTTACCTGTCCTAAAAGGCCAGTAGGTTTGTTCCTTGCATAGCCTTTGCACTCTCAGGGAGAAATTCTCCATTGCACTGAGGAAGGTATGCATTTTTACTCTGAGTACTGCCTTTGCACCTCCCAGGAGTTTATTCCATTGCACGGGAGGAGTACCAGGAGTTTTAGGCCTCCTTTGGTCCTCGCATCATGAGGTGAGGACCTGAATGGGAGTAAGACCTTCTCACTGGCCTACAGAGAAAAACAGAAAGGGGGAACTGCTGGGAGCCAATTTGAGTGGCTGCCATTACAAGATGGCATTTGGCCCCGGCCTCACTTGATAAATAACTCCATATTAAAGTTGCAGTTCTTCCACCAGAAAACAGGGTGAGTTGTTGTGATCTAGCTGCCCACACTTCCCCTGACAGGCAGGGGAACTTCCTTGTGGTCTGTAATTGACAAGGATGTTCCCCTGCTTTCTTTCTGCTGGTGGGTCTCCAGAAAAGCAGTCAAAGTATCAAAAGTATCAAAGGTTGCTAGGCAGATTCCCTATATAAGCAGCTACAGCTCAGAGCTCGGGGCCCCTTGCTTTCTGCTCTCCCTTCAACCAAGAGGCTCCAATAAAGCGTGATTTGAGAAGAATCCTTGCCTGGTGGCTGTTTGTTCCTGCTGGTCAGGGAGTTCGCCGCAGTTTACCAAACATTCTTCAGGACACAGAAGAGAGCATCTGAAAAACTTTTCCAAGACAAGGCAGGAAAGTACTTTAAATTTCCTGCTTCACTGAAAAGTTTGTCAGATATTCTAGACCTGTAGGCTAAAGATGGATGCCCCAGCATTGCAGAGGAACTTTGGGTGACTGTCCAGGAAGCAAGATGTCTTTGTTGTTAGGTAATATTAATTCCTCCTGGTGTCTTTGATGAAGTTAAAGACTAAGTAATTAGAGTTTCAGTTTTTCTTAGCTGTGATAATAAGTTAGGTATAAAACTTTGGACTCACTAAGATAAGATAGATAATGGAGCATTTTCTCCAAATTTGCTAAATACAAATGGAGTGAATATAATAAATGTAATTCTTACTTGATAACTGTTTTTTAGAGAAAAAGGAAAAATATTATTTTAATATGTGTTACTTTTATGCTATGGAATATTTTTTAATTACGCAAAGATGTGTTGCATTCTTTTATGTTGTATTTGTTTAACTCTATGAAGCTGTATTACTTTGCCTGTCTAAAATACCTGGTTGGTCTAATAAAGAACTGAACAGCCAATAGCAAGGCAAGAGAAATATTAGGAAAAGCTGGCAGGCAGAGAGAATAAATAGAAGAAGAAATCTGGGAGGAGGATAGAAGTAGCAAGATAAAACAAGGAAAGGAGAACACCAAAGGGCCAGCCAGCCAGCTACACAGACAGCAAGCCACAGAGTAAGAAGTAATGCAAGTTATATGCCCAGAGGCCAAAGATAGACAAGATAATTTAAGAAAAGCTGGCTAAAAACAAGCCAAGCTAAGGGTGGGCATTTATAAGTAAGAAAAAGATTCCATGTGTGATTTATCTGGAAGCAGGTTGTGGACCACACAAAGAGTAAAAGAACCAAGAGTAAAAAAACAGCCAATAATAATATAGTTTATTTAGGCTGTAACTCATCATCCCAATGAAGTAAGTGTGTTCTAAACTATCATCTTACACATATTCTGAAAAAGGTCTCATATATAACTTTTTTATTTATATTAATGAGACAGCTTTTTATGGTTTCCAAGAAAACTTTAGTCATTTTCCACCTTCCCTTTTCCTTCTGAACATATTCTTCAATATATTGAATAAGTCACTAAAATAGGCACTTAGAAGCTAACACTGCTTTAAAAATTATGGAGTAACACTTGGATCCATAGGTAACTAAAAGCAAAAATTAAAGTTTGACACTCTGCATCCTTTTTTCTTATTCCCACACTTTGAAGGCAAATCATTGTCCTGACCCTGTAATCACCTTGGATTCCTGGAAGCATAAAACTCCATAGGACAGGATCCTCTGTCCCCCTTTACCAAAGATGAGAGTAATTATCCATAAGGAAAGGCTACACCATGGATAAACAATCACCTTGCAGGGATCATATTGATCCCCTCACATGGTAAAGAGTTCTTGGGGGAATTTTGTAGGGCCAGAACTGAGACAATAATCAACTAAACCACAACTTGATCTGGGATACTATATTTTTTTTTCTTTCTTTTTTTTATTTTATTTATTTTATTTTTCTCCATTAACAGCTTCAACTGGGTGTGGGGCAACAGAACTATTCCCAGCACAACCATGGGTGTGGGGTTCCCCGCAGTCTCCCCAGGGCGATGGTTCCTGCAATGATCTCTAGGGGGAAACAGCTCCCAACAGATCCCCTCCCCCCTCCCATACAAAGGCAGGCAGCTATCATGTGGAGAGCACCAGTCAGAGTCAACCATGGTGTCAGACCAAAGGAGAAGGGACTGAGACAAGGAGAGACCCTCCTCTCGAGTGGTGAAGCAATCCACCTCTCCTGGGAACAGAGGGGTGCCCGATGACTCCTAGGTCGAGTGGGGACCAGGCCTTTTTTTCTTTCCCCCTTACCCGTCCTAGGGTTCCCAGGGCCCTGCCTTAGGTTGGGGGATTATCCTGCCATAAGTCGCCCGTCCTTGGAGCTCCTCAAATAAAAGGCATCTAGCAGGATTAAAGTAAGCAGATCACAGGGCACCCTGTCTTAGGCCATGTGGAGAGCGCCCTCATACCTGTACCATGCCATGTTGAGCCGGTTTTTACAACCTCTGTATGGTGTGCTATTCAGGCGAGGATCCACACTAACTCCCGTCATTGGGCCCCTGTGTCTATCATTAATGAAAAGACTGTGAGGAGCTCCTCAAACAAAAGATATAATGATATAATTTATATGTTAAAAATTTTAGATTTTGATCCCTTTTACACTGCCCTAATTTTTGGCAGGCAGCACACGTAACTTTATGTGGAGTAGGCTCTTAGGAAGGAGGACATACCATAGGCCAGACTAAAAGGTGAATACTGGGTTGGGAAAAAGCCCTTTCTTCTTGTCTGGGGATACTATATTTTTAAGGTCTTGCTCCAATACATCTATTTAAACCTAGGAGAGATGGCCCAGAGATGAATAGCACCTACTACTATTGCAGAGGACCCAAATTTAGCTCCAGTCACCTACATTGGACAGGTCAACACAGCCTGTACCTCCAGTTCCAAGAGGGATCTGTTGCCTTTGGCATCTGAGGATACTACATTCACATACACATAGACACACACAACTAAAAATAATCAAAACAAATCTTTAAACCTAAAGACAATGTTAGTATCTTCATGATGGACTTGGGGCATCACTGGACCCACTTATTTGTTCCTGTTCTTTTCTTCCCAATTTGAAGACAGTAAATAAATCCCTTCTCTCTACTACTTTTACTACTACTACTTGTCTCTAACTGGCATATCAGGGATTGGTAGTCAGTCACAAAGCATAGTTTGTTGGAGGTAATGAGAACTCAAACTTCCACCCTAAACACTCTATTAGTATCACCAAGTTATATTTGTTTCTTCATTTTGGAAATAACTGTCTCTTCTTTATCTTTCTTACCACCATTATATTTAAATCCTTTACAATTGTATTTATATATTCCCAAATAATTTTCATATCATTCCCCCTACAAATATCCATTATTTGTATTTGCCATATTAATCTTATGATACATTCATATTTTGATTTCTCTTTTCAGATTATCTTCACTGGCTTTAAAGCACCTCCAAAATAAAGTCCTCTTTAATCTCATTTGTCTTCATGCTCCTGCAGAATTTGGGTTCATACAGTCAGTCTAGCCCTAAAATCCAGCATTCACCAAATATAAGTTTTGCATTTTGTTGTGAAATATTAGTTTAAGATGTGTTACATTCATTTATGCTGTGGAATATTTCTTTAATGATGCAAGCATGTGTTGCATTCTTTTATGTTGCGTTTGTTTCACTCTGTAAAGCTGTGTTACTTTGCCTGCCTGAAACACTGATTGGTCTAATAAAGAGCTGAGTGGCCAATAGCAGGGCAGGAACAAGAAATAAGTGGGTCTGGCTGGCAGAGAGAATAAATAGAAGGAGAAAAAGAGGGAGGAGTGAGAAAAGGAGGAGAGGAGGAATCAGGCATCAGTCATTCAGCCTCACAGAGTAAGAAGAAAGATATATTGAATAAAGAAAGTTATAATTTGTGATCCTAGAGAAGCTAAATAAGAAGGTGAACCCAAAGAAAAACATGTAGTTGTCCTCCTGGATATTGGAAGTAGACAAGATTGCTGGGCAAAAATTGGGAACTTGGGGATGGGGTGGGATGGGGGTAAGGGGAAATGGGGAGAGAAAAGTGAGAAGGGGAGGATGGGGGGAGCTTGGGGGAATGGGATGGTTGGGATAAAGGAAGGGTGGATATGGGAGCAGGGAAGTATATATCCTAATTAAGGGAGCCATCTTAGGGTTGGCAAGAGACTTGACTCCAGAGGGGCTCCCAGGTGTCCAGGGAGATGTCCCCAGTTAGTTCCTTGGGCAGCTGAGGAGAGGGAACCTGAAATGACCCTTTCCTATAGCCATACTGATGAATATCTTGCATATCACCATAGAACCTTCATCTGGTGATGGATGGAGATAGAGACAGAGACCCACACTGGAGCACCGGACTGAGCTCCCAAGGTCCTAATGAGGAGCAGAAGGAGGGAGAACATGAGCAAGGAAGTCAGGACCACGAGAGGTGCACCCACCCACTGAGACAGTGGGGCTGATTTATTGGGAGCTCACCAAGGCCAGCTGGACTGGGACTGAAAAAGCATGGGATAAAACCGGACTCTTTGAACATGGTGGACAATGAGGGCTGATGAGAAGCCAAGGACAGTGGCACTGGGTTTTAATCCTACTTCATGTTCTGGCTTTGTGGGAGCCTAGCCTGTTTGGATGCTCACCTTACTAGACCTGGATGGAGGGGGGAGGACCTTGGACTTCCCACAGGGGAGGGAACCCTGATTGCTCTTTGGACTGGAGAGGGAGAGGGAAAGGAGTGGGGGCAGGGGGAGAGGAGTGGGGGTAGGGGAGGGAAATGGGAGGGGGAGGAGGCAGAAATTTTTTCAATAATAATAAAAAAGGTAAAAAGCTCAGAGGTAAAAATATAGAAGAGAAATGGGATAATTTAAGTTAGAAAACCTGGCTAAAAACAAGCCAAGCTAAGGCCTGGCTTTCATAAGGAAGAATAAGTGTCTGTGTATTTATTTGAGAGTTTGGTGCTGGGTCCCCAAAGAATAAAAAGCAAACTAATAAAAAAAAAAACCACAAACAGCAACAACAAGAAGAAACAAACTACAGCCTTTGTGTTACTTTATCAAAGGTTGTGCAGTGCATTCCACTTAGTGATCTTTGTGTTTCCTCCTTGGGCAGAACACACCAACTTTTTTCTATTTATAAATAAATTTTCTACCCCTATTCTTCCCCTAAAACATTAATTTAATGTCTGAAAATACTTACTGTGAAATGTTCAGTATATGAATGTCTGATCTTTCCCCAAAATTCAGATATGACTCACATTTCACTGGTTTCCTATATTCTTAGTACTATACCTTTCACTCCAAACTGGAAACATGGGAACGGTTTTTCTGAGAAATGCTGTTTGAAGCTTGCCTTTACAAGTCAAACTTTCACCTTGCCTGTAATCAAGTTAATAATGTGATGTGAGATCATCTATAACTACGTGCTCATTCTGTTTACATACCATGTATTCAACCTGACCAAAATTAACAGCCCTCGACAAAAACCATTGTCACCAATCTTAAATACTTTGGACTTTATATTACTATATGCCCTCACAATCTCAGCTGAATGTACAGCTTTAGCATATGGTAGTATTCCCTATTTTTCTTTTGTGACCCATTCATACCCTTGTCTCAGGCTAAGATACATCTTCATAAGATGTGGTGGCTAGATCTAAGAACATTTCTAAAAACAGCAATGCATTTGAAACAATGTACCCCCCCAAGAAAATATTGAAGCAACATGTAGGCATAGATTGATAATATTTCACTATTGCTTTGTTTATTTTATGGAGTAAATAGGGCTTCAAACTAACTTCCCCCCAGTGAGATCCTTGTAAAAGACTGATTTGGACAAAATTTCATCATTCCTTTTCAATAGCACATTCGCTGTGCTGTTTAACAGAAAGAATGACCTTTATTTGAGAGATCAGATCAGAGGAGAGATTAGAATTCTTCTGAACAAAGCAGGCCCACTCTTGAGTAAATGACACCAAGGGTTAGTGCTTTTGCTTTTTCGTTATGCTGCTGAAATATACAATAGGATTCCAAGTTTAAATTGTTATTGCATTCACATAAGGTGAAAAATGAAAAAATAGGAAGAGGGTTCCAGATGAGGGGTCTGTACAGAAGAAGTAAAGGGGCAAATAATACCAAGGTTGTTTGATGAGGACTCTAGGAATTATTTTATCTTTACTTAAAACTATAGAGTCAAAAACAAAAAGAATAAACAAAACCCAAATGACCCATTCAAAAATGGGGCTGTAACCCAAAAAGAGGGTCTTCATTTTTTATTTTTATTGAGCTCTACATTTTTCTCTACTCCTCTCCCTACCTCTCCCCATCCCTTCAACCCTCTCCCAAGGTCCCCATGCTCCCAATTTACTCAGGAGATTTTGTCTTTTTCTCCTTCCCATGTAGATTAGATCTATTCATGTCTATCTTAGGGTCCTCATTGTTGTCTAGGTTCTCTGAGATTGTAATTTGTGGGCTGGTTTTCTTTGCTTTATGTTTAAAAACCACTTATGTGTGAGTACATGTGATAATTGTCTTTCTGGATCTGGGTTACCGCACCCAAAATGTTTTCTAGCTCCATCCATTTGCCTGAAAAATTGAGGATGTCATTATTTTTTTTTCTGCTGTGTAGTACTCCATTGTGTAAGGACCTGGATATTAATCCACACACCTTCAAATACCTGATTTTTGACAAAAAAGCAAAAAATATCAAACAGAAAAGAGAAAGCATATTTAACAATGGTGTTGGCATAACTTGATATCAACATGTAGAAGAATGAAAATAGACCCATATCTATCACCATGCACAAAACCCAAGTCCAAATGGATCAAAGACTTCAACATAAAGCCAGCCACACTGAACCTTACAGAAGAGAAAGTGGAAAGTACACTTGTACACATTGGCACAGGAAAACACTTCCTAAATATAACCCCAGCAGCACAGACACTGAGAGAAACAATTAATAAATGGGACCTCTTGAAACTGAAAAGATTCTATAAAGCAAAGGACATGGTCAACAAGACAAAACAACAGCCTACAGAATGGGAAAAGATCTTCACTAACTCCACATCAGACAGAGGTCTGATCTCAAAATATACAAAGAACTCAAGAAATTGGTCATCAAAAGAACAAATAATCCAATAAAAAATGGAGAACAAGGAGTTTTATTGATTTTTTTTACTCTTAAGCTGTCATTACTCTTTTGAGTTTTTGGGGAGGCCCACCACCCAGCTCCCAAATAAATCACCACGGAGTCTTATTCTTTTTTTTATAAATGCCCAGTCTTAGTATGGCTTGTTTCTAATCAGCTTTTCTTAAATTATCCCTCTGGTTTTTTCCTTTTCTTCTGTGTATCTTACTTTTCCTCTTACTCTGTGGCTGGCGGTGTAATTGACCCCTGACATCCTCTTCTCCTTGTTTTCTTGCTTCTCCTTCCCAGATTTCTCCTATTTATACTGTGCCTGCCAGTACTGACTAACCTTTCTCCTGCCTTGCTATTGGCCATTCAGCTCATTATTAGACCATCACGTGTTTTAGACAGGCAAAGAATCACAGTTTCACAGAGTTAAATTCATCATAAAGAAAAAATTATATAATTATCTCAAAAATAAAATTAATAATTTGAAAATTGAATTATATATATTTGTAATACAAAATTTACACTGAAAAATGACAGTGGCTTGAGGAAAATTATTACATTTTTGTTTACTCTACAAGATATTTATAGTAGATAATTCCAGCTATCTCATGAGCAATTAAAATACTCATTATCAGCCTTAGTCTTAGTTTTCCATACAAATAAGAATATTTTATGCTTTTAAGGGCTAGGATATGTATTCTTTTTTTTTGTTTGTTTGTTTTTCAAGACAGGGTTTCTCTGTGTTTTTTTTTTTTTGGAGCCTGTCCTGGAACTAGCTCTTGTAGACCAGGCTGGTCTCGAACTCACAGAGATCCGCCTGCCTCTGCCTCCCGAGAACTGGGATTAAAGGCGTGCGCCACCACCGCCCAGTTAGGATGTGTATTCTTAAAATAGCTTTTTGGATCACTGAACAGATATGGAAAAGTTTTGAAATATTGTTATAGGCCATCTATATCCATGATTGCAAATAGTTTTAGAACAATTTCAGGAGTAATTTACAATCAAATAAACACTCTATTCCTGTATATAAATGCGGCGAACTCCCTGACCAGCAGGAAGGAACAGCCACCAGACGAGGATTCTTCTCAAATCACGCTTTATTGGAGCCTCTTGGTTGAAGGGAGAGCAAGAAGCAAGGGGCCCGGAGCTCTAAACTATAGCTGCTTATATATATATATAGGGAGTCTGCCTAGCAACCTTTGATACTTTGACTGCTTTTCTGGAGACCCACAGGCAGGAAAGAAAGCAGGGGAACATCCTTGTCAATTACAGACCACAAGGAAGTTCCCCTGCCTGTCAGGGGGAAGGTGGGCAGCTAGATCACAACTCACCCTGTTTTCTGGTGGAAGAACTGCAACCTTAATATGGAGTTGTTTATCAAGGGAGGCCGGGGCCAAATGCCATCTTGTAATGGCAGCCACTCAAATCGGCTCCCAGCACATAAAATCATATTTGGAGAAACTAACATTTCTAGGTCTCTACCCACCATAACACCACAATAGTGTATTGTGTTTAGAACCATCATCAGATTGGATTCTGGAAGCATTTTGCAACTACAACAAACCTAACCACTTGTAACAATTACGTTACAAAAATCCCATAAACTTCTTAGCATTTCATATTTTTCAGTTGTAAAATGAGGATAATAATAACAAGTTCTCAATATCCATGAGAACTCTGTACATCAGAAAGCAGCATGGGCATAGCATCTTTTATCCCCAACCTTTGTGGAATACCATCCTGTAATGGTAAGTACTGGCACTCAACTTGACAGAATATAGGATCACCAGGAGGATGGGCTCTGGGATCTTTTGGGGGACTGTGTTGATTAGGTTAACTGATGTAGAAGTTCCATCTTAATTTTGGGTGGGGATACCAATCCCTGAGAAGAGGATCTTGAACTGTGGAAGTGGAGAAATCATGAGTAAGCCCTCACTCATTCCTTGTTCTCTGTTCCTGATTACATATGTGCTGTGATCAGATCCTTCAAGATTTTGCTGCTTAACTTCTCCAGTATGGTGGATACTACTATGGAACTGTGAGCAAAAGCGAATCCTTTCTCCCTTAAAAAAAAAGTGTCAGGAGCCGGGCGGTGGTGGTGTACACTTTTAATCCCAGCACTTGGGAGGCAGAGACAGGCAGATATCTGTGAGTTCCAGGCCAGCCTGGTCTACAAGAGCTAGTTCCAGGACAGGCTCCAAAGCTACAGAGAAAGCCTGTCTCGAAAAACAAAAACAAAAGTGGAAGGAAAAAAATCCTGTACTTTTCAAAAGCAATATACATATACAATTTAATCCAGTTTTACATTTCAATTATGGCATATTTTGAGTGAGGTACATAAGTTATGTTTTTGCATTATTATATACTCACGTGTATATGTTTAATACTAAAGGATTATGAATTGCTCCAGAGAGATAATATTCTAAATATACTGTTATACTACGTCCTTTTCTTTTCTAAATGAAAATATGAAGCATTTTCTGAAAGATGACCTGACAATCTATCAAATTTTATTTCTACTACTCAAGACTTTGAATTATTTAATATTATAATGAAATACATGGCAACATATCAAGCTTAACGTATCTTATATGATCAAATCGTTCAACAGGACCCTTTGAAAACAACCTTCCTATAAGACATTGTTATTAACACAATTAATTGGCAAGTTTTAATTAATCAAGAAAGGATGAAAAACACAAAAGGCAAAGGAGATTAACTCATGACTCATCATTTTTAAAATGTCAAATTTATGTTAAGAACAAAAGTACAGCCATTATGTTTGCAGTCACATTTCTGACTACAATTCCAGTCATTCCACCATCAGACTGAGAAAGCATAATAATAACATTCTTATCATCGAGAAATTAAAATTTATCCTTTGGAAATTCTACAGACCATAGGTAAGAATATTATAGTCTTTAAGTGAAGAAATGTAAAAGAATTTAAATGACACTTTAAAATATCTTAATAAATGCTTATGAAGTGTGTGTTTACCTCAGGCCTTTGCAGTCCTTCCAAATAAAATGAGAAATGTTTGTTTTAAGTCATGAAAATGCATTTCTAAAATAGTCTTTACAGTCTTTTCAAAGTGCTAAGGGAATAATATTCTTGATGCTTGGGCACACAAATTCTGAATACTTCTTTAAATTACAAACTAATGTATACTTTTTACTTTTTCACTCAAAAGGTTCAACCAATTTAAAAATTATAAAGAAAGTACATAATGCATTTCAAAGTGGCAAATTATATATTGCCAAGGTACTGTAAAACGGTTTTCCTCAAGTAGTCTCATGAAAACAGTATTGAATTGGAGTATTTCACAATGGCTACTTGCTAGTAGAAAACACGGTGAACAAATTTAGAGAGGTCCTTGTCATTAGACTTTCCAGAAAGAAAGAACCCCATTATCACCTGACTCCTGTAGACACGCTTGCCATCTGGATTCAGAAATACCTTCTCAGTGCACACACTGGCTGCAGAAAATATCGTGATGAAAATTAGATCATGTAAGAAAAAGGTGACCAAAATAATTGTCGAATTAGAGAAAAAGGTAGGAGCATGACACACACTGGTGCATATAGCAAGGATGACAGTAAGGAGTGAAGCAGAACAGCATAAGGGTAGAAGTATTTACTTAGGAGGAATAAAAGAATTGCTCCTAAACAAAATGACGATGGAACTCAAGAGAGCAGAATAGGAAAGGTAGAAATATGTCCTCTTATTTGAAACACAAATAATAGTTACTTAAGTGAACTCCATCTGTCATAGGCCAGGAAAGGTTTACTATCAGTTGAAGGTCACGCTTTCTCATCACGATTATAACAATCAAATATATTAGATATTAAATTTCTATATAAATTATAGAATGCTACAGTCGTGTTAAAATTGACAGTATTTCAGAATGCACAGCAAGCCTGCCATTCCAGAGAGGGCTAGGAATGAGGGCCCCGGAAAGAGAAATGAACATCTCCTTCTGGTCCGTTCTCCAATTTTATTAGACTAGTAGAACCAGGCTGAGAGCTGGCATTGATTCAGAGCAGACACTGGTACTGGACAAATGCAACTGTGACCAATGTTAACTAAGAACACTGTAGAGAAAGTCCTCCACCATCTGTGGAAGGAACAAATTCCCATGTTTGCTTAATGCTCATGAACTTTTACTGGTTGCAAAACTATGATATAAACATTTGTTAACTTTTTGTTAACTTTTGTTGTCTAAGACTTTAAGAGGTCAAGTAGGGGGAGAAGAAACCTGAAGACTGACAAAAGCGAAAACATGATATTCCCCCCCCTAACAATCCCAAGCATAAAACTGATTCAAATCCATGAGAACAATGTGCATTTTCACGACGACTATAAAGCTCGGAAAGTAAGGCTCAGCAAGACGAAATCACTAATATAAGGGCACTTTTTTAATGGTAACTACGCGATGTTGTAAGCTATGCTTGTAATATAGCAAAACCCTGACATTTCTCAAAAAGCAAAATAAAACTTCAAATTTCTAGGCAACACAGGAAAACTGACAAAGAACCAAATAATACTCTGTATTTTTACATTCTACTGCTATTATGGATGTTGTGAAAATGAGGTATTATTTATATTAAAACTTAAAAACACCAGTTCACCTAGCACTGACCATTTAATGTGCAAAGGGATCATAGCCCTTTTCATCACATTAGAATCACAAAAACCACTAAAAATACCCTAAAAATTACATCAAAGGAATACAAAGAAAAGGAAATAGAAACACTCTACACAAAATGATACTTTTATAAATAATGAAGTAAGGCTCAGCTAGGGTGGGAGACTTGCTGAGGGTCACAGAACTCATGAGTTCCAGGCCCAGGATGAGAATGTAAATCTCTACATTTGTAGTCCACAGACGCGTTCCTCTGCAAAGCAGCAAGAAAGGACTGCAGGGAAGCACTCCTTGCAGAACGTCCTCAGACCAGAGTGTGATAAAAGTGAGCCGCACGGCAGGGCACGACAGGGCAGGGCAGGGCAGGGCTGGGCAGGCAGGGCAGAGTAGGTTCATACCAAAAACGGGGTGCCAGTCACCGTGATGAGATCTATTTCTTTCTGAGAACCGTGGCTTCCCATTGGGTTGGAGAATCCAAACTGGGTCTCTTCCTCGTGCGCAAAGAAGTCAGAGTCGGGATGCACGTTCCAGTCGGCTTTGGCAGGGGTCAGCAGTTCCGAGACACTGTTTTCACAAAGCGTGCTGGAGGGAGTCAGAGCTTCCGTGTCCACGGTTAACTTATTGCTGGGTGTCAAAGCTTGGTGCTCCAGGCTTGAGTTCTTCAGGGCCAGGGAGCCAAAGAGCCCCCCCACGCTTCCCCCGGGGACATCGTCCATGTCTAAGGGGCTCTGCTGATAAGCGGCCACAGAGGAGGTTCCGAAGAAGAGAGAGGTATCCAGTCCCTGGGAAAGGTCACTGGGGGCCCTGGGGGCCCGGGGGTCCGCCGCTGGCCCTAAGGAATGGTTACTGTTCTCGGCAGGGAGGCCTCCTGCGAGAGTGGAGTTCACAGAGGCCACGTCAATAGTCAAGATATCAGAGTTGACCAGGGCCGTGTCCAGCGCCGCGGCAGAACTGTGGCCGGGCACATCCGAGAAGAGAGACACCAGCTCGGGGCTGCTGAGATCGCTCTGCCCCTGGCTGGCCAGTTCACTGCTGGGCGTGAGAGAGTTGGCGGCTTCGAGCTGGCCCAAGAGGTCCTGGCTGAGGTTGTGCCTCTTGGCCATGTGGGTCTTCATGCTGTGCTTGGTCGTGAAGAGTTTGTTGCAGGTGGAGACCGGGCATCGGTTCTTCCTGGCGCCCACGTTCTGCAAGTGCTTCTTGGAGTGGATGTAGAGGCTGCTGCGGGCAGAGAACCTGGCACAGCAGCCTTCGACGGGGCACACGAAGGGCTTCGTGCCCAGGTGGGTGATGCTGTGGCCCTTGAGGTGTTCGGCCCTGGTGAAGGACTTGCCGCAGCCCTCCACGGGACAGGTGAACCTGCGGTCGTCTTCGTGCTTCCTCTTGTGTCGCAGGAGCTTGGACATGCTGGTGAAGTTCCAGCCACAGCCATCAAAGTCGCAAAGGAAAGGCCGCTCTCCCGTGTGGCTCCGCAGGTGAATCTTGAGGCGGCAGGCCTTGTCGTACTGCTTGCTGCAGCCAGGGAAGGAGCAGGCGAAGAGTTCCTGTTCCCTGAAATGGGCGCGGTTGTGAGAGAACAGGGCACTCACGGTAATGAAGGTCTTCTTGCAGCCGGAGAAGGCGCACTGGTAAGGCCGATCGGGCTCGAAGTGGCTGCGCTGGTGGCTGCTGAGCTTGGCCTGCGTGGGGAAGCTCTCCTCGCACACCTCGCACTTGAAGTTGTTCTCCTGCTCGTGCCCCTTCATGTGCGCCTTGAGGTTGTACACGGTGGTGAAGCTCTTGCCGCAGCCCTCCACCGGGCAGCCGAATGGCCGCAGCTTGTCGTGCGACTGCAGGTGCCTCTTGAGCTTGTAGGAGGTGGTGAAGGTCCAGCCGCAGCCGCCCAGGGGGCACTTGAAGGGCCGCTGGCCCTGGCTGCTGCTGTGCGTCAGCAGGTGCACCTTCAGCTGGTGCTTCTTGGCGAAGGTCTGGCCGCACTGCGCCTCCGGGCACAGGTAGAGCAGCACGCCCGGGCCCGGGCCCTGGCCCTGGCCCGGGCCGAGAGGCCCGCAGGGGCTCTGGGCGGCGGCCGGGGCCTCGGCCTCCTCCTCCGGAGGCGCCAGCGCGGGCGCGGGTTCCGCAGGCTCGGCCAGCAGAAGGTCGGGTGGCAGCTCGGGGCAGTCGCCCAGCTGCGAGGAGCCGGCGGCCGCGGCCGCGGCGGCGGCCGCAGCGGCGGGCGGGCAGCCGGCCTGCGGGCCGTCCGGGCCGCCGGGGCCTCCGGGGCCGCCGGGGACCCCGGGCTGCGGCTGCGGGACCGGCGCGACCCCCCGGCTCCCAGGCGGGCAGCGGGGGCGTGGTCAGGGTGAGGAAGCCGTTCTCGAAGCGCAGCAGCAAGTCCTGGTTGTGGATGGTGATGGTGCCCGCGAAGGCCGCCGCGGGGCCGGGGCCAGAGCCCGGGCCCGGGCTCTGGCCCGCTGCGGGGAGCGGCGACGGAGCTGGCGCGGCCGACGGGCGCCGGGGCCCCGGCTCGGGCCGGCCCGCGGGGTTCGCCGCGCCGCTCGCGCGCCGCTCTGGCCCCGGGCCT
>CADCXT010002738.1:0-60973 GCA_902806775.1 Microtus agrestis
AAATGCATGGTGTCCAGACTAGATAAGTGATATACAAGCAAAAAAGACTGCTGAATCTGGACAAGATAGGGTAATACTGTTTTTTAAAAAAAATTTCCTGCCTCTGAAAATTGTCTGTTAGTTACTCTAGGCCTTAGCCAAATTTGGTTGCCCCAACATTGCAAATGAGACCTTGAGTGATTACCCAGTTAGATGATTGTCTTTGTCATTTCTTGTACCTTTTGGAAGTAGCTTGATTGCACTTCCTGTTTACTCAAGTAATATTATTTCCCTTTTCAGGTCTTTGATAGGTTTGAAGACTAGATTGTCATAGTTATTTTTCTTTCATGAGTTTACCAAGCCATTTTTAGTATAAGACTAGACTCCTTGGAATATGTTAATGATTGAAACATTTAATAATGGTTGAAACATTAAATAACATTAAATAATAATTAACTTTTAATAATGATTGAAACATTGAATATATTTGATATCTTTAATATATGTTTGCTATGTTTAATATATGCTTGATGTTTTTCATGATGAGTGTAATTCTATTTTTTTGTATATTTTGCATCTTCTTTTCCCTGGACAATAGTTGATATTTGTTCTTATTGTATATAGTTTTTTATATATTTTATTTATTTATTATGTATACAATATTCTGTCTGTATGTCTGCAGGACAGAAGAAGGCACCAGGCCCTATTACAGATGGTTGTGAGCCACCATGTGGTTGCTGGGAATTGAACTCAGGACCTTTGGAAGAGCAGGCAATGCTCTTAACCTCTGAGCTATTTCTCCAGCCCTCGATATTTGTTCTTATTGTATATAGTTTTGTATTAGGTTCTTTGGCTGATGGATTCAATTCCAGTTCCCAGCACATGCAGAGGACTGTGGATCAGATCACTATTCTTTCTGTGAGTTTATCCACACATAAATAAACCTTTATTATACTCCATTCCAGGGTATTGTGAAGCTTTTTTGTATGATAAGAAGCCTGAGAATACACTGATCATGGTCTCATATCCACTTGTTTCAAGTGTCTTCAAAGCAGCAAAGAGACATAGATCTATTCATAGAAAGATAGAAAACCAGAGCTAAACATTACTTTGATTGTGTTCATGATAAGATATATATCATGGCATACATATTATAATAAATTATAAATTCTACTATCTTATTTACAGCTGTATTTTAGTATCTAAATTATGGCTAGTGTCTTTATTGTAAAAGCCAAGGAAGGGAAGGGAAAATCTTGAAAAAATTTATGTGGCTTAAGTGAGCATGTAAAACACCCCTTACATCCATGTGTAACATTATCCCCTTCCAAGTAAGTAGTCTTCCTCAAAGTTAGGTAGATGGAAAGAGGGATCAAAGTCTACCCAGGAATATTGGAAGGAAATAACTCTTTTTCAGTGTAGGCAGCCAGGCCTAGTAAAGGATCAAACCTGACACAGAGCCCATGGCATGCAAAGGGCAAAGCTCAAGACACATTTCTTTGTAACATTTTTTAATCCTTTTTAAAAAAATATTAAAAACATTTACTAAATTCAAATAAGCTACAAAGAAATAATGTGGATTGATAATGTTTTCACACAATTCTTCTTTTATTACTTTATAAATAATACCAATCAAAATTTCCACTTCCTCCCCTCCTCCCTCTTCCCTCCCAGGCCACAGCAGATTCTGCTTTGGGAATTGTCTACCAAATGAGCAAATTCAATAAGAAAGAACAGCTGTATGCAGAGCAGTGGGACCAGAACCTGTGATGTGAGCAAGGTTCAGGAGATGAGACCAGGCTACTTAGAGCATGAGCTCACATGCACGTGCAGCTGTGACACTGTCTAGCACTGGGAACTAACTCAAGGGTACACAGAGGCAACCCGGAATAGGGAATTAAAAACCTGGCATTAAGCACACAGGCGGAAGAATCTGACGTGCATGGCCAGCGACTGCCAGGTTGTTGAAAATGCCTTTGTGAGCATTCTGTGGACCTGTGGCAGTCATGGCCTTTCTCAGGCCAGATTTAGTGGTTGTAGGATGAGGCTGGAGGCAGGACACCTGTGCCTAAGCAGCAGCATCTATCTATACGTTCTCCTGGAGAACCACTGAAGAAATAAAAACAGTCATCAAAAGTCTCCCAACCAAAAAGTCCATTGCCAAATGGTTTCACTGCAGAATTCTACAAGATTTTCAAAAAAGAACTGATATGAATATTCCTCAAATTGTTCCACATTACAGAAAGAGAAGGAAAATTGACAAACTATTTTTATGAATGTACGATTACCCTGATACCCAAACCACACAAAGACTTTATTAAGAAAGAGGATTATGGACCAGTCTCCCTCATGAACATTGATGCAAAAATACTCAATAAAATACTGGCAAACCGAATCCAAGAACACATCAGAGAAATCATCCACCATAATCAAGTCTGCTTCATCCCAAAGATGCAGGGATGGTTCAATATACAAAAATCTGTCAATGTAACCACCACATAAACAAACTGAAGAAAAATAAACCATATGATAATCTTATCAGAGTCCGAAAAACCTTTCAATAAAATACAAGATCCCTTCATGATAAAGGTCTTGGAGAAAACAGGGATATAAGGAACATGCCTAAACACAATAAAGGCATTATACAGCAAGTCAATTGCTAACATCAAGCTAAATTGAGAAAAACTAACAGCAATCCTACTGAAATCAGGAACAAGACAAGGTTATCCACACTCTCTGTCTATTCAATATTGTACTTGTGGTTCTAGCTAGATAAGGTTTACAATTAACATTACATAAATCCCATCTAAATTAGTTGGGATTAGAGGACCCTGAGTCCATTTCCGGCCCCTACATGCTAATTCACCATTTGTTCTAATTCCAGTCCCAGGTGTCTCCTCCCTTCTTCTGCCCTCTGTAGGTGCTGTGCACAGGCATATGCAAGCAAAACACCATTTAACTAAATATTTTTTAAAGTTAGAAAAAATAAAGAATGAAATTCTCTACAGTGATGTCCCAACCCTGAGACAGACAGCAAGCCAGGCCTAGTTTAAATGGACACCTTCTTGTCTCGCATGGAAGCAGCTGTGGCCTTCTTCCAAGTCACCCTGCTCAGAGCAAAAGCAGCTTTGCTCTGAGATTAATAGAGATCATCATAACCGTTCATCCATTAATACTTTATAGGTGGCTTTTCCTTGAAGTCTTATGGTTTTGTGTTCTCTATCTTTTCTGTGTGTGACAATTATGGTGTTGGTACAGTTATCTTTCAGATCAAACATCAAGATTGACAATCGACTTTTCACAGTGTCATCTACTTGATTTTCAACTAAGACCTTATGGTACAATGTGAACATGTTAGAGGCAATTCTTTTCATCATTTTTGTAATTTACATTTGTTCCTATATGACTTTGGGGTAATATGTCCCTAACTCTGTTTCTGTAATCATGTTCAGAAGTGGATTTGTTAACTGAGCATGCTTAAGAGAAGGAAGAACATTACATGAGCATGTACAGGATTCCTATGTAAAATCCCCATGATTCCTTATTGAGGAAAAACACTGTTTTGAAAATAACTCCCAGTCACTCCATGCCTCCTGCAAGTAAGAATTTTTTTTTTCTCATTTCTTCTGTCTTGGCTGTTGAGATGGCTATTTTTGGTAGTCAAACTGACTACCTCTGGGATTAAGTAATGCATAAAAGATTGAGTATAGGGCTGGAGAGATGGCTCAGTGGTTAAGAGCTTTGCCTGCTCTTCCAAAGGTCCTGAGTTCAATTCCCAGCAACCACATGGTGGCTCACAACCATCTGTAATGTGGTCTGGTGCCCTCTTCTGGCCTGCAGACATACACACAGACAGAACATTGTATACATAATAAATAAATAAATATTTAAAAATAAATAAATAAAAATAAAAAAATAAAACATCTTTTTTTTAAAAAAAAGATTGAGTATACCTGAGAGAAATTTTACTTTAAAGGTTTGAAATGGGAAAATTATCCTTTACTCTGCATAATTTGAGATGATAGGAATCACCGTTAGCTGCTTGGTGTCAGTGCACACTTTTAACACCATCATACAAGAGTCAGAGGAATGGGGTTTTTTGAGTTTGAGACCAGTCTGGCCTACAGAATGAGTTCCACAACTACACAGATAAATCCTGTTTCGAAATCACCAAAAGAAAAAATCTGAATCAAACAAACACTATGATCTAACTTTAACCAGGATCTCACCTTCTGGTAACAACAGTCACTTTTAAAATATATTAATGAAATGTCTTTTTTTTTTCCTTCCTTGTTCTAGCTCTGGCTTCCCAACTCCTTCCTTTCCTAGCATTAGAGCCTATTTCTTCTTTGAAATTTTGGTCTATACTTAAGAGTAGCTGAGACATTGAGCCTCGTGGGCTGAAAAAGTCCTGGATTTTTCACTTGATCTCAGGCAAAAGGCTGAGAAGCAATCTACTGGATTCTTCAATTTCTGTTGGTAGACAGCTATTTCTAGACAACCTGGACCAGAGCTTGTGAGATATTCTAATGAGCCCTCTTTTTACATATATAGTGAGATTTAGTCATCTTGTCATGTAGAGAATCTTAAATACTGCAGTTGTTTATTTTATTCACCTGACCATGGAGAAAGCCGGGCTGGCTAACAATAGTGTTCATAAAGACATTTTCCTTAGCACCATTATTGTCTACATTTCCACGAACACCATTCTTTTTATTATTAATCATTTGCCTGGAGCATGCTTTGAATTTTGAATTTCAGGGATAGAACCCGTAAAGCAATGGAGCCATCATCCAGCTTTCCAAGAGGGAAAGGCCAATCATCTTGCTTGAGATCTGGTTGCTGCTTTTATCTTTTCTGTTTTGTGAAATCCCTGTGAAAACCATGTAAAAAGTACCTTCAGTTCATCTGACCTCAGCATGAAGCCACAGAACAAACATCTCATTTTGTGACCTTAAAACTCTCTTTAGCTGTTAATATTCTGGGCATCCTTCCCCTGTGGGACAGGAAATCACTGCACCCACCTAATATAGTGCAGTGTAGAAGCTAGCTAGCCAAACTGTGTCCTGGAGGAAAAAGGGAAAGTTCCTATGGAGTGCAAGAAGATGGCAGTGTTTGTTTTTGGAGCCACGGGCAAGTACTATTGAAATGCATATGTTTGTAGATCTAGAAAATGTCTTTGATTGGGGTGGAAGGAATAGCCTGGAACCACTGTGCAGTGTCATTAAGTATACTGTCTCCCTATGGCAGGTGCTCTTGCCACTCAGAACTCACTAACCAATCAGGCCCTCCAGTTGACTGGCCAGTCAGAAGTGGTGCAGGGCTCTTCCGGCACCCGCCTTCAGACTCGGCTTTGCCCACGAGACTCCGCCATTGTTTTCCTGTGCCGTGGTGCAGTTGCTGCTGCAGGGAGATGATGAACTGAGAGCTTTGGCGAACTGGGGAACCACAAAATGGTGAGTGAGGGAATGCTGTCTCCAGATGGGGAGGAGCAGAGGGTGAGGTGCTGGAGGCAGCATGGTGCATCCTCCATGCATCCATGTGGGAACCTGCCGCCATATTCCCTGTGCTGTGAAGTCCCATGTGGTCTTTGTTAATTAACAGACCTGGGACAGACCTTTGAATGACTTTGGTTTGTGGTATTATCTACTTAGAGAATTGGGAGCAGGATGCTCTATGTAAAAACATCTTTCTTGTCATCTTCAATATGCCAAACTCCAAGAGTCCTAGTTTCTCCAATATCTTCTCGATATTGATCAATTTATATTTAACCTTTACATATAATCTCTATTTATATTTAACTATGTGAACGTTATCAAGGCATCTCACCTGTTGGGTAGCACTGCACTTCTAAGCCGCAGCGTAGAAGAGCTGAATTGTTGAAATAAAGGATTTTCCAATGCCTTGGAAATAGTTCAGTCTCACAAAGTAGAATTAGCTGAGGGAGGACTGCCTCTAAATCCCCCAGAAGATAAATGTGTTTTATTCAGGGCTGTTAGAGATTAGGATGCAAGGGTACACATCGCTCAACTGGATTGTCCAGATATTTGGCTCCAAACCATTTACAAAGAAGCCACCACTGATTTAAAACCAGGCACCAGGCACATCCCCATATAAAAACAAGCCTCTAACAAGCTTCCCAAGGAGGCATTACAGGGTCCCAACCAACCATAAGGTCTTAGAGTTCCAGTTTTCTTCTTTTTTTTTTTCAAGACAGGGTTTCTCTGTAGCTTTGGAGCCTGTCCTGGAACTCCCTTTGTAGACCAGGCTGGCCTCAAACTCACAGAGATCTGCCTGCCTCTGCCTCCCAAGTGCTGGGATTACAGGCGTGCGCCACCACTATCAGGCTTCCAGTTTTCTTCTTAAGAAAAGCACTGTTCTTCCAGATGGGCAATATGACACCAGGGGACACATATTTGAAATGCAAAACATTGTTGTGAGAAGGAGTTACCTGATCAATCAAGGGTTTTACTTATTCCCTCAGGCAGGGATCAGGGACATTCCTAGGAGTTCTAGTAACAGCCTGGGGGCTAAGCCTTGTGAGTTTCCCTAAGGACCTGATGTATTGATAATAAAACAGAGCTCCTTCTCTAAAACCAGGAATATGCTTTGGAGAGCTGGTAATGGTCTGATGCCAAGGCCTTTGTGGAGGGGTTGGTTCATATCCTAAGAACCGAATTCTTCCTACCACCACGTGGAGCAGTGGGTTATCATTCCCAAGGCCACTCTGCACTTAGTAAAGTTCTTGAGATACCCTGTGTTCCCCTTGTGTAGAATTGTTTGACTAGCCTCCTCCTAAATTTGTTTGATAATTTCTATTTACTTCTTATAATTCTTCCATTTCCATCCTTCTTCTTCTTCTTCTTCTTCTTCTTCTTCTTCTTCTTCTTCTTCTTCTTCTTCTTCTTCTTCTTCTTCTTCTTCTTCTTCTTCTTCTTCTTCTTCTTCTTCTCCTCCTCCTCCTCCTCCTCCTCCTCCTCCTCCTCCTTCTTCTTCTTCTTTTCTTTTGCCTCCTCCCCCTCCTCATCCCCCTCCTTCTGCTCCTCCTCCTTCTTTTAGTTTTAGTTTTTATTTTAGACAGGGTTTCTCTGTAGGACTGTCATGACTAGCCTGGAATTCACTCTGTAGACCAGGCTGTCCTGGAACTCAAAGAGATCACAGTGCTCAGCCTCCTGAGTCCTGTGATTAAAGGTGTGTGCCACCACTGGCAGGCAAGATCTATTTTTGTTAGGAAGCTCACTAGGCATCTGCAAGACCTCCCCATCCTAACTTTTTATCTTTTTACATTTTACTTTTCCTATCTTTCTCATCTCCTGTCACTGAAGAATGACCTGATTCCAGTGACCAGTGTACTTATGAAATTACCCTGGGACTATCTTTGCTCTGTAACTCTCCTATCTGCCTAAATGTCTAGCCTGGCAAGGAGCCTGTTTCTATTTCAGTTGTTCAAAGTGTGACCTAGAGCCTAAACCTAAAGGACACTTAAGGACAACAGCAAATGTGGAATCTGTGTAGCTGGCTCCTCTTTGACCTCTAGCCAGAGATTGGTGTCTACCATCATTAAAGAGGTTTTTCTTTATTAATCTCCTAGGTGTGTAAAGTGATTTCCCAATGGAAAGGCATATTAGTTCTAGAACAGCTGCATTTCCACCCTGTTAGAAAAATAGTTTCTGAGACAAGTTCTCTTATGTTGACTCAGGTGGCCTTGGTCTGCTGCTGTCCAGAGCAATAACCTTGCTGTACTCCATATTACACTTTCAAAATTATTTTAAAAAATTACTGTACTGCTCTTTTTTTTCTCTCTCTTGATGATGCATTGGCTGTCTCTTGTCTCTCTGTCTCTCTGCCTCTCTCTCCCTGCCTCTTCTTTTCTGCTGCTTCTGTCCCCAAAGACAGGTCTTCTCTCTTTCCTTCCCCCTTTACTCATTCACTTTCCTCCAATAAAAAACCTCCCCACCCGAGCTCTGTCACATACTTGTTGTCTTCCTTTCACACACTGCTTTTTAAAAAAAAATTGCAGCGCTGGTTATCCCTGGGAAAGGCCTCTCTCTGCAGTCAGTGAGAACCCAGGGGCCAGAGCAACAAGGTCACAGAACACTTAATAAACAAGAACACAGCATGGGTGTTGAGTAGGTAAATTTTGTTTAAAAGAAAGAGGAAAAGGAGGACCTGACTGCTCTCAGGTCCCTTGGTCCAAACCTTGCTGTGGCTCAGGAACCACTTCATCTGTTGGCCTGAGAAAAGTTCTTAGGTGTAAGAAACCCCAGACATTACCATACCACAAACAAAAGATAGGAGCAAAGAGACCAGCTATGCCAGGATGTGACCAGCACCCAAGCTTTCTCTCCCCCAAATGATGCGCACAAATAAAGCAGGAAGCAGTCTTGAGAATTTGTCATCCCAATTCCTTTAACCTGTTGTGCCTAACTTCCCACCTTTTTATTATAAAAAGACAGGGGAATGTGATGAATGGCCTGTCCTGTTCCTTTAAGGGACAAGCCTTGCCCACTCCCTCCCCCATCCTCTGCTCAGGCAGGCAGATTTTCCTTCTGCTTCCAGTATGAGTTCCCCCTCTCTCTTTCTCTCTCCCCCCTGCAGCTTCTTTCTCTGCCTTCTTCCCATTTTCCCTCCTCCCTCTCTCTCTCTCTCTCTGCCTTTCTCTCTGCTCTTCCCCCATCTTCTCCCTCCCTTCCATAAACCATTAATTAAATATCTAACTTCACTCTGTGAAAAAAAATGACTGTACCACCTCACAGTTATAAAATTATGTATTTGAGTTATGTAGTTGACTGTCCAATGCAGTCACAGGAAAAAGATTTGCATATGGAACATTCCTTCTGTCTTCAGACCACAAAAGGAGGAATAGTTTATTGTGTACACTTCAAGGAAAACAGTGTAGTCAGTCAGCTGTTTGAGTTGCCATTATGAAAAAGGGCATGATTGTGGTAGGGGGAGTGAATTTGTATTTTCCCAGCATGCTATATTTTAATTAATGTCATGTGAACGAACACAGATCAGATTGTGTGGGTGGCCAGATTAGGAAGATTATCTTGAGTCAATGAACATTGAATTTGCAATTAGGCAATGATTTTATGCAGATATGATTGATCTTGCTTGATACATTTATGTCAGCTCAGAGATTTGAGAAACAGGCCATTGACTGTGTCTGTGTGTCAGATTACAGATAGCAGCAGCCAACATATACTTATGGGCACCATCAATCTATCTCTTATTAATGGCATCCACTTTCCTACAGAAGGGCCTCCTCTTTTTCAAAGTCAATATAGAAAGTTTTATTTAATCTTAAAAGTGTGATTTTTTATCATTTAAAAATTATTTTTGGTATCATTTTAAAATTCTTTAGGTGTATTGCTGCTCTTGTCTCTATTGGTTTCTGTTCTCCAATGTTTCTAGGTTATTAATACTTGCATTTCATTTCTCTCAAGTGATATTGATTTTTGATTTCTGTGTCGAGCAATGTCTCCTATAGTTTAGGCTTGCCTCCTACTATGTAATTGAGAATCATTTGAACACCTATTCCTGCCTCTGCTGCCCAGTGCTGGGAAGACAGTCCTGCAACTCCTTCTAGGTTTGTCTTTTACTTGTCAGTGAGAAAGAAAAATAGAGCAGTTAATGAGTGTCTGCTGATCTTTCTGGCTTTCTGGGGACTTAGAAGCAGTGGGAACTTTGCAAGGTTGAGCTCATTGTCCAACTTGAAGCTGGTGGAGCCACTGTGCAGAAAGGGAGAGGCTGGACTAAAGGTGAACGCTTTCCTCCTTCCACAGTAGTTGAGATTAGTTCTGTGGAATCGGGCCGTCAGTTGTAGATGTGGTATGGATTGTCCTGGGTGAGCATCCTTTGCAGCCAGGGGCTGGGGCTATGCTCCCAATTTAACATTCCAGACTGTTTGGATATAGGGGTGACAGGAAATTGAGGTGATAATTATGAGAAACATTTAGGCTCTCTTTGGAAAAAGGGCATAGACTCAAGTCTGGCTACTTCCTGTGGTCATGGGGCGATGTGGGGAGGGGATAGCTGGCTGTTAGTGGATCCAGTTTAGCGGGTGGTGTGGTGGAGAGGCATCCTGTCAACTGTCATTCTGGAGACGCCGGGCATTTGTTTTTTGAGGGAGGTAAGAAGGCAGGTGTCTAGGAGAAAAAAATAATTGTTATTACTGGACCTTTGTAGTAGGGCTACCGCTGGGATGAGACACAATAGTACATAAAACCAGATTTGAGTTGGCCGGTGTCCATGATCCAGGAGAGCTGGTACCATTGGTGTCCCACGAGTTGGCATTTTTCTGGGAGCATTTTGTAGGTTAGTCTTGGGTAGGCACCAGGAGTAACCTGAAAAATATGCTTAGAACTGGAAAATTAAAACCTTGGATTTTACCAGACCTGATTTTGGTTTAGCAATGGAACTTTTTAGGAACCTGTAAGAGAACTGGCAGGAGGCTATTAGAGGAAATTGAGAACTTTGAACCTCTGACAGTTGAAACCTGTTAATTTTGTACTGTGAGGCCTGTTGAAGAACAGTCACCTTGGGGGCTAGAGAGATGGCTCAGTGGTTAAGAGCACTGACCGCTCTTCCAAAGGTCCTGAGTTCAATTCCCGGCAACTATATGGTGGCTCACGACCATCTGTAATGATGTCTGGTGCCCTCTTCTGGCCTGCAGATATACAGACAGAATGTTGTATACATAATAAATAAATAAATACATTTAAAAATCTATCATTTATACACAACGCTTGCAATTCTGTTTTAAAAGATAAAATAAAAAACAGTCACTTTGAATGGTCAAATGCTTTAGACAGATCTGGGAGGAGTAGATGAGACAGCTTTTGGCCAGCAGGCAACCCCAAGTCCTCTCCTGGTCTTTGGAGAACATCAGGCTTAGAAGCAGGATTTGCCATTAGCTGTTGAGTGCAAGAGGCCCAAAGATCTTTTTCCTGTGAGGGGAAGAACATCTTACCTGGCTTGACAGATAAGCTGATTGATTCCCTGAGAACGAGGGCCTTTTATGCTTTTGTGCGGGTGCTTTGTAACCCAGAGGAGTCCTGGAAACGTGGGTCTTTGTCTTTGAAGTGGACACACACAGGATGCTGCAGAGGCTGGCTTTTCTCTATATTAGAAACTCTGTATTTTTTAAAATGCCATTATCTCAGGTCTGTAAAGGCACTTGGGGGCAAAAATCATTGTCTGGTATTTTAAAATGGATATGTAAGCTTTTTAAAGCTGTTTTAATCTGGAAGCATATACATACATAACATTTAAATTTACAACACAAAACACAGTTACACATATTGTGGCCACATTATTTTAACAGGGAAACAGAACAGAGTTGGAGACCTGTGTGATCTTACTAGGCAAGAGAGAGTGGGAGGCCCGGGGGGGGGGAGCAGATTTATTGTAAGCAGGAAAAGGTGGGGCAGGGCCCAGACCAGGGGAAACAGGTGAGAAAAGGCAGGGCCCAGCCTGGGCTGTGCTCAGAATCTGCTGAGCAAATGTGCTCCTGGACCTGGCGCTGTGTTTGTTATCGATGAAAAAGTGCAGCTCCACAAAGTGCCACTTTGGGGCCAAGTGTCCCTCCGCAAACTGGCAGCCCCGCATCTTTGTTGGGACTTTGTTGGTTTTATGGGAATAGTGCCCCATGCATCGTTGGGCACAGCGGGTGCACAGTTATGGAGCTCCCAGAGGCCACAGAGAGGAGGAAGTCTGGGTGGGACAAAAAGCGGGAGTGGCAATGAAAACAGAGAGACAGAAGCAGGGTGGGACAAAGCACGTAGTCGCCAATGAAAAGAGAGAAAACAGCAGAAGAGGGGGGACGAGAGGGAGCACCATACTTGAAAAAAATGCAGGCTTGGCGTTTAATTCGCTTTAAGTTAGATTGTTACAATTTAAAAAAGTTTTAAGTGCCCGATTAAAGGCATTTGAAATCGGCTAGGAAACGTAAGAAACCCACTTTAAAAGCATGTCTCTGACATGGGCCCATCGCGGTGCGTACACTGGAGAGGCGGCCCTGAGTCAGTCGAAATATATACGTCTAATCTATATGGGGTACAGGAGAAAGTGGGAGGGAATGTCTTCCGGCACCCAAGTCCCATCTCAGCAGAGAGCCCTGCCTTTGCCTTTGCCGTGGCTGGTCAGGCCTTTTGCACGACCATGACTTCAAAAAAGCCTGAAAAAATGAATGGGTCTCCCTGAAACCCTACTCTCAGGCAGTTTAAAAGGGAAACTGACCAAGTGAAGACAAGCATGTCTGGTGGAGCATGCGCACAGAAAGGCCAGTTTTCCAGTGTGGCTTTGGACCCCGGGGCCTGGGGCCTGGACCCTGCAGGAAAAAACTAAGGCCCCTTGGTGGGACTTATGGTGGAACTCCATAAGAATAAGAGCAGCTCCACTGGCGCAAGAAATCCAATTAGGTAAAATCAAACCAAATTAAAATGCCCGATGTTTTATTAAGGATGACACTCTCAGGTGGCCGAGCGCATGGTGGGGAGACAGGACAGGAGGGAGCCCTTGTAGTCCCAAAAACCATGTGTTCTTCCTCTAGGATTCCCTTTAAATACCCTGTAGGACAGGTCCCTGACCCCCACCCCGGGGAGGGTCAGGGCCTGACATGCTGGGATTTGGAGTCCAGAACAAAGCCATTCCCAGGCCAGGGGCTGGGTCTATGCTCCCAACTTAACACCAACCACCCTAATCAGTGTCAAATATCCATAACCCACTTAATAACCATAAACCACTCACCCCACATTACTTCCTGCAGTCTGGGGGTGATGGCATATTTAGAGGATCCTGAGAAGACTAATTTGTGTTATTAGTCAAGTCCTGGGAGCGGTAGCTGTATCATTTCTTGTCCAGTCTCTGCATAAGGAAAAATGAGGGCATATCTTAAGTTCTGCTAATTGATATAGTTTCACTTTTCCTTTAGAAATCAACTCAGAGGGCTGGAGAGATGGCTCAGCGGTTAAGAGCATGGCCTGCTCTTCCAAAGGTCATGAGTTCAATCCCCAGCAACCACATGATGGCTCACAACCATCTGTAATGAGGTCTGGTGCCCTCTTCTGGCCTGCAGGCATAAAAATAGATAGACTATTGTATACATAATAAATAAATAAATTTTTTTAAAAAAAAATTCTGCCCATACACTTATATTCTTGTTCAAGGTACTTTACCAAATACAACTCACTTAAAAATGGAATGAGATTTTCTAGTCCTTGAACATTATTATTACCAACCAATTTGGACATAAAGAAATGCATGTTGGTAATTGGTTATCTATTACAATTGAAATTTTACTCATGTTAGGTATGCTTCAAAGGTCATACAGAATTTTCTGAGCTGATTCAAATGTGCATACTTTATAGAAAATGATTGACAAAGTAGGAAATTTTGCCTCATTAGGGATTACAGGTTACTTCTGAAAAAATACAAAGAGGAGATTCTATTAATAATCTAGAATATAAAATACTTCTATAAAAATTTGAGCCCAAGGGCTGGAGAGATGGCTCAGTGGTTGAGAGCATTTCCTGCTCTTCCAAAGGTCCTGAGTTCAATTCCCAGCAGCCACATTGTGGTTCACAACCACCTGTAACATGGTCTGGCACCCTCTTCTGGCCTTCAGGCATAAAGACAGAATATTGTATATATAATAAATAAATATTAAAAAATAACTATAAATTATTAAAACAAAATTTGAGCCCAAGATTTACAAATTCGGAGACATTAATTTCAGACTAATACTGACTTTCAGAAATTGCTGGGAGACATTGCCCATTTACAGCCCATTCTTGGAGTAAAAAATTGAACACTTAGTAATTTGGTTCAAACTTTAAAAGGTGGCAAAGATTTAAACAGTCCAAAGAATTATCAGCTAAGGCAGAGAGAATATTGGTTTGTTGTAAAAGAATCTACGGGAGAGAAATGTGGATTATTTGGATCCTAGGCTTGACATAGTCTAGAAATTTTAAGTTCTATGTATTCCTCTATAGGAATTTTAATGCAGCGAAAAGATATCTCTTAAAACAGTTACTTTTACCATACAAACAGATTAAAAATAGTAAAATGTCATGTGGAAATAAATGTCTGAGTTGATTTAAAAAAGAATAGTGACACTCCATCACTTAGTCAATTAAAGGCAGATGGGAAATCAAACAGAGATGAGAAAATTGGTTGAGTCAACGAGATACGTAGCCACTGAAGGAGAAAGAGGCCAGAACATTACCAGTAAGTCACAGCCTTGTGACAATACATATATTAATAGAAATGGGTTAATTTAAGATGTAAGGGCTAATGAGGAATATGCCTGAGTCATTGGTTATAGAATAATGTCATTAATATAGTTTCTGTGTGACTCATTGGGTCTTGGCAGTTGAGAAAGGAAAACAGAGTCTCCGATTACACTAAGCAAATGGGCCTGTGAAGGATAAGAAAAAAGAATCTTCATCCACCAACTGATGGAAACAGAGGCAGAGACGCACATTAGAACACTGGATTGAGCTCCCAAAGGTCAGTTGAAGAGTGGGAGGAATGAGAACCTGAGCAAAGAGGTTAAGACCTTGATGGGTTTACCCACTGAAACAGTGTACCTCAGCTAATGGGAGCTCCCCACCTCCAGCTGGACTGGGAAGTAACAAACATAGACCCAAACTAGTCCCTCGTATTGTGGTTGACAGTTGCATGTCGGGGGAAGAATGAGGGGAAGTTTAAAGGGCACTGCTGTGATGAAGAAGAGGGAGAACATTTCGTGACGTTTAGCACCATTAAAGAGAAGGCCTTTCTTAGCATTCGAAGCCTAGGAAGATAACCTAAGGGCAAGACTCCATCCATCTAAGCCTTCAATTTGTGTAGGCATAGGCAACCTGATTCCTAATTCAAAGAAGCAACACCATACAGAACCTTCTGTAATTCTGTTCTATTGTGGTCTTAGGGAAACAAGCTCCAAGGCTGTACTAGGGTTTGAAAATAATAATTATTATTATTAAAATTTACAAATGTTGGTTAGAACTAAACATTTCTATCTGCTGGGTAGGAAAGGAGCACACGTGTTCTATTGGTAGCTTTCTCATTCCTGCATCATGAAATCTCTCTCCTCATTTTCCATACAGTTATACATATTCCCAACAGAAAGCTCTTATTTACACTGCATGTCCAGACAGACTGTGAGTGAGTAACCATGGCAACACGCTGCTGTGAGCCAGGCTCTGGTGCTGTGCAGGTAGGTGCCTTGGTGTGGGGAGTTATGTCTTCATGTTATCAGCCCGACTTTTCACAAGTGAGGAACTGGCACCAAACTTGCTTTATGCTGGGTCTTGGCTTGACAATCACACCTGTGGGTTTTGTCCTTGTGCATTTCATTGTAGTGGCAGTTAGTCTACTTTGGTTTTGCATTGATGTGTAAAATATGTGATTTGTTTGTAGCTGCCTGGAATTGGGAGACATCGCCATTCTTTTATGATAGTCTCAGTCATTGATAGAAATCAGGACTTTGTGCATTACAGTCTTGTGGATGACTAGGTCTAGTTATGAAGCATATCCCAGTATTTTTACTATTGATGTAAAGTAGATAATTTAGTGAGGATTCATCTTTTGATTGTTCACAGAGTAAATGCCCATGAGATTGAGATGTCATCTTGAGATTACATGTACAGTTTATATAAAAATCCATGGTAATAGGGAGATTCCACAACTTTTTTACACATATAAATTACAGAGAGAAGCAAACAGTGTGTTGAGTCTATGGCATCATAGGCCTTCCTTGAAACAGGGTTCCTCCATCAGAGAATGATTCATCTGGTGGGTGACTTCCAAACTCTAATTGCCATCTGCTGCAACTCTGATAAAGCTATTGCTACCAGCATCTATCACCATTGGTTCAAGTGTAACAGTGTCCATCACAAGTTAGGAAGCCAAATTTGGGGGGGGGATAATACGTGTTGTACTTGTAGTGGAAATGAAAATGATGCAAAATTTATAAGTCATAGAATCTTTTTCTGTGCTTTCAGTTCAGCACTGTTGCACCAATCTGTTTTGCGGAGTCAGAAACTCGGTGCAGATTCTGTGAGATTTCACTGTATGAATCTGTGAAGATGAAGCCACAGTTGTATGTTGAGATGATAGGATGTTGAGATAACCAAGCTGTGAGACATATGCCCTGGAGAGCTGCATACAGGGAGGGCAACCACCAACAGAGGGACATCTATAAAAGTTTACAGGAATAGAACTATGTAGACCCTTTGAGAATGAAGTCCTAACAGCCTGAGACAGACCTACATGATTCATTGTTTGCCCTGATAAGTTTTAGTCTTACCTTGGTCAAATCTTCCCTAACTGTGCTCATGTTCCTTCCTTTCTTTCATTTTTTGTTTATTTTTCTTTCATACTATACAATGAGTCAATACACCCAGTTTCTCTATCTTATTTTTCCTTTTAGTAGTTAGTATTTCTTCATTCAATTTTCTTGTGTACTGTGTACTGCTGCTCTGCTTCCTTGTCTCTCTCTGTTAATAGACATTTCTCTTATAAGGTGATATCTCATTCAAAGGATACAAAATCATAGAATCCTGAACACAATTAGCTATTAGTGTAGGACCAGGAAGAATGAAATAAGTGTTAGGAGTAATGGCAGAAATTGGGGATTGAGAATAGGATTTCAGTTGGAAATAAATAAACTCCGGAAAAAAATGAATCCTGAGGTCATTTGTGTGATATTTTGGCTCAAATCTTTCTTCTGCCTATGGTCTGAAAATTTAGTAAGACAGAATTAAAAAATAATGAGCTAATTTCTTAAATGGAACATTGATTCTGTTCAATGGTTATCACTGATGACTCATTCAGGTGCACAGTGGAGAAAACAACTGGAGCAAAAATTAATAAACATGAGAAGGTAGTTTCAGACAGCAGTCATATCTTGAGATAGGCAGGGATTTTCAAGGTGTTTATCACCATTATAGAGAAGGCCCACGCTATGGAATGGAAGCTTATCAAGGTGACCTAAGGGTAAGACTCTGGCCACAGAAAACTGCAATTTAAGGAAGGTGTGAGCAAAGTGATTCATAGTCTCAGGAAGCTACTTCTTTCAAAACCTTCTGCACCGGTGGTCCAAGCTCGTTAGTGTCCTTCACAATTAAGAAATCACACTTTTCAGCATCAACAATATATGTTGTTCTTGAAAACAAGAAAGAATCAAAATTTAAGATCATGGATTTTTAGTTTATGGTTACCGTTTATCATCTATGTTTGGCAGAGTTAGAAGCCCAGAGAGGAGACAGTGAGAGTTCATTGCATGAAGCTGTGAGGATTGAAGCCTGGTGTTGTTGGTTGCTTCTTTTACTCTTTTCTCTATTGAGGGCCTGCCACCCAGTTCTCAAATAAATCTCACAGGTGGAGGCTTATATTTTCTCATAAATGTCTGACCGTGGCTTGTTTTGGCTTCTTTCAAGGCAGGTTGTTTTTAACTCAATTGTTCTCTCTACCTTTTTCACTCTGGCCTTCATCTTCTCTATTCTGTATTCTCTTCTTTATTTCTTACTCCATGGCTTCTGTGTAGCTAGGTGAATGTCTCCTGTTGTCCTCTCCTTTTCTTGCCTCTTCTTCCCTGTTTCCTCCCAGAGTTCTCCTCCCCTTTATTCTCTTTGACTGGCAGCCCCCTATGCTTTCTTGCCATGGTATTGGTCATTCAGCTCTTTTCCATATTAACAAGGTATTTTAGATAGGGAAAGTATCACAACTTCACAGAGCGAAACCAATGCAGCATAAAAAACTGCAGTGCTTCTTTGCATCATTAAATTAAAAGTTCTACAGCATAAACAAGTACAACACAATTAGAAATGTTATTTCCCAACACACTGGGTTTTCATTTTGAGCCCAAAGATGTTAAGATACCTAAGTTATGATACAACTTCCATGGAGACCTAGCTGCTCATAGTGAGTGGAAGTTACCAAAGAGAGAAATGCATGAGAAGTTGCAAGGACAGGGCCATTTAAGTCATTTGAAACTGAAGCCCATACAGTTGAGAAAAGAGCTACAGGATTTGATGTTTGTCTTGCTCTGCTTCAGTCTTGGCTTGGTCCAGTCTTCCCTCACTCTGTCTCCATTTTTCTCTTCTGGAATGTTAATGGTATTTTGTGCCATTGTATGTTGGGAAGATATAACTTGCTTTCAGAATATATAAGATGTTACTATCTCAGAATTTATAAGATGTTACTGTCAAGAGATTGTCTTGGGTGCCAGAGGAGACTTTGTACTTTTGGATAGTTGCAGATGTGGATCATTGCATGAGAATCATTGCAGTGACTGAATACACTTTCTCATTGTTGACCATGAACCAGTAGTCACTGGGGTCAGAGTGTACTTCACTGAATGAACAACCTCACAGAAACAAGTTTCCCTCCTTTGTGGTGTTTCTTCTAATTTCCTATTTACCTTTAGGAGGAAAGGCCTTTCTAGATGAAATTACTCACTGGATGTGATGAGTCTCATTTTACTTAACTAATTTTCAGACTTTTTTGTCTACTATGTTGTGGCTGCTATTAATCTTCCAACTTGCCACTCATACTGAAATGCTTTTACCACCATTATTGGCTTGATCTGTAAATCACATAAAATATAGAAGTAACAGTTACTGCTCCGTGCTAAGGAGATTGGTAGCCTGCAGTTTTAATTGTTTTGTTTGCTGGTCTGAGTAACCTTTGATGTGTGGCTCCAAATTCCTGAAAGTAAAGTGAGGGGGGCTTCATTCACGGCTTAATTTGTTTTTATGTCATTGGGTGATGACCCTGAAATGTAGGCTTTTTACATGTCCAGCACATGCTGCTGTGCTCAGCTTCACTCATAGCTTGAATTTTAAATTTGACAGAGGGTTTCACTCTGATTCCCAGGATGCCCTGTATTCATGACATTAATACTGCCTGAGCATTCTGAGTCATTGAATTGCCGGTGCATGAATGTCTTCCTGCTTGCTATGCTTGCTTTGAATGTTTTTTACTCAACATGAGTATTTTATGTGTCTTCATGGATATGCAACATATGGGAACCTGGTCATCAGAGTGATCAAAGCGTCTCAAAAATCCTGAACTTGAATAATTAATAGTTGCGATCCCCATGTAAGTACTGGCAATTTTGCCCACCTCTTTTGAAGACCAGGAAGAGCTCAGTAGTACTCAGCCACATTTCCAGACCTGTGTTAATTAGTTATGCCCAACATTTATATTTTTAATGTTTTTATATGTCCATTTGTAATAATTTTAAACATGCAGTACCCTTTCATAAAATGTTTGTGGTATTGCAGTTTAAAATAGGACACTTCAGCTGTCTGGGATATGAATACAGAACTGCAGTGAATGCATAATTCTTTGTAGGAACTTCAGTAGATATCTCTGAATTCTTTCTATCTGCTTTGTTTGGTTCACTGATTTTTGCAATGGAGTGAGGGTCTTAATGTGTACTTCCACCTGTCCTGGACATGATTCCATAGACATGGCCAGCATTCAACTCAGAGACAAATATTCACAACTGTGCTTTTTGAGTGCTTCAAAACATGAGTCAGTATACCCAGTTTGTCCACTGTATTTTTCTTCTTTGTGATCAGTATTTCTTCATATAATTTTCTCATGTGTACTATGTCCTGTTGATCTATTTTCTTGGCTTTATCTCTTAATAGACAGTTCTTTTGTAATGTGATACCCCATTCAAAGGGTACAAAAATGACAGAGTTGCCTCTCCTATTCAATTTCCTTCTAAAGTGACTGTCTGTGTCATGGAATAATAGCCGGGAACACCAGAATGTTATGACTATACTGTCAAAGATGTATACATTTACAATGTTGTCACTATCATGCTTTCTGTTATACATATGAATATAATATTTTAGAGGGCAGTGACCTATGATGATGTGCTTATCAACTTCTCTCGGGAAGAGTGGAATTTGCTGGATGCTTCCCAGAAGAATCTCTACAAAGAAGTGATGCTGGAGACCTACAGGAACCTCGCTACTATAGGTAAAATAAACTTTCTTCATGTTTCAAAATAACAGGACAACTTTTTCTTGATTAATGTTATTCTTCTCTAGTTTGATGTAGAAAGAATAAGAATGAGTTAATTTAAGCAGTTATAGTTCTAAGGTTCCCTAAAGATAACAGCTTAAATTGTATACAATTTTCTATAACTTAACATACATTTTCTGGTATTATGTTTTAGAATGCATTTGGGGAGACCATAATACTGAAGAACATTGTCCATGTTCTAGAAGACATGAAAGGTAATTTTCATTTGCAAACTGATACCAATGGGCCTCTCATGAATCTGTTATGTGTCCTGAAATTTTTAGTCAACATCAGCATTGTAAATAAGCACAGTTTTAGGTGCACTGATGGTTATTAAATTCTCACGAATCTATATTTCATATATGTAAATTGTATTTGAATGACACTCTCTTAAGAAAGAAGTCAGGAATGCAATGCCTAAACAGATATCACCTTTTGAGCCATAGCACCATGAGAGCTGTGTTGTAGATCTGCAAAGACACTTTTTTCTTGCTACTTATATTACAAAATGTACACACATTGATGATATATCTGCAAAACTTTGTACTAAACAAATAGTCCATAGTAAATCTTGTATTACTCAAACACTTCTTGTGACTGTACTAAGTTCAGTGAAAGAAGCAGTTAGTTGAGTCATGTGGCAGTTGTTCTACAGAAACCTTGATATCTGTACCACAAATCTGTGAGGAACAGCAAGTCAAACCCTGAGAATTCAATTTGAAATTCTTTCATTTGTCATTCTTCTTTACTATGTATACCATACATACACTTAAAACAAGTGTATGAGCATGGGGATATAGAGAGATATAGCATACCACTCTTTAAGAACAATTAGATAACCAGTAGTCCCCATGTTGAGTATACTTCTTGAATTTTATTCAAGTATACAAGTGATTGGTTTTCCACCCTCATTGTTAATTCATGAACAAAATCACACTGCAAAAAGCCATATGAGTTCTAGAACTGTGCAAATAATTCTGGGTGTCCTAGTTCACATAGCAAATGTAATATGGTTCACAGTATAAAAGAATTCATGAATGTTAAAGTTCTGAGTTTATCCAGTTTTCTTCACATATGTGTAAAATATCATATAGGAAAGTTTCTGTGACTGTAAAAAGGTAAGCCATATAAGAAAGGAATTGACCATTGGAGGTATCTTCCAATTTGCAAAACAGTGCCTGTTTAAAGAGCAAAACATGAGTTTAGACTAGTTATAAAATCTTAGTATCTGGGGGCTGGAGAGATGGCTCAGTGGTTAAGAGCATTGCCTGCTCTTCCAAAGGTCCTGAGTTCAATTCCCAGCAACCACATGGTGGCTTACAACCATCTGTAAAGAGGTCTGGCGCCCTCTTCTGGCCTTCAGGCACATACACAGACAGAATATTGTATACATAATAAATAAATATTTAAAAAAAATCTTAGTATCTGATTCCCCTTTAGAGTTGGAACATATTATAAAATTAACTCATAGAGACACAACAGTGTATTGAATGTGATAAAGCTTTTTTATGTGCCTATTATCCTTGCAGCATTGAAAGAATTCAAACTGGAGAGAAACTTTCAGTATATATTCAGCGTGATAAACCCTTGACATATGACAGTCACCTTACATGGAATGAAAGAACACGTACTGGAGAAAAATCCTATGAATGTAATCAGTGTGGTAAGGCCTTTACACGGTATGATTCTCTTCAAATACATAAAAGAACGCATACCGGAGAGAAACCCTACGGATGTAATCAGTGTGGTAAGGCCTTTACACGGTATGATTGTCTTCAGATGCATAAAAGAACGCATACCGGAGAGAAACCCTACGGATGTAATCAGTGTGATAAGGCCTTTGCACAGTACAGTGCTCTTCAATGCCATGAAAGAACACATACTGGAGAGAAACCCTATGAATGTAATCAGTGTGGTAAGGCCTTTGCTCGACCCAGTAATCTTAAAATACATAAAAGAACACATACTGGAGAGAAACCCTATGAATGTAATCAGTGTGGTAAGGCCTTTGCCCACCAGACTACTCTTCAAATGCATAAAAGGACACATACTGGAGAGAAACCCTATGCATGTAGTCAGTGTGGTAAGGCCTTTGCCCAACACGGTTATCTTCAAAGTCATAAAAGAACACATACTGGAGAGAAACCCTATGAATGTAATCAGTGTGGTAAGGCCTTTGCTGACAACAGTACTCTTAAAAAGCATAAAAGAACACATAATGGAGAGAAACCCTATGCATGTAGTCAGTGTGGTAAGGCGTTTGCTCACCACAGTACTCTTCAAAAGCATAAAAGAACACATACTGGAGAGAAACACTATGAATGTAATCAGTGTGGTAAGGCCTTTCCTCACCACAGTGCTCTTCAATTGCATAAAAGAACACATACTGGAGAAAAATTATATGAATGTTATCAATGTGGTAAGGCCTTTGCACATCACTCCAAGCTAAAAAAGCATAAAAGAGCACACACTGGAGAGAAACCCTATGAATGTAATCAGTGTGGTAAGGCCTTTGCTGAAAATAGTAGTCTTCAAAGGCATAAAAGAACACATACTGGAGAGAAACCCTATGAATGTAATCAGTGTGGTAAGGCCTTTGCCCGCCAGAGTACTCTTCAAAAGCATAAAAGAACACATACTGGAGAGAAACCTTATGAATGTAATCAGTGTGGTAAGGCCTTTGCTCACCACAGTGCTCTTCAATCGCATAAAAGAACACATACTGGAGAGAAACCCTATGCATGTAGTCAGTGTGGTAAGGCCTTTAGATATCACTCTAATCTAAAAATGCATAAAATAACACACACTGGAGAGAAACCCTATGATTGTAATCAGTGTGGTAAGGCCTTTGCTGAAAATAGTAGTCTTCAAAAGCATAAAAGAACACATAATGGAGAGAAACCCTATGAATGTAATTAGTGTGGTAAGGCCTTTGCTCTCCAAAGTACTCTTGAAAGGCATAAAATATCCCATACTCGAGAGACCCTTTGAATGTAATCAGTGTGGTGAGGCCTTTTTTCAACACAATGCTCTTCAAAGTCATCAAAGAACACACACGGGTGCGAAACAGTACACATGAAATGAGTTTGGAAATGTGTTCTTATGTCTTATCTTCATATGCAGAAAAGAACACAGATTGAAGAAAAATTTGTGAATGGAATTTGTTTGGCAAATCCTTTGGCACAATAATCTACACATACATGAAACAAACCATCCTGGAGAGAAACTGTAAACTTAAGGAGTGTAGGCTTCAATAACATGAGAATAATCATACTGTAGTGAAAAAAATAAACTTAGTTTGGCAAAAGTTTTGCCCTTTTTGCAGAAGTAAAACTTTTTTTTTAAAGATGTATTTATTTATTTACAGTGTTCTGTCTGCATGTGTGCCTACAGGCCAGAAGAGGGCCAGATCTCTTTACAGACGGTTGTGAGCCACCATGTGGTTGCTGGGATTTGAACTCAGGACCTCTTGGAGAATAATCAGTGTTCTTACCCTCTGAGCCATCTCTCCAGCCCAGGAGTAAAAGTTTTTGTGTGTAATCAATCTGATAGATTTTAGGTACCTGAAGCCATCACAATTAAAGTCTATTAACCAACAGTATTCTGTAAAAAAAAATGATAGTGTCAACAATCTGTTCAAGCATTATGATACCAGCTTTTATTTTATTTACACCAGGAAACTGATGGACAAAACCTAATTTGTGATTTTATGAAGTCTTATGGGAAGGAGATAGAGCCAGGATAAGAAATGCAACCTGGTAGTGAAATGAGATACAAAGGAAAACACTTTGCCCCTAAATCCAGAACTAGTGAAAGATACAATATCACAGAGAAAACACAGTCAAACATCAAAACAGACAGAGAAAGAAATCTGCTTTGGCTTTCAAACCAGAGCTAAAGAAATGCAATCTACCCTTGTCTCTCTGAGCTCAAAACCAACCAATCCCAGAGCACAAAATCCAGCCCATCTCTGAACTTGTTCAAACCCAGGCATTTAAATCTGATCAATTGTGCCTTCTAAATCTCCTTAGAAGTGCTCTGGCTCCAAGAAGCCCTATATGAATCATATGCTCCTTCAGTTGGCAGCTGCCCCTTTCCAGCCTTGCAGAAGAAGTCACTCTCTGGATTCGTCCCTCCCCAATAAATCTCTTGACTGAGATTTTTATGAACACCTTTCACTGGAATGGATCAGGAAATCCCTAGTGGAGTTGAACTGAGATATAGTTGACATAACTGTTTGGAAACTCACTTAACTCAGAAGAGCTCAGAAGCAATAGACTCCTCTTATAGGAGACTTCCTTAGGAGAGGGAGCAGATCAGCAAGAGACATTTCTGCTGGGAAGCTTTCATTGAAGAATGGAGCAGAGCCCAGCTGTAATGACTGTCTCTCAGAGAGGAACAGAATTGTTACATCTAGTGGGGAAACTTCTTTTCACAGCTGTTGGTATTGCCTAACTTTTGGTAGTCAGCGTATCCTTCCTTCCAGAATTTTAACTCTTGCAAGATGAATTTGAATAATGTAACCCTTTTAGATTTTATACTCTCTGAATTACATATGGAAGAAGTATTTCAGGTGTAAATATTTATGGATGTGTACTGCCTCCTTTTTGGTTGTGATATGATGTCTATTTCACAATATAAAAGCATCTTATTCAGGCCATGGTTCTAGAGGATAACAGGATCACCATGAAAGAGCCATGACAAAAAGTGTCAGACATGGCACTAAAGCTGGAACTTAAGAACTCACAGCTGTAATCTTCCACATAAAGCAGAGTATTGGAACTGGAACTGTGTATGGATGTAAATTCTCATAGCCCAAGTCTTCCCAAATGATACCATCAACTTAAAAGGATTAGTTTCTCTTCTAGATTTAATTTGCTGTCTCTTTACATGAACCAATTCTTCATGAAGAAAAACTCTGTAAGTGAGCTGTAAGATGTCTGGTCTCATATTTCATTAATAAATGCTTACAGGAGAAAAATTTTCATGAGTGAAAACTTGTTTAAAAATTTGTTTTTAGTGTAATGATGTGATGTGTATGTGTGGTGGGAGGAATGTAAATGTGCCTTCTGTATCCTGGAAAAGTTAAACACCTTAGATCTTCTTGTAGCAGAAATTACAGATAGCTGTTAAAAATCTGACCTGAGTCCTTGGAATGAAGATTTCTTAGTCACCTATCCATGACTCTAGTGCTATAAATATTTTAATGTCTATTCATATCTCATTGAATTTTGGAAGTAGGAACAAACTCATAAAGCAGAAAGCCCTATTCATGAAAACAGTTTTTAATGACTTTAGCCATCAAAGTTGTCTTCAGCTTGAAGAAAAATTATTTTTCATCATTGCCTTGGAATAAGTAAATTATGTAACACCTTCCCTCAAGATTGATGCTGGAAATCATTGCATTTTGTTTCTATTTTGAGACATTTGAGTTAGGTACTAAAGTGTTTTTTTTTATATTGGGCCAACTCCATTTACTAAAATTTATTTTGTAGTCATTTTATTCCTTCTATGGCTTTGTTCAACTTCTATTGTGCCTTTACCTAGTAATAGGTATTTTTCCGATATAATATATAGAATGGCCTTTCCAGGATTGAAGTGTCCCCTTGGTTATTAAAATATTAGAACATATCTGATCATACTTTTTAAGTAAGGGTGTCAGTGAAAGGGTGGTCAGTTGTTGTTCATGGTTTTGATTTTCATCTTTTCACAAAAATCCCTTGTTGTTTTGTTGTTTGTTATTCATCTGCTTGGATGTCAGTAATGATTCAGAGATACATTTGAACTCATGATGCTCATATGTCTGCCACCTGAGCACAAATTCTAGTGTAGATGCTGAACTCCCAATGTGTTCTGTTTTCTCAACATTTAATATTGTAAATGTAAAAATGACTGGAAAATGTAATTTTAAGAAACATTAAATACCTCATGTGTGTATTCAAAAAATATTTTCATTTATGTGATACTAATACAATAAAGTAAGATAATCAGCAATCAGTTGTGTATCTCATACCATAACTTGATGTTCTACCGGGATTCAGGTTAGGTTTCTTGCCTAGTATACAACAGTTTCTTCCCACAGAACTGTATCAGTGATGACCAGATTTGAATTGAAGAAATAGTACATCAGTAAATTATTGTCTTTTTTCAGATTGTAAATGTAAATTCATTCACAGGTATATGGACCCAGGACATCTTGAATAATAATAAATCTTCTTTGTATAGAAAAATATTTACAGCATCATACATATCTAATTTGTTCATTCTGATGGCTAAATATTTATAACAATTTCTTAAAACATAAGAATTGAATTCTTCAGAAAATTCTTCAGAGAATTGCCTCATTTATTAATGTCCATGGCTGCTAATTCTGAGAACCTGAGTTTTATCTCTAGGTTACCGATAAGACTTCTACAGTTGTTTCCCATATTTTCACTTGGGTGGTTCCATGTGCACACTTCTATATGAGCTCATTGGTGAATAATTTTGAAATACAAAGAAGTGCCATTGAGGTCACTTGCAGCCAAATGTTTCCCTAGATATCATCACTAGAACTCACAAAGTGGAAGTAGATCATAGACCCCTGTTAGTTTTCCTGTTAGTGCTACATATACATCATGCAACAGATGTATTCACACAAACTTCAAATATTTTTAAATAGATGCAATTAACAATGCAAAGAAAAAGGGCTGGAAAGATGGCTTAGAGGGTAAGAGCAATGGTTGCTCATCCGGCGGTACTTATTTCAATTCCCAGCAACCATATGGTGGCTCACAACCATCTGTAATGAGACCTGATGCCTTCTTTGAGAGCATTGTATGCTTAATAAATAAATAAATCTTTCTAGCAGGGCGGGGGTGGTGCACAACTTTAATCCCAGCACTTTGGAGGCAGAGGCAGGCAGATCTCTGTGAGTTCAAGGCCAGCCTGGTCTAGAAGAACTAGTTCCAAGACAAAAACCAAAAAAAGCTACAGAGAAACCCTGTCTCGAAAAATCAAAAAAAAAATAGAAAGAACATAACCCATTATTGACGGGCGGTGGTGGTGCACACCTTTAATCCCAGCACTCGGGAGGCAGAGGCAGGCGGATCTCTGTGAGTTCGAGACCAGCCTGGTCTACAAGAGCTAGTTCCAGGACAGGCATCAAAAACTACGGAGAAACCCTGTCTCAGAAATAAAAAGGAGCTAGTTCCAAGACAGTCTCCAAAACCACAGAGAAACCCTATCCCGAAAAAACAAAGCAGAGAGGGAAATAAGAGAAGCTTCTCCTTTCACGATAGCCACAAACAGCATAAAATATCTCGGGGTAACTCTAACCAAAGAAGTGAAAGATCTATTTGACAAGAACTTTAAGGCATTGAAGAAAGAAATTGAAGAGGATACCAGAAAATGGAAGGATCTCCCTTGCTCTTGGATTGGGAGGATCAACATAGTAAAAATGGCAATCCTACCAAAGGCAATCTATAGATTCAATGCAATCCCCATCAAGATCCCATCAAAATTCTTCACTGATCTTGAGAGGACAATAATCAACTTTATATGGAAAAACAAAAAACCCAGGATAGCCAAAACAATCTTATACAATAAAGGAACCTCTGGAGGCATTACCATCCCTGATTTCAAACTCTATTACAGAGCTTCAGTAGTGAAAACAGTGTGGTATTGGCATAAAAACAGAGAAGTCGACCAATGGAATCGTATAGAAGACCCGGATTTTAACCCACAAACCTATGAACACCTCATCTTCGATAAAGGTGCTAAAAGTATACAATGGAAGAAAGAAAGCATCTTCAACAAATGGTGCTGGCACAACTGGATGTCAACCTGTAGAAGAATGAAAATAGACCCATATCTATCACCATGCACAAAACTCAAGTCCAAATGGATTAAAGACCTCAATATCAATCTGAACACACTGAACCTGATAGAAGAGAAAGTGGGAAGTACCCTACAACAGATGGGCACAGGTGATCACTTCCTAGGTATAACCCCAGCAGCACAGTCATTAAGAGCAACATTGAATGAATGGGACCTACTGAAACTGAGAAGCTTCTGTAAAGCAAAGGACACTGTCACTAAGACAAAAAGGCAACCCACTGACTGGGAGAAGATCTTCACCAGGCCCGCAACAGACAAAGGTCTGATCTCCAAAATATATAAAGAACTCAAGAAACTAGACTTTAAAATACTAATTAACCCAATTAAAAAATGGGGCACTGATCTGAAGAGAGAATTCTCAACAGAAGAAGTTCAAATGGCCAAAAGACACTTAAGGTCATGCTCAGCCTCCTTAGCGATCAGGGAAATGCAAATCAAAACAACATTGAGATATCATCTTACACCTGTCAGAATGGCTAAAATCAAAAACACCAATGATAGCCTTTGCTGGAGAGGCTGTGGAGAAAGGGGTACCCTCATCCATTGCTGGTGGGAATGCAAACTTGTACAACCACTTTGGAAAGCAGTGTGGCGGTTTCTCAGGAAATTCGGGACCAACCTACCCATGGACCCTGCAATGCCACTCTTGGGAATATACCCACGAGATGCCCGATCATATGACAAGGACATTTGTTCAACTATGTTCATAGCAGCATTATTTGTAATAGCCAGAACCTGGAAACAACCTAGATGCCCTTCAATGGAAGAATGGATGAAGAAAGTGTAGAAATAAACACAGTAGAATACTACTCAGCGGTAAAATACAATGACTTCGCGAATTTTGCATGCAAATGGATGGAAATAGAAAACACTATCCTGAGTGAGGTAACACAGACCCAAAAAGATGAACATGGGATGTACTCACTCATAATTGGTTTCTAGAGATAAATAAAGAACCTTCATCTGACGAAGGATGGAGATAGAGACAGAGCCCCACACTGGAGCACCGGACTGAGCTCCCAATGTTCCAATGAGGAGCAGAAGGAGGGAGAATATGAGCAAAGAAGTCAGGACCACAAGGGGTGCACCCATCCACGGAGACAGTGGGGCTGATCCTTTGGGATCCCACCAAGGCCAGCTGGGTTGTGACTGAAAAATCATGGGATAAAACCGTGCTTCTTGAATTTGGCAGACAATGAGGGCTGCTGAGAAGGCAAGAACAATGGCACCGGGTTTTGATCCTACCTCATGTCCTGCCTTTGTGGGAGCCTAGCCAGTTTGGATGATCACCTTCCTAGACCAGGATTGAGGGGGGAGGACTTTGAACTTTCCACAGGGCAGGGAAGCCTGACTGCTCTTCGGTCTGGATATGGAGGGGGAGGAGGGGGAGGGAAATGGGAGGCGGGGAGGAGGCAGAAATTTCTTTTTTTTCCAATATAAAAAAAACTAAAAAAAAAAAAGAGGACAGCTTACAAACTTTTGGTTGGATGTCCAATGGTTAAAGCTCTAGTGATAATATTCTTATGGGAGACCTTGAGCTGCTAGGTAAAATTCTTACAAAAAACAGTTTCCAATAGAGAGCTTAAAACAGCTGCCTAACAGGTACTCAAGCAGGTAAAGTATAAATCAACAGATAAAGTATACAATAATCAACAAATACAGTATATTAATTATAATTCAGCTATGGCAAGTGTGTATATTAGATGTAAAACTTATTATACAACAGCTTTATAAAACATGCTGCTTATGGTTAAATCTTCTCAGTTTTGCAAGTTAAGATATTAAACTCTTAATTTAAACCAGTAGCCTGCCTGATATAAAAGGACAGGATAGAATCTGGACAATGGTTTAACAAATTATTGACTATGATCAATGTTTCTTATACTAAACAGTAGATTCATTGATAATTTTATGATTGATTCCTGGACAATTGCCTGTGCTAAATTCAAAGGCCAAAAACAATGGTCTTTTCCCAGATCACTGCTACTATTTATGCACCTGTATCTTGCTAATGTTATAGCAAAAAATCCCTTAAAAGATTTTATGCTAAATTTTACAAATGACTCTTCCAATGGAGGAACTGCATATATGGCTAACAATAATAAAAATTATGGAGCATAACAAGGCTCCTTCAAAGCAACTCATAAAAGTTGCCAGCAGATCCTGATGCAAACGGATCTGGCTTGATGACACCAAGCTTACATTTGATAAGACAAGGTGAAAAAGCCCTTGCAATGCATTATGAAAAAACCCGACCTGTATATATATTTGGGGTCGAGGATATGTTTGTGCTTTTTTCACAGAAAGAAAATAAAATCTGGACGTGATATCGAGGCTGTGGACACAGAGGAGTTCCAGACTTCCAGAGATGATTGAGGAGAGGTCCTTGGTCCGGTCTTCCCTGCCCCCAAGGAAAGAAGTGCCTGCTAACAAAACCAGCTACACCACTCTGCAGGGTGTCATCCTGCTTCCAGAGTCCAGGGAGACCCGGCGGACATAAGTGCCAGGATATGCTTCATGTAGCTGAATCCAGCTCGCCTCACCCAGGTTCCCCCACCTCTCCTGGAGCACAAATGCTAAACTGCTTCTGCAGCTTGAACTCTGGTCTGCTTTGGAGCTGAGTTGCAGACTAAACATCAGACTGCTTTAAACTTTGGGACACAGAACTCATTTTAATTAAAATATTAACCTCTCTTCACTTAAGAAGGGGGAAAATTGGGGGTTCCTGTCACTGTTGCTCAGAGACTGGAACTGGTGGTATTTGATAACATCAATGTATGTCATTGTACTCCTACGGAAATTGTTCTAATGATATTTGTAACTGCTTATAGATGTTGGGAAAAGTTTGACTCATGCTGTAAAGTGTTTGGGTTTAATGCATATGTTAAAAATTTTAGATTTTGATCCCTTTTACACTGCCCTAATTTTTGGCAGGCAGCACACGTAACTTTATGTGGAGTAGGCACTTAGGAAGGAGGACATACCATAGGCCAGACTGAAAGGTGAATACTGGGTTGGGAAAAAGCCCTTTCTTCTTGTCTGGAGATGGAGTTATTGGTGCCAAAATTATATCATTATATCTTTTGTTTGAGGAACTCCTCACAGTCTTTTCATTAATGATAGAGGCAGGGGCCCAATGACGGGAGTTAGTGTGGATCCTCGCCTGAATAGCACACCATACAGAGGTTGTAGAAACCGGCTCAACATGGCATGGTACAGGTATGAGGGCGCTCTCCACATGGCCTAAGACAGGGTGCCCTGTGATCTGCTTACTTTAATCCTGCTAAATGCCTTTTATTTGAGGAGCTCCAAGGACGGGCGACTTATGGCAGGATAATCCCCCAAACTAAGGCAGGGCCCTGGGAACCCTAGGACGGGTAAGGGGGAAAGAAAATAGGCCTGGTCCCCACTCGACCTAGTAGTCATCGGGCACCCCTCTGTTCCCAGGAGAGGTGGATTGCTTCACCACTCGAGAGGAGGGTCTCTCCTTGTCTCCGTCCCTTCTCCTTTGGTCTGACACCATGGTTGACTCTGACTGGTGCTCTCCACGTGATAGCTGCCTGCCTTTGTATGGGAGGGGGGAGGGGATCTTTTGGGAGCCATTTCCCCCTAGAGATCATTGCAGGAACCATCACCCTGGGGAGACTGCGGGGAACCCCACACCCATGGTTGTGCTGGGAATGGTTCTGTTGCCCCACACCCAGTTGAAGCTGTTAATGGAGAAAAATGAAATAAAATAAAATAAAAAAAAACAATACTCCAGTAATGAACTTACTCCAACCATGACAATCTAAATGTCTCCACATTTTTCCAAAAGCCCTTGGACTATAGAATCCTCCTTGCTGAATAGTTGGTGACCAAAAACAAGAGGCACAAACTGGAGACAATTTCTGAGGAAGTATTTTGCTTCCATGATTATGAACATCTGTTGTAGATATTAACTGCAATGTTATCACCAAATACAGAATTCATGGAAAAAAAAGGAAAAACAAAAAAAGAAAAAGAAAAAAATAGAAAATAACCTATTATTGAGAAAATATGAAATGATTTGGCTGTTCAAATTATAGAATTTTAAGAAATATTGCTATTCATGAAAACAATGATGATCCTTCTAAAATGAATTTTATTTCACTGATTCAATGATAAGTCTATTAAGAACACATATCAGCTGGACTTAGAGGTGCATGGCTATATCATAGCACAAAGGAGTGTGCGTGGGGACAATCTAAGTAAGTTTGAGGTCAACTTGTTCCCCATCATGAATTCTTGCAATCCCTAGCTATGTGGACTTTTCCTAATAAAATCACCATTGGGACATGGGGACACTGTGATTGGTGGAGGACAGTGTCCATAGTCTTCTCTGAGGCTGCACAACCTCAAGGGCATGGCACCATGAAATGTTGGCTTAGGTAATCACTCTTCCAAGTTTCCTATTCTTACTAATGTTTTCTGTCAAAGGCAGTCTAGATAACATAAAGCTCAAACTCCTCTTGCTCAATGAAGATAAGAATTCTACTGCAAGGCCGGGCGATGTTGGCGCATACCTTTAATCCCAGCACTCGGGAGGCAGAGGCAGGCGGATCTCTGTGAGTTTGAGACCAGCCTGGTCTACAGAGCTAGTTCCAGGACAGGCTCCAAAGCCGCAGAGAAACCCTGTCTCAAAAAACCAAAAAACAAACAAACAAAAAAAAAAGAATTCTACTGCAAGTGGATGATTTCGTCACATGCATGGGTGACCTCTCTATTTGTGTATTCAAATCAGGCTATTCACTCTTGAAACTGTAACACACAGCCAACAGAAATGGTCCAAAAAGATTTTACTCACTTTTTTAAACCTACTATTCGCTCACACTTAACAAGAAAGAAATTGAAAGAAGAATTTGGAAAGGCATGTCGACAGGACAAGGAAGGGGTAAAGAAATAGAATATATTTTACTTAAAATGTATAAGAATAGCTTTTAATAAAAATGTGGCTTGAGGTAGCTTATCAATTATGAGCAATGGGTGTTTTTTGAAGGAGACAGAGGTTGAAATTGTATAACTCTAGCTACTTTGTCAAAAATCCGGTGTCCATTCTCTTTGGATGGATACCTAGCTCAGACTTGATACAGTAGGGAGGGCCTTGGACCTTCTACAAAGCAATGTGCCTACTCTCTCTGTGCAATAAGTATGGGATTGGGTGGGAGCATAACTGGAGAAAATGAGAGGAGGGGAGGGAGTGGAAACTTGAATTGATATGTATAATGGATAAAGATAGTGTGTTTTCTCTTTAAAAAATAAAGAAATCATTATTCAAATAAAATGATGATTGTTTGGAGTGTGATTCTAATTAGTATTATTAATAAAATCTCAGAGTCAGATTTTGGGGTGAACATGACAGAACCGATAAGCAACACAGCAGCCACATTCACTTCTTACCTCCCCAAATCCAAACCAAATGGGGGATTAGATTCTTTTTTATCTCACAAATGCTGGGATTAAAGTCATGATCCACTTCCTGCCAGATCCTGAGGTCCACTAGTGATTGTTACCTCTGCCCTCTAATATCCAGGCAAGATTTATTTGTCTGAACAAGAACAAAATATCATATTAAAAATTGGTAAGCATAGTGAGTGTACATTTGTAGCATCAACTACATTGAGACTAGGGACTCAAGAACTGGGAAAAAAGAACTTATGGAACCAAAATAGGACTGTGGAGACCATGTTAGAGATATAGTCCTTTGTGTTCATGGGTTTCATGTACATGAACATGATGATGCTATAGAAAAATAGGACTACAGCAAGGTGCTCCAAGCAGGTGGAAAAGCATTTGTAGGGCCTGCTGGCTGAGGGCACCTTTAGGAAAGTGGCACATGGGAAAGGCAAATGAGGAACTTGATTAGATGCAGCAGAAGAATGGCACCCACAAGAACAAAGTCATTGCTGACTGATGTGTCACCACAGGCCAGCTTCAGCACACGCAGAACCTTGCAGGTGAAGTGTCTGAATACTTATTGGCAATAAAAAGGCAGGCTCATGGCAGTGACTGTCTCATGGCAAACTGAAGAGGTAGAGTATCCAGAAGGCTCTTGGAGGCATGAAGAAAAGCCTGTGGCTCATGTGCACAGGTACTTGCATTGCTGACAAATAGCAAGGTAGTGATCACAGGCCATGATGACAAGCAGCAGGCATTCTGTGGAGCCTGAGGAATGTTTCAGATGAATCTGGATGTCACAGCCCTTAGAGAAGATGGTCTTCTGGGATGAGAGTAGGTGGACAGCATCAGAGACACAAAAGTAGATGTTTAGCAGATTCTCTAAATGGAAATATTACTCAGAAATTGTATATGGGTGTGTGTAGGCAGGGATTCAACATGCACACGGCCATGAAGGCAGTGTTCCAAGCAGGGTAACCAGGTACATAACTGAGCACAGAAGAGTAAATGCTCTAGGGAAGAGTACTCAGAAAATTACTTCAAGATAAATGCAGAGCTGGGCATGGTGGCCCATGCCTTTAATCCCAGCATTTTGGAGGCAGAGGCAGGCAGATCTCTGTGAGTTCAAGGCCAACCTGGTCTAGAAGAGCTAGTTCCAGGACAAAAACCAAAAAAGCTACAGAGAAACCCTGTCTCAAAAAATCAAAAAAAAAAAAAAATAGAACATAACCCATCATTGACGGGCGGTAGTGGTAATCTCTGCACTTTGGAGGCAGAGGCAGGTGGATCTCTTTTAATTCTAGGCCAGCCTGGACTAAAAGAGCTAGCTCCAGGACAGGCATCAAAAACTACAGAGACGGGCTGGAGAGATGGCTCAGTGGTTAAGAGCATTGCGCGTTCTTCCAAAGGTCCTGAGTTCAATTCCCAGCAACCACATGGTGGCTCCCAACCATCTGTAAAGAGGTCTGGTGCCCTGTTCTGGCCTGCAGACATGCAAACAGACAGAATATTGACTACATAATAAATAAATAAATAAATAAATAAATAAACATAAAAACAACCTACAGAGAAACCCTGTCTCAGAAATAAAAAGGAGCTAGTTGCAGGACAGTATCCAAAACCACAGAGAAACCCTGTCTCGAAAAACCAAATAAAAAAAAGAAAATAACCTATTATTGAGAAAATATAAAATGATTTGGCTGTTCAAATTATAGAATTTTAAGAAATATTGCTATTCATGAAAACAATGATGCTCCTTCTTAAATGAATTTTATTTCTCTGATTCAATGATAAGTCTCTTAAGAACACATATCAGCTGGACTTAGAGGTGCATGGCTATATCATAGCACACAGGAGTATGTGTGGGGACAATCTAAGTAAGTTTGAGGTCAACTTGTTCCCCATCATGAATTCTTGCAATCCCTAGCTATGTGGACTTTTCCTAATAAAATCACCATTGGGACATGGGGACACTGTGATTGGTGGAGGACAGTGTCCATAGTCTTCTCTGAGGCTGCACAACCTCAAGGGCATGGCACCATGAAATGTTGGCTTAGGTAATCACTCTTCCAAGTTTCCTATTCTTACTAATGTTTTCTGTCAAAGGCAGTCTAGATAACATAAAGCTCAAACTCCTCTTGCTCAATGAAGATAAGAATTCTACTGCAAGGCCGGGCAATGGTGGCGCACGCCTTTTATCCCAGCACTCGGGAGGCAGAGGCAGGCGGATCTCTGTGAGTTCGAGACCAGCCTGGTCTACAGAGCTAGTTCCAGGACAGGCTCCAAAGCCGCAGAGAAACCCTGTCTCACAAAACAAAAAAACAAACAAACAAAAAAAAAAGAATTCTACTGCAAGTGGATGATTTAGTCACATGCGTGGATGACCTCTCTATTTGTGTATTCAAATCAGGCTATTCACTCTTGAAACTGTAACACACAGCCAACAGAAATGGTCCAAAAAGATTTTACTCACTTTTTTAAACCTACTATTCGCTCACACTTAACAAGAAAGAAATTGAAAGAAGAATTTGGAAAGGCATGTCGACAGGACAAGGAAGGGGTAAAGAAATAGAATATATTTTACTTAAAATGTATATGAATAACTTTTAATAAAAATGTGGCTTGAGGTAGCTTATCAATTATGAGCAATGGGTGTTTTTTGAAGGAGACAGAGGTTGAAATTGTATAACTCTAGCTACTTTGTCAAAAATCTGGTGTCCATTCTCTTTGGATGGATGCCTAGGTCAGACTTGATACAGTAGGGAGGGCCTTGGACCTTCTACAAAGCAATGTGCCTACTCTCTCTGTGCAATAAGTATGGGATTGGGTGGGAGCATAACTGGAGAAAATGAGAGGAGGGGAGGGAGTGGAAACTTGAATTGATATGTATAATGGATAAAGATAGTGTGTTTTCTCTTTAAAAAATAAAGAAATCATTATTCAAATAAAATGATGATTGTTTGGAGTGTGATTCTAATTAGTATTATTAATAAAATCTGAGAGTCAGATTTTGGGGTGAACATGACAGAACCGATAAGCAACACAGCAGCCACATTCACTTCTTACCTCCCCAAATCCAAACCAAATGGGGGATTAGATTCTTTTTTATCTCACAAATGCTGGGATTAAAGTCATGATCCACTTCCTGCCAGATCCTGAGGTCCACTAGTGATTGTTACCTCTGCCCTCTAATATCCAGGCAAGATTTATTTGTCTGAACAAGAACAAAATATCATATTAAAAATTGGTAAGCGGGAGTTGGAGAGATGGCTCAGAGGTTAAGAGCAATGACTGTTCTTCCAGAGGTCCTGAGTTCAATTCCCAATTAAAAAAAAATAAATAAATAAAAAATAAAAATTGGTAAGCATAGTGAGTGTACATTTGTAGCATCAACAGACTAGGGACTCAAGAACTGGGAAAAAAGAACTTATGGAACCAAAATAGGACTGTGGGGACCATGTTAGAGATATAGCCCTTTGTGTTCATGGGTTTCATGTACATGAACATGATGATACTATAGAAAAATAGGACCACAGCAAGGTGCTCCAAGCAGGTGGAAAAGCATTTGCAGGGCCTGCTGGCTGAGGGCACCGTTAGGAATGTGACCAGGATTGGCATGTCGGAAAGGCAAATGAGGAACTTGATTAGATGCAGCAGAAGAATGGCACCCACAAGAACAAAGTCATTGCTGAGTGGTGTGTGACCACAGGCCAGCTTCAGCACACGCAGAACCTTGCAGGTGAAGTGTCTGAATACTTATTGGTAATAAAATGGCAGGCTCATGGCAATGACTGTCTCATGGCAAACTGAAGAGGTAGAGTATCCAGAAGGCTCTTGGAGGCATGAAGAAAAACCTGTGGCTCATGTGCACAGGTACTTGCATTGCTGACAAATAGCAAGGTAGTGCTCACAGGCCATGATGACAAGCAGCAGGCATTCTGTGGAGCCTGAGGAATGTTTCAGATGCATCTGGATGTCACAGCCATTAGAGAAGATGGTCTTCTGGGATGACAGTAGGTGGAACAGCATCAGAGGCACAAAAGTAGATGTGTAGCAGATTCTCTAAATGGAAATATTATTCAGAAATTGTATATGGGTGTGTGTAGGCAGGGATTCAACATGCACACGGCCATGAAGGCAGTGTTCCAAGCAGGGTAACCAGGTACATAACTGAGCACAGAAGAGTAAATGCTCTAGGGATGAGTAGTCAGAAAATTACTTCAAGATAAATGCAGAGCTGGGCATGGTGGCACACGCCTTTAATCCCCGCACTTTGGAGGCAAAGGCAGGTGGATCTCTATGAGTTCAAGACCAGCCTGGTCTACAGAGCTAGTTCTAGGATGGGCTCCAAAGCCACAGAGAAACGCTGTCTTGAAAAACAAAAAAAAAATATAAATGCAGAGATTTTGTCCTGATTCTGAGCTACATAACACAGAGTTATGCCTGGATACACAGTAGAGTGGAAGAACAGAGGATGCAGGATTTTGAGAACACAAAAATTGTTAAGGTCTTTTCTAACATGGAAACATGTTCTGTGACTTGGGACAGTCTCCTCATCTTCAGTAGGTTACAGTGCATCCATGTGAACAGTGAGGATGATATCACGAAGAGGGCATTTATCGAAGTTTGAATAGACAGACTGAAGAATCAGAGAGCCAATGCTGAATGAGAAATAAAGGTCTTTATTGTAGAACTTCTTGAAACCTTTAAATGGCTAATGTTTATTGGTGGCTCTCCAAAAGAAATGTAGACTATGCACTTGCAAACATATCTGAACTTATGTCCACTTCACCTCTTGTTTTATCCCCAAGAAGAAACCTGCAGACAGCATTTGAGAGTTGCTAGCCTGGAACAGAGGTCCTAAAACTTACACACATACTGGAATTATTTGGAAGAATGTCACAACACAGTGTGTTTTTCAGAGTTCCTAGCTTAGGACAGATGTGTGCTCTTGCTGCTCTACTGGCCCATGGCTGAATGTCTCTAAAGGTCCTACTAGCTTTGCTGCAGCCTCTAAGCTTGCACTGCTCTCAGTATCTGGAATAGTAGCTGATCTGTCTCTTGGTTCTGGTTACCACACTGCATGCTTTGCGTCTCATGAAGGAGGCAGCTACTGACCTGTAAACCTACGAGTAGACAAACCCCAAGAGATAATCTGTTAGGTGCTTTGTATGGGCTACAGCTTTAGAAGATGTCTCCTTTGTGTTTACATCTCTACTTCAGAATCAGAAATGGTTTTAGAATTAGTGTATGACTATTCTCTAAATCCAAGCATCATGTTAAAAGAAAAATTGAGAATTTCTGTCTCATGTCAACAGCTTTCTGGTTTGGGACAGAAAGAAGATAAATTTTAAAGGAATATTTTACATTCCTTCATGCTCATTTTCTCTATATCTTATCTTTCAATGAATATATATCTACATGAACAATGTTTACATTTTCAACAAAGAACAGCTTCCAAGAGGAAGATATTGGGGCCCCACAATGTCTCTACCTGGTTGATATCCCAGCATGAGGCTGATAGCTCTGAGACCGATTTATGGGTACAAGTGGTAGACATGGTGCACCTTCTTATAATGTTCTGGCCACAATTCCAAATAATAACTCCAGAACAACCCTATCGAATACTCAGAAACTATTTGCAATTATTCAAAACAGCAATCTTGAAATTTAACCATCATTTTACTTTTATAAAATCCTGTAGAAAGGACATCGCCCCCATGACATCTGGAAGCAATTCTAGGAGATGACATCCTCTCTCCCAACAAAGTTTTTCTTCACGGTCAGGGACAACATTTAAGAGTTGATTATTACTCATATAGGGTTGGGGGTTGGGTGAAATTATGTATACCCAGAGATATCAAAAGAGGAAAAATTGAATGGGATAATAGGTAGATTACTTATTCACACTAATAGTAGTCAGTAAAAGAATAATTGTGAACTATTATTTATGAATAATTTACATTGGTATAGATTTTGTATATTGATACAAATTCAAATTAAACTTATATAGAATATGTGCCTATTTTTGTTTAGAATATTTGTAATACCTATGCAAAGTTATTTTGTCAGATTTCACAAGCCTCCTGCTCAAGTAATATTGTTCTTCTCAGGTTTTTGATTGGGTTGAATATTAGATAATCATAGTGACCATCCTCTTATGGTCTAATCAAGCCATTCCTTCTACAAGTCTTAGACTCCTTAGGATAGAATGTTTATCAAAACATTAGAATGTATTCTTTGTGTAATATGGTTTATGCTTGTTGTCATTCTAACTTTATACTTGATATCTGTTTTTTGTATACATAGTTTTGTATTGAGTTTGGAATTTCTTATTTAAGCAAAAGGGGTAGGTGCTATGAGAGCTCATTCAGGCAAAAACCTTAAGATACCAATTCATTTGGGCATGATCTCTTACATTAAAATTGAATCTGTAAAGTGTGTGGTCACTTTCTTGATTCCAACTCTTGATTGTGGCTGCCAGATTTATTGTATACATGATCCATTCACTTGCAGGTGCTCATTGGACCTCTAAATGCCCAAGATATACTTACACTCTAACTTGGTATTTTCAAAAGTTAAAGATTCAATTAGTACTCACATAGTACAGGGTTTGTCACTCTGACTTGTACAGCCTTCAAAATACAACATAAAAATATTAACTCGGTGTTTAATGCTGAATTTAGAATGAATGCAGCTATATTAAGTAGAAACACGTCTCTCATGTGTTTGTGTGTATGTATGATTATAGATTTAGGAACATGGGGAGATATGGAAAATATGTGTGGACTGTTTTTAATTAAATTTCATAAATCAGTTTGGCTTAACAAGAGGAATTATTTTATTCAGGTACAAAATTAAGCAAAGTTCCACATTTCAGCTATTCATTTCTTACTATCGCTTTGTTTATTTCACCCAATAATGTCTATCAGCAATTCTAGATTCATATGTTGAAAGTTTTTTTATTTAGGTCTGTACTCCATTTTTTATTATATTATTTGTTTTTTTTTTTGATGACCAAGTTTTTTACTTCTTTGTATGTTTTGAAGAGCAGTCCTCTGTCCAATGTGTGGTAGGTGAATCTCTTTTCCCATACTATAGGCTGACTGTTTTGTATTGTTAATCATGTCCTTTGGTTTACAGAATCTTTTGCTTCAGGAGATCTCATTTATCATTTTTCTCAGTGTCTGTGCTTCTGGGATTATAACTTGAAAGTGGTCTTCTTTACCAATGTGTTCACGTGTACTTCTGATATTCTCTTTTATGTGGTTCAGTGTTTTTGTCTTTATGTTATGGTCTTTGATCCATTGGGACTTGAGTTTTGTTCATGATGATAGATGTGGATCTACTTTCATTCTTCCCCACATTGATATTCAGCAATCCCAGCATCATTTGTTAAATATGCATTCATTCTCCATTTTATATTTTTGGTGCTTTGTCAAAAATCAGGTGTAGTAGTTGAGTGGATTGATATCTTGGTCTTAGTATCTGTTCCATTGGTCCTCCTATCTGTTTTTGTGCCAACACCAGGCTCTCGTCATTACTGGAGCTCTATAGTAGACTGAAGTCAGGGAATGTGATGCCTTCAGACATTACTTTTTATATATGATTGTTTTGGCTATCCTGCATGTTTTGGCTTTTCTATATGAAGTTGACTGTTTTTATTTTGAGGTCTGTGAAGAATTTTTCTGATATTTACATGGGGATGGTATTGAGCCTGTAGATGGTTTTTGGAAAGGTTTTCATTTTTACTATGTTGATTTCTACATAATAAGGACAAGGGACATCATCCCATGCTCTGGTGTCTTCTTCAAAGATTTAATGTTCTTTTCCTACAGTTCTTTCACTTCTTTAGTTAGTTATTGCATAATATTTTATATGATTTGTGGCTATTGCTAGAGATGTTTCCATCATAATGATTCTAGCCATCTTTCTTTTTCCAAAAATATTCCTTACAACCACCTTCTATCTACCTTCCTGATGACCACTCCCGATCTCCTGATAACCATAATTATACCCCAACTTCTAAGGTCACTTTTATACAAGACATGAAAGTAAATGTATGAGAGATTTGACTCTTCATGCCTCTCATATTTCACTTCATGTTATCCTTGGAGCTTAAACACATTGTTGAAACTGTTAGTAGTTTATGGTTCTGGTTTGAGAGCCAAATTGTGTTTCTTTCACTGGGCCTTTTTAATGTTTTGGCTGTTTCAGGGAGATGTTGTTTCTTGGTGTAGTTCTAGATTCAGAGACAATGTTTTTTCCTTTGGCTCTGGTTTGAGAACCAAAATTGGAATACGGTTTCTGTAACCAATAAGGTTTTATCCATTACTTTGCTGATTCAAACTAAAATAAAAAGAGGTATCCTGATGCTTAAAAAGATTGTTGACACTATCAAACTATTTCTACACAATAACTGATTTTGGCTAACTGACTGTAAGTGGCTTAACATATTTTTTTTATTTTTGGAGGGGGAGACGGAGAGAGGCGACGGGCGCCCCTCCCGACCCCCCATGGCTTAACATATTAAAGAACAATTTAAACTAAGCTCCCAGTTTTTTCTTCAGGTCCAAAAGATTATGATAATATGCACAAGTGTTCTCAGATGATTACACACAAAGCCTTACTCCTATATGAAGCACAAAACATTGTGACACTGAATTAATTTATAGAGTTACACTACTGTTGAGGGAGCTGCGGGCTGCGTTCTTGCCGCCCGGCTCCTGGCCCTCTGGATAGCTTATGCTGCGAAATAACAAAATACGAACTGTATTCATATAAACACTGACTGGCCCATCATATCTAGCCTCTTCTGGCTACCTCTCACATCTTGCCTTATCCCATGTTTAGTAATCTGTGTAGCACCAGTCTTACAGGGAAAGATTCAGCATGTCTGACCTGGTGGCTTGCATCATCATGCCTACTCTAGAGAGCAGGACCATGGCTTCTGAGCTCATTACCCTTCTTCCCAGCATTTTCTTCTATCTACTCCACCTACCTGCTTTTCTGTCCTATCAGGCCCAAAGCAGTTTCTTATTTAAACAATGACCTTGTTCCATCACACTACAGTATGATTTTTTCTGATGTTTTTGAAGAATATACAAATTAACTTCAGAGTTTCTCTGCAGGAGGGCTCAAATTATGTATTTGGAGATGATTGTAAAAAAGGATTTACCACAGATTCCACTCACAGGTATCTCTAGAGTATGTTTCCTTTAAAGTCTTTTAAGAGTACATGGGTCTGCAAAGGCCTTATCACACTGATTTCATTCATATGGTTTCTTTCAAGTATGTGTTCTTCTATATATTTGAAGAGAACCGTGTTGTGAAAACGCCTTACCACACCGATAACATTCATAGGGTATCCTTCTCTCCAGTATGTTGTCTTTTATGCCAGAGAAGACTATTTTGATATGCAAAGGCCTTAGCACATTTACTACATTCAAAGAGTTTCCTCAACAGTATGTGTTCTTTTATGTCTTTGAAGATTACCGTGTTTTGCAAAGGCCTTACCACACTGATGACATTCATTGGGTTTCTCTCCAGTATGTGTTCTTTTATGGTATTGAAGGTGATTATGATATGTAAAGGCCTTACCACACTGATTACATTCATAGAGTTTCTCTCCAGTATGTGTTCTTTTATGGTATTGAAGTTTACTATGATATATAAAGGCATTACCACACTGGTTACATTCATAGGGTTTCTCTCCAGTATGTGTTTTCTTATGACTTTGAAGAGCACTGTGGTGGGCAAAGGCCTTATCACAGTAATTACATTCATATTTCTCTCCAGTATGTGTTCTTTTATGCTTTTGAAGAGTACGGTTTGTAGCAAAGGCCTTACCACACTGATTACATTCATAGGGTTTCTCTCCAGTATGTATTCTTTTATGCCTTTGAAGATGACTGTGCTGGGCAAAGGCCTTACCACACTGGTTACATTCATAGTGTTTTTCCCCAGTATGTGTTCTTTTATGGCTTCTCAGATAACTGCAATGAGCAAAGGTCTTACCACACTGATTGCATTCATAGGGTTTCTCTCCAGTGTGTGTTCTTTTTTTATTTTTTATTTTTTATTTTTTTTTTATTTTTTATTTTTTTTTTCGAGAAGGGTTTCTCTGTGGCTTTGGAGCCTGTCCTGGAACTAGCTCTGTAGACCAGGCTGGTCTCGAACTCACAGAGATCCGCCTGCCTCTGCCTCCCGAGTGCTGGGATTAAAGGCGTGCGCCACCATCACCCGGTTCAGTGTGTGTTCTTTTATGCTGTCGAAGAGTACTGTTTTCAGCAAAGGCCTTACCACACTGATTACATTCATAGGGTTTTTCCCAGTATGTGTTCTTTTATGACTTTGAAGATGACCGTACTGGGCAAAGGCCTTACCTCACTGATTACATTCATAGGGTTTCTCTCCAGTGTGTTTTATTTTATGCTGTCGAAGAGTATTGTTTTCAGCAAAGGCCTTAACACACTGATTACATTCATAGGGTTTTTCCCCAGTATGTGTTCTTTTATGCTTTTGAAGAGTACTGTTTTCAGCAAAGGCCTTACCACACTGATTACATTCATAGGGTTTCTCTCCAGTATGGGTTCTTTTATGACTTTGAAGATGAGTGTGCTGGGCAAAGGCCTTACCACACTGATTACATTCATAGGGTTTCTCTCCAGTATGTGTTCTTTTATGCAATTGAAGATGATAATGACGTGCAAAGGCCTTAGCACACTGATTACATTCAAAGGGTTTCTCTCCAGTATGTGTTCTTTTATGGTATTGAAGGTTACTATGATGTGAAAAGGCCTTACCACACTGGTTACATTTATAGGGTTTCTCTCCAGTATGTGTTCTTTTATGACTTTGAAGATTACCGTACTTGGCAAAGGCCTTACCACACTGATTACATTCATAGGGTTTCTCTCCAGTGTGTTTTATTTTATGCTGTCGAAGAGTACTGTTTTCAGTAAAGGCCTTACCACACTGATTACATTCATAGGGTTTTTCCCCAGTATGTGTTCTTTTATGCTTTTGAAGAGAACTGTTTTCAGCAAAGGCCTTACCACACTGATTACATTCATAGGGTTTCTCTCCAGTATGGGTTCTTTTATGACTTTGAAGATGAGTGTGCTGGGCAAAGGCCTTACCACACTGATTACATTCATAGGGTTTCTCTCCAGTATGTGTTCTTTTATGGGATTGAAGGTAACTATGACGTGCAAAGGCCTTACCACACTGATTACATTCAAAGGGTTTCTCTCCAGTATGTGTTCTTTTATGCAATTGAAGATGATAATGACGTGCAAAGGCCTTACCACACTGATTACATTCATAGGGTTTCTCGGCAGTATGTGTTCTTTTATGTATTTGAAGATTACTGGGTCGAGCAAAGGCCTTACCAAGCTGATTACATTCATAGGCTTTCTCTCCAGTGTGTGTTATTTTATGCATTTCAAGATGATTGTGATGAGAAAAGACTTCATCACATTGCTTAATTTCACAGCATTTTTCTCCGCTATGTGTGTCTTCATTCCTTAGAAGATGAATGTTATAAGACAATGCTTTAGCACAATGAGAATATACTGACAACTTCTCTGCAGTTTGATTTCTTTCAATCCTGCAAGGACAATTTCCACATGAAAAAGCTTTACCGCATTTAATACACTCCTGAACCTCATATCAATATGAATTAATTTCATATATTTCCAATTGTAAAAAGGAATCAAATATCAAGGTTTTATAGTTTTATATCTTTGGTTAAAATCATGTTTTGTTCTCTCATAGGAGTCATTTTCCATCAAGATAAATATTTGCGATGACAAATTCCATTGTGCCATGGTTTATCTTTTGTTCTATAACAAGACCTATATTTCTTCTAGGATATTTTTTACATTTTTGAGGAGAACTGCACACACTGAGTGCTTTACCAACTTTACTGCTTCATAATTATACTATACTATGAATCATTATACATATGGTAGTGAACTAAGACATCTGGAAGTAATTGCATAGAACTAGAACTCATTTTTTTGTAAAGTAAGTTTGTATTTATGTATTAGCCATGATGGTAGAAAATAAATTCACTTTGTATTTTTGGGTAAAAGTGAGTATATACACTCTACATGAGAGCTACAGTTTTTCTCCTTAAATGTTCTTAAGAAGAGGTATGCTAAATCTTTCCATATTCCTATGCTCACACAATTGTGTCAGGAGTGACATATGATATATATATATATATATATATATATATATATATATATATATATATGCAAGGAAGAATAGTGAATAAAAGATTTCCACAATGAATCCTCAAGGTTTGACTTTCACATACTTGTGGTATAGATATTAAGGTTTCTCCACAAAAACTGCCCCTTGAGCCTTAACTCACCTGCTCTCATTAAACTTAGCACAGTCACCAAAAGTATATGAGTAATAAAAGGATTACCAAGGGCTATTGAATTAGTTGAAACTTTAGTGGCGATACTGATCATCACTGAAATATGTATACATTTTCTGTCATGAAACAAATGAACCAGCAGTTCTACAACATAGCTCTCATGGTGCTATGAATCAAATGGTGATATCTGTTTAGGCATTGCTACCTTGACTTTTTCTTAAATGAAGGCTTTGCAGATGCAATTCACAAACATGAAATTGAGGTATATGGATTTGTGAGAATTTAATAACCATCAATGCATTTAAAGCTGTGCTTATTTACACCGTTGCTTTTGTTTAAAAGTTCCAGAACACATTACAAACTATTCAAGGGAAATTGTTATGAACTTGCACAAGAAAATTACCTTGCATGTCTTCTAGAACATTGACAATGTTCTTTGGTGTTAAGGTCTTCCCAAATGTATCCTAAAATACAGCATCAGAATATTTATGTTATATTATTTAAAATTGTTCAATAATTAGCTTATTTTCTAAGTGCACCTAAGAACTATGACTGTGTTATTCACTTCATTCTTCTTTCTCTTAAACAAATTACAGAACAAAATCATAAACCAAGGAAAAGGTGTCTCTATATATTAAAACATGAAGGATATTCATTTTTACCTATAGTAGTGAGGTTCCTGTAGGTCTCCAGCATCACATCTTTGTAGAGATTTTTCTGGGAAGGATTCAGCAAATCCCACTCTTCCTGAGTGAACTTGATATGCACATCATCATAGGTCACTGCCTTCAAAAATATACCACACATGTGTACAATGTAAGCATGACAGTAAAATGCATACTTTTTTGAAAGTATAGTTTTATGATTGTGGTGTTCCCCATTATTATTCCATAACATAGACAGCCACTTTAGAAGGAAATTGAAAAGGAGAATCAATTCTGTTATTTCATATACCCTTTGTATAGATACTACCATATAAGAGCAAAATCTATTCACAGGGAGAGCAAAAGAGAAAAGATCAACAGTACATTGTATGCATGAGAATCTTATATAGAAAATTAATGACTACAGAAAGAAAAACTAGATGGACAAACATGGTGTATTGATGTATTTTGCCTATAACCACAATACTCAGAAAACAGAGGTGGGTATATTTGTCTCTGAGATGCATGACAGTCAAGTCTATGCGATCAGGTCCAGAAGTGGTAGAAGTACATATTAAGACCCTGTCTCCATTGCAAATGTCAATGAAAGAAACAATGCCATAGAAAAACTGAAAAGCTTTTATTGAAGTTTCTACAAAGAATTGTTTTCACTCCTGGTCTGTATTCATCTTCCTGACACGTGAATTACCCTAACATAAACTGCAATATCAATAACATTTTGTAGATAAAGAACTGCCTGTATAAAACAGTTATAGGTGGACAGATGAAAGCACTAGAAATATAAATGTTGGTCATAAATAATCAACACCGAGCTGCAGAGAGGGCAGAGTAATACAGCGCTTTTGCTGATCTTCAATGGAGGTGGACATATTTGTCAGTACTTATGGGGATTACCACTTTCCAGTTTTCCAGGGTGAGGATTTCTGATATCTTTTGATCACTCTCATGACCAAATATCTATATAGTACATATCCATGAAGACATATAAAACAGTCATATTGATTTAAAAGAATCAAAGCAAGCATAACAAGCAAGAAGATGTTCATACAGCTGAAATTTAATGACTCAAAATACTCAGGCAGTATTAATGTTATCAATCCATGGAATGGCATCCTAGCAATCTGAGTGATACTCTCTGTCAAATTTAAAATTCAAGGTAAGCATGAAGCTCAGCACAGCAGCATATACTTGACATAAATTATACCTGCATTCCAGGGCCATCATCCAAAAACAGAACAACAAATAGAGCCAGGAATGATGCCTCCCTTTACTTTCCATAATTTAGAGCCAGACAATGACTCAGATAAGCAAACAAAACCATTAAAACAGTAGGTTACCATACTCCTGGGCACTGAACAATAACTGTTTCAGCTATATCTTGTGTGATTTAGAGATTGACCCTATAATGATGGTAAAAGCATTTCAGTATAAGTAGAAAGTTGGCTGATTAATGTCAAGCACAACACAGTAGATTTAAATGACAGGAAATTACTTGAGGGTATTGAGACTCATAATATACAATGAGGAATTTCATCTAGAAAGGCTTCTCCTACTAAAGATCCACAGAAAATTGAAAGCAAACCACTAAGGAAAGAAATTTGTTCAAATACATGATCATTTCTGGGAGGTTGTTCATTCAGTCAAGTACATTCTGAACCCAGTCACTATTGGCTCAAGGTCAACAATGGAAACAATGCATTTAGTCATTGCAATGATTCACATTTAATGATGCTTGAAGAAGGATGCTTAAAAGAAACCCAACACCTGCTCAGACTTGAGTAGATGTTTTTTTATTTAGTGGTAGACTCACAAATCAGAATCCTATGCTTGAACAGAGATCAAAAACTGAATCACACAGCCAGAAAAGAGTCCATACTCATGCTCTACATTGGCAAATATAGTATATGAGGCCATGCACCAATGGGTGGGAAACCACTGGTTGTAAGACTTCCTACAGCACCTCTCCCTTTTATTTAAAAAAGAGTTCTAAGCCCAATACACAATTATGTACAATAAGAACAATATATTCAATAAATATTCTATCCTAACTAGTTTAAGTTTTGTATAATAAATAACTTGGCCAAGTCATGAGAGGAAATAAACTGTAACTATATAGTCTTCAACCCCATAGAAGATCTGACAAAGGACATAATATTACTTGAGTAAGCAGAAAGTTTAATCAAGCAACTTTCAAAATGTGCAACAAATTACAGAGACAACAGAATCATCCAAATTCTCATTTGCAACATGATGGAGGTGGGTCTTGTATCTTATCTGTTGCTTTCATTGGTTAACTAATAAAGAAACTGCCTAGGCTCTCATAGGACAGAAAGTTAGGTGGGCGGAGAAGACAGAATAGGATTCTGGGAGAAGGAAGCTAGGAGTCGCCATTATGTTTCCATACCAGACAGACGCAGGCTAGAATCTCCCCGGTAAGCACACCTCGGGGTGTTACACAACTTATAAGAAATGGGCTAGTCCAGGTGCGAGAGTTAGTCGAGAAGAGCTAGCCTATGGGCCAGGCAGTGTTTAAAAGAATACAGTTTCCGTGTAATTATTTCGGGGCATAAGTAAGCCATGCGGGCAGTGGGGTGGCGGGACGCAACAGCCCGGACGCTGCTACCAATTGCAACAGAATGGCGCCCAACGTGGGGCTAAATCCACTTAAAAACCTGAGAGAGCTTAATTTTAAACAGAGAAAAGACAGAGTTTAACACAGATTTTTGTTGTTTGTTGGTGGCGTACTGTAGAGAGACTTAAACGCTGCTTCCTTTTAAAGCACGCTCCCTGCCTGCACCTGGGCTGATGGCGGAATCGGGCTTGGGCAGGCAAAAGAGTATGGCGGATTCCTGCCGCGATACAGAGACTACGCAGTGCTCTGCGTATCAGATTTGGTTGTAACTTGGATGAAAAGAGTTTCTGTGCTGCACGCTCAATCTCAGAATTAAACTGCTGAGTGCAGCTCCAATGTGGACTTGCTGTGTGCCTGGAACTGTGCGCAGCTCAGGCAGGAAGTACCGTAATTACTGTGATAACAGCACACTTAGGTTTAGGCTGAACAGGACTCAGGCGGTACCGTATTACCCCTACATGATGCAACTTAGGTTTTTAAGAACTGCTCCTGGACATTAAAAAATTACAGATTCACAATAAAACAGATTCAGACAGACCAATAAATGAATCATAATGTTGGATGAATGTACGTAGGCTTGACAGAGAAAAGAAATAGAGAGAGAAAGAATAAAGTTAATGCCCTTAAAAAAAGGGGTAAAGTCTTTAAAGAGACAGAGTACAGATAGTTATAGATTAAGAGAAATAAAGTAAAAATAAGCCACGTAAAATGGAAAATTCACAGAGAGTCTGGATTATGTACATTGTGTACATTTCTTTAAAATTTTTGACTGTAAAGGAGCTAAATACAGAGAGTCATTTCATTATATGGGCTGCCAAATGGAACCAGAATGGATATCATGAGGGTATGACTTCAGAATTTGGGTCTAAGGATATGATGCTTTGGAAAGGGTCTTCTTTTGTGCTCACAGAGGATGAGACTCTATGGATTGCATCTATTCCAATTTGGTATGATAGACCACGCCCTCCTGAAAGGTTGCTGTGAACACCCTCAAAAAATTACTTCACTCAACTGCCAACTGAGATGACCCTGGCACACAGGTTACACCATAAAAGATCTAATTAACGACACCCCCATTCAGCAGGAAGCAGTTTGGAGAGAAAAACTGTGCCCATGTTCCCAAAACATTGTTTATAAATGTTCTTTTACATTTAAAGGGGGATATGATATAGATATGAATAATTTGCATTGGTATGGATTTTAAGGTCAATTTTGTTACATGTATTTCTGATCTTGATTAAGTATTGTGATTGTACAGTTCATTTAAGAATGTAACATATAGGGCTGGAGAGATGGCTCAGTGGCTAAGAGCATTGCCTGCTCTTCCAAAGGTCCTGAGTTCAATTCCCGGCAACCACATGGTGGCTCACAACCATCTGGAATGAGGTCTGGTGCCCTCTTCTGGCCTGCAGACATACACACAAACAGAATATTGTATACATAATAAATAAAATAAATAAATAAATATTAAAAAAAAGAATGTAACATATATAGGTTGTTAATGGATAATCATCAGTAATGGTCAAGCTTGTAGTCATGTTGGTTAAATTTTCTAGATATATAGAGATATATTTCAGATAGGCATTCTTCATATCTTTCAAAGACTGCAGAATATGGCATTTAAATGTTTTAATAACTTAGGGTTTTTCATGACAATGAGACACGTCTGCTCCTGGTAGCACCAATCTACTTCGAGAGGAAGATGGGCACCAAAGAGGATCCTTATGGAGTTTGATAGCCATTTGGGCAAAAAACTGCTCTTGCTTGGACTGATGCATAAACTGGACACAAAGAACCTGCAGAGAGAGGACTGCTGAACTTGCCTAAAGGTGAGATGGTCTTTCGGGGTTCCTGATTCATGAAAAAGTCTACGAGACATTCTGCAGGACACAGCAGAAAGTGACTGAACTGTCTTTGAAATTTCCTGTTTCATGGAAATGTCTGCTGGATACTGTGGGCCTGAAGGCCGAAGATAGATGCCCCAACGGTACAAAGGAACTTTGGGTGACTGTCCAGGCAGCGAGATGTCTCTGTCACTTCTAGAGCTTTTGACTTCCTGTTTACTTAGGTAGTTTTATATCCTTCTGGAGTCTTTGATGGAGTTGAAGAATGGATAGTTATAGTTTTCCTTAGTTATGATAAAAGATAAAGTAGATATAAATATTGTAACTGTAATTCTTGCTTGATAACTGCCTTGTTATATGTAATTTTACTATGTTAAAGTTAAAGGTTTTTTTTTGTTTAAACAGAAAAAGGGGAAATGATGGAGGTGGGTCTTGTATCTTATCTGTTGCTTTCATTGGTTAACTAATAAAGAAACTGCCTAGGCTCTCATAGGACAGAAAGTTAGGCGGGCGGAGAAGACAGAATAGGATTCTGGGAGAAGGAAGCTAGGAGTCGCCATTATGTTTCCATACCAGACAGACGCAGGCTAGAATCTCCCCGGTAAGCACACCTCGGGGTGTTACACAACTTATAAGAAATGGGCTAGTCCAGGTGCGAGAGTTAGTCGAGAAGAGCTAGCCTATGGGCCAGGCAGTGTTTAAAAGAATACAGTTTCCGTGTAATTATTTCGGGGCATAAGTAAGCCATGCGGGCAGCGGGGTGGCGGGACGCAACAGCCCGGACGCTGCTACCAATTGCAACAGCAACATAGAAGCAATCAACTTTGGCTAAGACCTAGAATAACTGACAGACCATTTTCAGAGGTAGGAAAGTTTTCAAAACCATCTAATCCTGTCTTGTCAAGATTTCACAGATTTACTTATCCATTTTCGGTTACCATGTATCTTGTCAGTGGTGGAGACATGACCATGTCTTTGCCCATAGGTCAGTTTTGACAACAAGAAAACAAGCTCTGAGTGTCTTTGGTGCTTAACATTCTCTAGGAAATAGATCAATGCTACCATTAGTAATTGTGTCTGACCTCAACAATACCCTAAGTTTTTAAATTCCATATTTTAGAGCTCTTTGAAGTTTTTGAAGATTACCTATCTATGTAAAACATGTTCTTTATGTATCTAAAGGACCTGATTATTCTTACTATAAGTATGACAGATATAGATGACTTTTGATCTCTAATTCTTAATACCTGTATAACTTAAAGAATAAGACTTAAACAACTGTGCAACAAATGAGGACAATGGGTTCAAAATGTAACCAATGAATAAGTGTCTTGATCAGGGGTAGAAATGTACATTGCAATTTGATGAATATATTTATCAATATATAAAATGTTTAAAGCAGAGGTAGAAGCATGAATGCACACAACATTCAATATAATTTAATATTATATCAATATACAAAAATCTCTATCAATGCAATTGTCTATAAATTATAACTCACAAGTATTCACTCTATTAGTCACTATTATTATTAGTGTATGTAAGCTCACACTAATATATTATCCCATCCAATTTTCCCATTTTTTTTTAAAGAGATCCCTCAGCCTCTAAAATTTCACCTCCAACCCAAAACCCTATGCCAATTATACTCAACCCCTAAATGTTGTCCCTAACCCTGAGGACAAACTTTGTTGGGAGAGAGGATATAGTCTTTTAGAAATACTTCCAGTTGTCATGGGGGCGATGTTCTTTCTATGGGATCCTGTGAAAATAAAATGATGGTTAAGTTCCAAGATTACTGTTTAGTATCATTGCATATAGTCTCTGAGTATTTGGTAAGGTTTTTCTGAGCGTCCTATTAGAAGGTCTGTCCAGAATGTTGTAAAAAAGTGCACCATTTCAGCTAAGCAAGTCAGAAACATCTTGAACAGCTGGTATGCAAAACTTCTTCCTGGAAATTTCAAAAATTACTTCAGGAAAATTCATTGTGCTAAACTTAAAAATTATTTCTATAGATATATACAGACATATATATTCGATCGCATGTCTAAGAGAGACAAAAATAGATATGGAGAAAAGTGAAAATTTTTCTAAATTCTTTTATATCCATCCCGTGCTCCTGACATGAGTCAAAAACTCTGATTTTTTATTTTCACAACATGATTGAATTTATAGAGGGACAGAGCCAATGTACAACTCCAAAGCCATCTCTATATATTCATAAATATACATCCACCTACAAAAGGCATCAAATGAAATGATAGGATAAAAGTGTACATTACTGAATCTGCTCTAAAAAGAATAAAGGGGCATATAATCTTAATAATTTTCAGAAATTGTTGCAAGATATTGACCATCTATATCCCACTATTGGAGTAAAAAACCTGAAAACAGCAATTAGAACCAAACTATAAAAGGTGACAAATATTTAAATAGTCAAAAAGAATTATCATCTAAAGCAGAGAAAAAAATGGTTTAGTGGAAATAAAATTATAGGAGACACACATGGATTGTTTGGATCTGAAATTTGGTTACATTTAAGACATTTTTCTTGATACAGGGTTTCTCTGTAGCTTTGGAATGTGTACTGGAAGTAGCTCTTGTAGACCAGGATGGCCTCAAACTCCACCTGCCTCTGCCTCCCAAGTGCTGGGATTAAAGGCATGAGTCAACACTTCCTGGCCTTCATTCTAGACATTTTAAGCTCTATGAATTCCCCATAGGAATTTTACTGCAGTGCCCATCCTAATTGACTGACCAAGAACCTGAAGCTCACTACACTACAGGTCTATGATAGAACCAAACAACATAGAAAAAAAAGTCGATGAAATGATTCCTCATAATATTCTGCTATTCTCATAGAATGCTACCTCATCCACTTGTTATCAGAGTTGCCTTTTCCAGAAACTGAAAGCATCAGGAGCAGACACAGGCATTCAAACAATAAGAGGAGCTAAGGAGACCCTGCTGGCAATGGGGAGGAAGTACCATAGCAACCGCCTCCCACCTTGGTTGAGGATACTAGGTTAACACAGCCCACAGAATCTACTAAGCAGGAGTTATTGGCACTCACAGAGTCTGGTGATCCTCTAGGGGCCTGAGCTAAATGCTTTGCATATATGTTATCAGTTCATACTATGGTGTTTTGTGGAACTCCTAAGACTGGGGGTGTGTATATGTGGGGTGTATTTTAACTCATTTGAGAGCTTTTGAGACCCCTTTCCTCATCTGGGTTTCTATATCCAGGCTTTATATGGATTCTGCATAGTCTTAATTTAACTTGTTTTACCATGTATGTGGGCTGGTTTTCCATGTCTCCTTGACAATGACCTAGAGACATCAGAGATTAGGGAGCCTCAGGAAAATAATGCCTCCAAGTAATTCAGAAAGGAGGCATTCTCTCAATGAAGGATCAATGGCAGAGGAATAAGCCCATTGAGAGTTGTGCCATCCCTGGGCTGGTGCTGGGTTCTATAAGAAGAGAGAATGAGTAAGTCATGTGAGGTAAGAAAGGAAGAAGAATGGCCCCATCACATCTCCATCAAATTTTGACTCAAGGATCCTGCCCTCCTTGAGTTCCTTCCCTGGTATGCATTAATAGTGAAAAACAATTTGGAAGTGTTAGCCAACTAAGCCATTTTCACCTCATTTTGCTTTTTGGTCATGGTGTTTCATCACCACAGCAGAATCCCTAATTAAAACAAGACACCATGTTTTGATGATATGTATGAGATTCTAAAGTAAACAAAGAAGAGAGATTGGGGGAAATGTGAGACTGAGATGAATGGTGGAAGGAAGCACTGCAGTCAAGGTAAAAAAGAAGAGACAAAAGGCCAATGAAAGAGAGGAATGAGGACAAATGAGGGAAGATTGGGTCAAGGAAAGATGAAAATTCAGCAGAGCAAATGCCAAATCCTGTGGTTCTCGCTCAGGTACATGGGGCTACATACTTTGTTTGTTTCATTTTTTTGTTTTTGTTTTCTGTTTCTTGAGACAGAATTTCTCTGTAGCTTTGGAGCCTTTCTTGGAACTAGCTCTTGTAGACCAGACTGGCCTTGAACTCACAGAAATGCACCACCAATGACTGGTGAGGCTTCATTTTCCAAGGCCTTACTTAATTAGCTCATCCCTACTGAAGCATTAATCTAATTGATATTTAAAATAAAAATTCAGACCAGGCATGCCACACCAACTCCAGTGTCATCTGTGTGACATGACATATGTCATTATGCTGGACGGGAGCTATGTGTCCTATGGGACTAGGCTTCCTGGAGGTCAATGGCAGACAGCCTGGTATTAGCCACAGCTGAGGCATAGACGGGTTTCTCGATTAGCTGGCTATGTGGGATATGAGCTTTGCACAATCTCTTTTATAATAATGATATTCTCTCTATATATACAAGACAAGGATCATTCTCTTCAGAAACAGCTCTGGGATAGGAAAGCACAGTATGGGAATGTATAAGACTACAGCAGAACCTTTGTCATACACAGGGTGTATGATGAGCAAGGGAATAGATGGGTTAATGTTGATGGACAAAGACTGTTATAGTATACTTTCAACTTTATGGGTAGGCTTGCTAGATCCCATCCCCCATGATGTCTGCTGCATAAGAAGGTACTAAAAAGTATAGTACAACAGGTGCAGAGAAAGAGAACTGATTAGGTATATCTGGTCACTAGATGAAATAAAGGGTTAGGAAGAGGAAGGGCCATGATAGCGATAATGAGACAGAAACTTTCTATTCATAAGATGAAACCACTTGCCTGAGGTTTACATTCCCAAGGACAAGATTTCCTCTTCTAAGGATGCTTTATGTCTAACACCTGTTCCTGATAATATACTTTTCTTAAATATTGCTGATGTGACTAAAAGAAGCTTTCATACTGTGCCAACTATTGATACATGACCTTCTCGTCTGTTCTTTGTTTGAATGCTATATAATGAAAACATGAATTCAGTAAAATTGCAGCAGATTCCAAGCACTCCCTTGTGTGTTGTGTCTGTCTGTCATTCACCCAACTTGTGCCTTCCTGCATACCAAGACCCTGCTTCTCCCACGGTCTGAGTGACTGCCCTGGGCCGGTCTGTGGCACAGGCAGTTATGGTAAACACCTTTAATTCTAGCACTTTAGGGAGGCAGAGGCAGGCAGATCTCTGTGAGTTCAAGGCCAGCCTGGGGTACAAAATGAATTCCAGGACAGGATCCAAAGTCACCGTGAAACCATGTCTCAGAAAAACTAAACTAAACTGATATAAAATAAAATAAAACTCAGGCATCAGACAGCAGGGTAAGAACTTGAAAGATCAGAAAACCAATTGATCAGCCACTGCAGACTACTATCTCTTCAGTTTCTCCATGCAAAAAAAGAGCCCATATCTTCTCTCAAGCCTGCCTTAATAATTCTGACTCCTACCTGGCCAAAGTCCTTCAAACCTCTAGGGTAATTCTCAGTCAGGTTGTTGTTAGCTGTGTCCTGACTCCAAGCAAGCTTTATTATGAGAACATGATCAAAATGTCATACATTTTCCCCATTCTTACTAAATAAAAAGTAAAGAATTTAACACAGTAAAGCTATATACAAAATGTACAAAAACTATATACAAATATATATAGGAAACAATGAACAATTCATTTGTGTTTGATAAATTTAGAGAAAATACTTCATTACCTATCATATCTAGGTAAGTCCAAAAAGGTGTAGATAAATCATTTTTTATCCCAACCTATAATAAACTTTTTATATCTCTTAACCTTACATATTTCACACTAGTTTATGAGTTCCTTCAACTTGGTAACAACAGAGAGAACCACAATTATCTATTATTTAACTCCATTAGGGACCTGAGAAGGATATAATTCTACCTGAGTAAACAGAAAGTATAGTGTTTATCTATCTCCATGCAGAAATCTCAAGTCCAAATAGATCAAAACATAAAACCAACCACATTGAACTTCATAGAAAAGAAAGTGGAAAGTACATTGAACACATTGGTACAGGAGACCACTTTCTATATATAACCCAGCAACACAAACACTAATAGCAATATTTAATAGATGGGACCACCGAAAACTGAAAACTTTCTGAAAAGCAGAGGAAATGTTTAATAAAATGGCAGCCTACAGGATAGAAAAAGGTCTTCCTCAACCCCACTTCAAACAGATGGCTGATATCCAAAATACATAAAGAGCTCAAGGAACTGGTCATCAGAAGAACAAATAAGCCAATGGAAAAATAATTGTACAAAATTAAATGGAGAACTCTCAACAGATGACTATAAAATGACTGAAAGATACTTAAGGAAATGCTCAACTTTCTTACCCATTAAGAAAAGTAGGCCGCCCGCCGCCGCGCGATCCGCACCGGCCTCCCTGAGAGCGAGCGGGCCGCCGCGACTGCCACCGCGCTAACCGCCACCGAGGTGCCCGGAGAGAGCGGAGAGGTGGCATGAACGAGGCGGGCGAGGCCACCACCGGCGGCACCACGCTCCCGCAGCCCGCGGCCGACGCGCCCGCCCGCGGCGCCCAAGAGCCCGGCGGCCGGCCGCGCGCCCCAGGCCCCAGCGCCTGCCGCGCTGCTCCCGGGGAGCCCAGGCGGAGACGTAGCCAATGTGCCCGCCCCGGCCTCGGCAGCCCCCGCGGGCAGCGAGGACGTGGAGAAGAAAGTTTTCGCCACCAAAGTCCTTGGCACTGTCAAATGGTTCAACGTCAGAAACGGATATGGATTTATAAATCGAAATGACACCAAAGAAGACGTGTTTGTACACCAGACCGCCATCAAGAAGAATAATCCACGCAAGTATCTGCGCAGTGTGGGAGATGCAGAAACTGTAGAGTTTGATGTGGTTGAAGGAGAAAAGGGTCCTGAAGCAGCAAATGTGACTGGTCCAGATGGAGTTCCTGTAGAAGGGAGTCGTTATGCTGCTGATCAGCGCCGCTACAGACGCGGCTACTATGGCAGACGCCGTGGACCTCCCCGTAATTACCTTGGGGAGGAGGAGGAGGAAGGGAGCGGCAGCAGTGAAGGATTTGAACCCCCTGCCACTGATGTGCAGTTCTCTGGGGCAAGGAATCAGCTGCGCCGTCCCCAGTATCGCCCTCCATACCGGCAGCGGCGTTTTCCGCCTTACCCCGTGGGACAGACCTTTGACCGTCGCTCACGGGTCTTTCCCCATCCCAACAGAATGCAGGCTGGTGAGATTGGAGAGATGAAGGACGGAGTCCCTGAGGGAGCACAGCTCCAGGTTCATAGGAATCCAACTTACCGCCCAAGATTCCGCAGGGGACCTGCTCGCCCACGACCTGCTCCTGCTATTGGAGAGGCTGAAGATAAAGAGAATCAGCAAGCTGCCAATGGCCCGAACCAGCCATCTGCCCGCCGTGGATTCCGATGCCCCTACAACTATCGGCGCCGCCCCCGTCCCCTGAACACTGTTTCACAAGATGGCAAAGAGACCAAGGCTGGAGAAACACCAACTGAGAACCCGGCTCCAGCCACCGAGCAGAGCAGTGCCAAGTGACCCTGGCCCCCAGGCACCTTCACCACCAGCAGGGTGACCTTAAGAATTAATGACCATTCAAAAACAAGGCAAAAAGCACACCCACGACCTTACCAACACCAAAGAAACATCTAAGCAATAAAATGGAAGACTAACCAAGATTTGGACATTAGAATGTTTACTATTCTCTACGAAACTAACACCTACAAAGGGAATGGAGCCAGCAAGTGTCCATCAAGCTGCGTCCCAGGAACCTGCACAGGCGCAGGAGAGCGGTCTCCCCAGTTTCAGCAACCACTAGCTTTATATTTTTTTCCCTAATTTTTACTGTTTTGGTAATATGAATTAAAAGAAGAAATATTAATACCACATGGGGATTGTCCCAACCAAAGAAATCTGAAATATATAGTAAATGCTCTTTTTCCTTTTTTGTTCATTTTGGATGCTGGTGCTAAACTTCCAAATGTCATGATTTAAGATGAAAATTTATGCCCTTATTTATTCCTAGGCTGAGGGGAGAATTTGCTTTCTTACATAGCTCTCTCTGAAATGTGCAGTAACAAGTTCCTCAAAAATAAAATTTTTACCTTCAAAGGAAAAAAAAAAAGAAAAGTAAAAACAACTCTGAGATTCCAATGCTGGGGGGCATGAAAATGGGTACAATCACTTTAGAAATCAGAATGGTGATTTCTCAGAAAATTATGACACAACCTACCTCAAGACCAAGAAATACCACCTTTGGGTATAGCAAATGATTCTCAATCATACCCCAAGGGCATGTGTCCACCTATATCCATAGCAGCACTATTTGTATTAATTAGCCTGGTAAAAACCTAAACACTCCCTGACCAAAGAATGGATGAGGAAAATGTGCTGCATTTACTCAATGGAGTACCACACAGCAGAAAACAATAATGACATTTGGAAATTGCAGGCAAATTTATGGATCAAGAACACATCATACTTAGTGAGGTAACCCAGACCCAGAAAGACAAATATACAATGTACTCACTCATAAGTGGCTTTTAGACCTAAAGCAAAGAAAACCAGCCTACAATTCAAAACCCAGAGAACCTAGATAACAAAGAGGAATCTAAGACAGACATACATGGATCTAATCTACATGGAAAGTAGAAAAAGACAGAATTATCTGAACTATTTGGGAGCATGGGGATCGGGATCATGGGAGAAGGTAGAAGAGGAGAGGAAGGGAGGAGAGCAGAGAAAAATATATACATCAATGAAAACAATTTTCAAAAACCAAGAAATGACAAAAACAACTGACTTCCTGGAGAGTCACCCAAGATTCCACTGTACTGTTGGACTTTTAACTTTAGCCTGTACACCTAGAAGATATGACCAAGTTTCTGTAAAGCAGGAATTTTGAAGGCTTGTCCTGCTTTGCCATGGCAATGCTCAGCTGTCACTTTCTTTTGTGTCCTGCCTATCTAACTTGGACAGTGTACAGACAGTAGTTAACTCAAAGGGCAGTTTCTTGCCAGTGCCTACCTCTTGCCCGCAAGAAAGTTAACTACATTTAGTCATTTCTTTGATAGCCATCATTTCTCTGAAGTAGATTGGTGTTGTCAGGAACAGACTAGCCTTGCCATAAAAGCCTTATATAATTATAACATCTTAAATGCCATATTTTGAATAGGAAATATTTGATGACTTATTTAAAATGTACTTTTGGCCAGGGAGTGATGGCCATGTTTTTAATCCCAGTACTTGTATGGCAGAAGAAGGTTGATCTCAGTGTGCTCCAGGCCAGGCTGGTCTACAAAGTGATTTCCAGGACAACCAGTGTAATACAGAGGAACCCTATCATGAAAAAAATGGAAAGGAAATGTCTTTTTGTTTCACCTTGAAAGACTGCCTAACATGACCATAAGTATGATTATAATATGTAACTATTAACCTGTAATTTTATCAATTTTAAATAGCTTGTAATAGTAATTTTAAGGACTAGAGATTTATTTTACATTGCAAAGTGAATTGTTGGGCACAAAACAATACATAAAAGTTAGAAATATATTTACAGTATGTTTTATCAAAAATAACCTTGAATTTGCATGAATATATACAAATATGTTAAATAAGATTAGAAACATCTATAATATAACAAAAATAATCTCAAATATGTATTAATATACAAAAGCCATACTAATGTAAAATATTTAATAAAAATAGTTGTTTTTATTTAAAGTCAATTGAGTAATCTATCATTTATCCTAAAATTTATATATCTTCCCTTTTTCATTTCAAGATAACTGAATATAATCTCCTTTGTTTATATGTTTTACCATTACCCATAGTAAGTTGTTACCACCTCTACCTCAACGATGACATAAATCATGACCTAATGCATGACCCAACAGCTGACCCCCACTCTTGGGAATATGGGAACCATGTTTAAAAATTATATTTTGTTGTCTGTATGCAATGGCATCTGTAAGCTTCCCTGAAATAAACCTAGGATAATTTCAGTTCATGGGAGAATTGTCTGTATTATATCTTGTCCAGTCTTTGTGTAATGGGAAAGTTGAGGAATTATCTCAAGTTCTGGCTAGTGTAGTGCATGAGGGTCATCTTAGATAGTAATCTTGGACTTGTCCTGATTAA
>CADCXT010002740.1:0-31753 GCA_902806775.1 Microtus agrestis
GTCAGAATGGCTAATATCAAAAGCACCAATGATAGCCTTTTTTGGAGATTCTGTGTAGAAAGGGGAACACTCATCCATTGCTGGTTGGAATGCAAACTTGTGGAACCACTTTGGAAAGCAGTGTGGCGGTTTCTCAGGAAATTCAGGATCAACCTACCCATGGACCCAGCAATGCCACTATTGGCAATATACCCACAAGATGCCCGATCATATGACAAGGACATTTGTTCAACTATGTTCATAGCAGAATTATTTGCAATAGCCAGAACCTGGAAACAACCTAGATGCCCTTCAATGGAAAAATGGATGAAGTAAGTGTGGAATATATACACATTCGAATACTACTCAGCGGTAAAAAAAAAAATATGAATTCAAGAATTTTGCATGCAAATGGATGGAAATAGAAAACACTATCCTGAGTGAGGTAACCCAGACCCAAAAAGATGAACATGAGATGTACTCACTCATAATTGGTTTCTAGAGATAAATAAAGGTCAGTGAGTCTATAATTTGATATCCTAAATAAACTAAATAAGAAGGTGAACCCAAAGAAAAACATATTACTATCCTCCTGGTTATGGGAAGTAGACAAGATTTCTGGGCAAAATATTGGGATCTTGGGGGTGTGGTAGGAGGGGTGTAAGGGGAAAAGGGGAGAGAAATGTGAGAAGGGGAGTTTGGGGGGGATCTTGTTGCAATGGCTTGAATGGGATAAAGGAAGGTTTTTTAGGGGTGCAGGGAAGCACACATCTAAATTAAGGTAGCCATCTTAGGTTTGGCAAAAGTCTTGGACCTAGAGGGCCTACCAGGTGCCCAAGGCGATGTCCCCAGTTAGTTCCTGGGGAAGCTGAGGATAGGGAACCTGAAATGACCCTATCCTATAGCCATACTGATGAATATCTTGCATATCACCATAGAACCTTCATCTGGCAATGGATGGAGATAGAGACAGAGTCCCATCCTTGTGCACCGGACTCTCAATGTTCCAGTGAGTAGCAGAAGAAAGGAGAATATGAGCAAAGAAGTCAGGACCACAAGCGGTGCACCCACCCTCGAAGACAGTGGGGCTGATCCATTGGGAGCTCACCAAGGCCAACTGGACTGTTAAGGAAAAGGCATGGCATAAAACCGGACTCTCTGAATTTGGCAGACAATGAGGGCTGCTGAGAAGTCAAGAACAATGGCAACGGGTTTTGATCCTACTTCATGTTCTGGCATTGTGGGAGCCTACCCAGTTTGGATGTTAACCTTCCTAGACCAGGATGGAGGGTGGAGGAGTTTGGACTTTCCACAGGGCAGGTAACTTTGACTGCTTTTCAGGCTGGAGAGCGAGGGGGAGAAGTAGGGGGAGGGGGGAGGAGGGGGAGGAAGGGAAGGGAAATGGGAGGCGGGGAGGAGGCAAAAGTATCTTTTTTCCAAAAAAAGGAATTTGTTTTATTATTATTCTTTTTTAAATTAATTTTTCATTCAAAAATTATCACTCTCTCCCTTCCTTGCATTTCCCTTATGCTCCCCCTCACTTTGCTCCCACCCCTCCCTCTTTAAGTGAGTTCAGGGAACACTGCCCTGTGGGAAGTCCAAGGCCCTTCACCTTCCATCCATCCCTAGGGAACTGTGTATCCAAATAGCCTGGGGTACCAAAATACAACACATGTAGTAGAAACAGGCCCCAGTGCTATTTCTCAGTCAGCCTCCATTGTCAGCCACATTCAGAGAGTCTGATTTGATCACACGCTCATTCAGGTCTGGTCCATCTGTCTTTGGTGAGCTCCCATTAAATCACGTACACTGTCTCAGTGGGTGGACCAATCCCTTACAGTCCTGACTTCCTTGCTCAGCTTTTACTTCCTTCTGCTTTTCAACTGGACCTTGGGAAATCAGTCCATTGCTCTGATGAGGGTCTCTGTCTCTATCTCCATCCTTTGTCTAATGAAGATTCTATGGTGATACTCGAGATAATATTTAGTGTGATAGTGGGGCAAGGCCAGTTCAGGCACTCTCTCCTCTGCTGCCCAAGGACCTAGCTGCGGACATCCCCGTGAACACTGGGATCCCCACTAGAGCCAAGTCGCTTGCCTACCCTAAAATGGGACCCTTAATGTAGAGATCTTCTTCCCTCTTCCTATATTAAACCTTCTTCCATCTTCACCTCCCCACTCCCAAACTCTCCCCAGTTTTACCTTCTCCCTTCTCTCTCCCCCTCTCCCTTTCCCCCATCCAGCCCCCACTCCTAGCCCTACCATATGCTCCCAACTTTTGCCTGGCAATTTTCTTTGCGTCTAATTTCCAGGAGGATCTATGTATGTTTTCTTTGGGTTCATCTTGTTATTTGGCTTCTCTAGGCTTGTGAACTATAGACTCAATGACTTTTTATGGCTAGAGTCAACTCCTGAGTGACTACATAGCATATTCATCTTTTGGGGTCTTGGTTATCTCACTCAGGATAGTGTTTTCTATTTCCATTCATTTGTATGCAGAATTGAAGATTTCTTTGTTTTTTACCGCTGAGTAGTACTCTAATGTGTATATAGTCCATACTTTCTTATCCATTCTTCCATTGAGGGGCATCTAGGTTTTTTCCAGGTTCTGGCTATTACAAATAATGCTGCTATGAACATAGTTGAACAAATGATTTTGTAGTACGATTGGGCATCTCTTGGGTATAATCACAAGAGTGGTATTACTGGATCTTGAGGCTGGTTGATTCCCAACTTCCTGAGTAACCGCCACACTGCTTGCTTTCCAAAGTGGTTGCACAAGTTTGCATTCCCACCAGCAATGTATGAGTGCACAGTTTGGAGGCGCGGAGTGACCACACCAAGGGCAGCTGCGCGGAGCGACCGATGCTCAGAGTGACCGGGACCAGCATGGCCAGACAGGGCAGGCAGATGGGACCAGAAATCAACAGATTGCCCCAGGACAATTAAATCAAAATGGAGGGGCCGCAGAGCACCGACCAGCACAAGCAGGCCCAGGCGGTGCGGGAGAGCACCGGCGCAGGCGAAGGCAGACAGCGGGACCAGCGCACAACACCGAGAGCAGATCGCCCCTCTTCAATTAATGCAAAGATGTATGCCTTTGTTTGTGAGCCCTAGCAAGGAAGGAGCCAGGTCCTGTTCCTGAAGACCCTTCTGAGGAGTGAGAGGGAACTTGGCCCCTGGCTAGAGCCAGGAAACAGAGCGACAGCATTTTGTATGAGGAGCCCCTGGCCAACATTGAAACCTGATCTGGTTTCAAAAGACTCACTAAATAGCCTTGATAGGAGGAAATGAGCAGGCGCCAAGGCAAGAATTCACCCAATAATCTGGAAAAAACATGAAAACGCCAGAAAACAATGATCTTACAACAGAAGGACTTGAACACCCTAATACAGAAAAAGTGGAAAAATTGACTTTATGAAAGAAATAGAGTCCATTAAACAACATGTGAAAAATGCCCTTATAGAAATGGATGAGAAGTATAACCAAAAGTTTGAAGAAATGAGAAAATACGTCCATGATACCCTGGGACAACAAGAAAAAACAACCAAACAGGTACAGGATACCCTGGGAAACCAAGAAAAAAAAACGATCAAACAGGTAATGGAAACAGTTCAAGAATGGAAAACTGAAAGGGAAGCAAGGAAGAAAACACAAGCTGAGCACCAGCTGGATATGGATAATCCAGGTCAACAAGCAGAGCCTACAGAAACAAGCATAATCAATAGAATACAAGAAATAGAAAAAGAATCTCAGATTCTGAGGACACCATAGAGAAAATAAACACACTGATCAAATAAAACAGCAGAGCCAACAAATTCTCATCAGAAAACATAGAGGAAATATGGGACACAATAAAAAGACCAAACATAAGAATAATGGGAATAGAAGAAGGAGAAGAGTCACAGCTCAATGGCCCAGAAAATATTTTTAACAACATTATGGAAGAAAACTTCCCCATAATAATGAAAGATATTCCTTTGAATATTCAAAAAGCATACAGAACACCAACCAGATTGGATCAAAGAAAAACATCTCCTCGCGATATAATAATCAAAACACACAATATACAGGTTAAAGAAAGAATATTAAGAGCTGCAAAGGAAAAAGGCCAAGTAACTTATAAAGGTAAACCGATCAGACTTACACCTGACTTCTCTATGGAAACCATGAAAGCCAGGAGGTCCTGGATAGAGGTACTGCAGAAGCTAAGATACCATGGATGCAAACCCGAACTACTATAACCAGCCAAGCTATCATTCACTACCAATGGAGAAAACAAGACATTCCAGGATAATAACAAATTTAGGCAATATGTAGCCACAAATCCAGCCCTACAGAAGGTAATAGAAGGAAAATCACAACCCAAGGAATCCAACATGGCCAACACTGCCTACAAGAACTCAGGCATCTAGAGACCCTTCAACAGCACAACTCAAAGAAGGGAGACACACAAACTCTACTACCAAAAACAAGAAGAATAACTGGAGCAAACAACCACTGGTCATTAATATCACTTAATATTAATGGTCTCAATTTACCTATAAAATGGCACAGGCTAAGAGATTGGATACGAAAACAGGATCCAACATTCTGCTGTTTGCAAGAAACACATCTCAACCACAAAGACAGGCATCTACTCAGAGTAAAGGGTTGGGAAAAAGTATTTCAAGCAAATGGTCCTAATAAAAATGCAGGTGTGGCCATATTAAATTCTAAAAAACTGACTTCAAACTAAAATCAATCAGAAGAGATCGAGATGGACACTTTATACTTATAACAGGAACAAGTCATCAGGAAGACGTATCAATCCTGAATATCTACACCCCTAATACAAAAGGACCCACTTATCTAAAAGGAATAATACTAGAACTGAAGGCAGACATTAAACCACACACACTAGTAGTAGGAGACTTAAATACACCTCTCTCTCCAATGGACAGGTCAATCAGACAGAAACCTAATAGAGAATAAAGAGAATTTGGAGGTAATGAAGCAATTGGACTTAACAGACATCTATAGATCACTCCACCCAAATAGGAAAGAATATACCTTCTTCTCTGCAGCTCATGGAACCTTCTCAAAAATTGACCTCATACTCAGAAACAAGGGAAACCTCCACAGATACAAAAAAATATCAGTGTCCACCTGTGTCTTATCAGATCACCACGGATTAAAGTTAGAAGGCAACAACAATGCTACCCCCAGAAAGACGACAAACTCATGGAAACTGAACAGTCAACTATTGACCCACACCTGGATCAAAGAATAAATAAAGAAAGAAATTAAAGTATTCCTTGAATTTAATGAAAATAAAGAGACAACATACTCAAACCTATGGGACAAGATGAAAGCAGTCCTAAGAGGAAAGTTCATAGCACTAAATTCACACTTAAAGGAAACAGAGAAATCATACATCGGGGACCTAACAGCACACCTGAAAGCTTTAGAAAAAAAGAAGCAGAACTACTCAGGAGGAGTAGAAGACTGGAAATAATCAAACTGAGGGCAGAAATCAACAAAATAGAAACACAGAAAACAGTCCAAAAAATCAATGAAACAAAATGATGGTTCTTGGAGAAAATCAACAAGATCAACAAACCCCTATCCAAACTAATTAAACAACACAGAGAGAACATGCAAATAAATAAGATCAGAAAAGAAAAGGGGGACATAACCACTGACACAGAGGAAATTCAGAGAATCATTAGATCTTACTACAAAAGTTTGTATGCCACAAAATTGGAAAATGCAAAAGAAATGGACAATTTTTAGATAAGTACCTTATACCAAAGCTAAACCAAGACCAGGTGAACGATCTAAATAGACCAGTTAGTCGCGAAGAACTAGAAGCTGTTATCAAAAATCTCCCCTCCAAAAAAAGCCCAGGACCAGATGGTTTCAATGCAGAATTCTAACAGAACTTCCAAGAAGAGCTAATACCTATACTCCTTAATGTATTTCACAATATAGAAACAGAAAAGTCATTGCCAAATTCCTTTTATGAAGCTACAGTTACCCTGATACCAAAACCACACAAAGACCCAACCAAGAAAGAGAATTACAGGCCAATCTCACTCATGAATATTGACGCAAAAATATTCAATATAATACTGACAAACCGAATTCAAGATCACCTAGAAAAATTATCCATTATGATCATGTAGGCTTCATCCCAGAGATGCAGGGCTGGTTCAACATACGAAAATCTATTAACGTAATCCAACATATAAATAAACTGAAAGAAAAAAAACATGATAATTTCATTAGATGCTGAAAAAGCATTCGACAAAATTCAACAACTCTTTATGATAAAGGTATTGGAGAGAATAGGGATACAAGGGTCATACCTAAATATAATAAAAGCTATTTACACCAAGCCGACAGCTAACATTAAATTAAACGGAGAAAAACTGAAAGCCATCCCACTAAAATCAGGAACAAGACAAGGATGTCCACTCTCTCCATACCTCTTCAATATAGTGCTTGAAATTCTAGCAATAGCAATAAGACAACATAAGGGGATCAAGGGGATTCGTATTGGAAAGGAAGAAGTTAAACTTTCGTTATTTGCAGATGATATGATAGTATATATAAGCGACCCCAAAAACTCTACCAAAGAACTCCCACAGCTGATAAACACCTTTAGTAATGTGGCAGGATACAAGATCAACTCCAAAAAATCAGTTGCCTTCCTATACACTAAGGATAAAGAAACAGAGAGGGAAATGAGAGAAGCATCACCTTTCACGATAGCCACAAAGAGCCTAAAGTATCATGGGGTCACCCTGACCAAGGAAGTGAAAGATCTATTTGACAAGAACTTTAAGGCTTTGAAGAAAGAAATAGACGAGGACAACAGAAAATGGAAGGACCTCCCTTGCTCTTGGATTGGGAAGACAAACATAGTAAAAATGGCAATTCTACCAAAAGCAATCTATAGATTCAATGCAATCCCCATCAAAATCCCATCAAAATTCTTCACAGATCTTGAGAAGACAATAATCAATTTTATATGGAAAAAAAAAAAAACGCAGGATAGCCAAAACAATCTTATACAATAAAGGAACGTCTGGAGGCATTACCATTTGTGACTTCAAACTCTATTACTGAGCTACGGTATTGAAAACAGCTTGGTATTGGCATAAAAACAGAGAAGTTGACCAAAGGAATCGAATAGAAGACCCTGACTATAACCCACCAACCTACGAGCAACTGATTTTCGATAAAGGAGCTAAAAGTATACAATGGAAAAAAGAGAGCATCTTCAACAAATTGTGCTGGCAAAACTGGATGTCAATGTGTAAAAGAATATAAATACATCCATATATATCACCATGCACAAAACTAAGTCCAAGTGGAATAAAGACCTCAATATCAGTCCTAACACACTGAACGTGATAGCGTGATAGAAGAGAAAGTGGGAAGTACTCTACAACACGTGGGCACAGGAGACGACTTCCTACGTATAACCCCAGCAGCACAGACTGGAAGGGCCTCATTGAATAAATGGGACCTCCAGAGACTGAGAAGCATCTGTAAAGCAAAGGACACTGTCACTAAGACAGAAAGGCAACCCACTGACAGGGAGAAAATCTTCACCAACCCCTCAACTGACAAAGGTCTGATCTCCAAAATATATAAAGAACTCAAAAAACTAGACCGTAAAAGGCTAATCAACCGAATTATAAAATGGGGCACTGAGCTGAACAGAGATCTCTCAGCAGAAGAAGTTCAAATAGCCAAAAGACACCTAAAGTCATGCTCAACTTCCTTAGCGATCAGGGAAATGCAAATCAAGACAACTTTAAGATACCATCTTACACCTGTCAGAATGGCTAAAATCAAAAACACCAATGATAGCCTTTGCTGGAGAGGTTGTGGAGAAAGGAGTACACTCATCCATTGCTGTTGGGAATGCAAACTTGTGCAACCACTCTGGAAAGCAGTGTGGAGGTTTCTCAGAAAATTCGGGATCAACCTACCCATGGACCCAGCAATACCACTCTTGGGAATATACCCAAGAGAGGCCGTATCATACAACAAAAGTATATGCTATACTATGTTCATAGCAGCATTGTTTGTAATATCCAGTATGTGGAAACAACCTAAATGCCCTTCTTTTGAAGAATGGATGAAGAAAGTATGGAATATATACATATTAGAGTACTACTCAGCAGTAAAAATCAAGGACTACTTGAAGTTTGCTGGCAAATGGATTGAAATTGAAAACACTATCCTGAGTGAGGTAAGCCAGACCCAAAAAGAGGAACATGGGATGTACTCAGTCATATTTGGTTTCTATCCATAAATAAAGGTCATTGAACCTATAATTCGGGCTCTTAGAGAATCCAAATGAGAAGGAGAACCCAAAGAAAAACATATAGGCATCCTCCTGAATTTTAACCTTCATCAGGCGATGAAAGGAGACAGAGACAGGGACCCACATTGGAGCACCGGAGTGAAATCTCAAGGTCCAAGTCAAGAGCAGAAGGAGAGAGAACACGAGCAGGGAGCTCAGGACCACGAGGGGTGCACCCAAACACTGAGGCGGTGGGGATATTCTGTCGGGAACTCACCAAGGCCAGCTGGCCTGGGTCTAAAAAACCCTGGGTCAAAACCAGTCTTGCTGAACATAGTGCACAATGAGGACTACTGAGACCTCAAGAACAATGGCAATGGGTTTTGGATCCTACTGCAACTATTGGCTTTGTGGGAGCCTTGGCAGTTTGGATGATCACTTTACTAGACCTGGATAGAGATGGGTGGTCCTTGGAGTTCCCACAGGGCAGGGAAACCTGATTGATCTTTGGGCAATCAGGGAAGGGGGATTTGATTGGTGGGGGGGGTGGGAAGGGGGGGCGCCTGTGGGGAAGAGACAGAAATCTTTAATAAATAAATAAATATATCAATAAAATAAATAAATAAATAAAGTAAAAAAAGACGTAGGAAATTGGTAGGTGGATTTGGGGAAATTAGAGGTAAGCTTCTATGTGATGAGTTTCAGTACCATCTAAGTGACATAGTGAAATACTGGCTCAATTTTTTTTTAACTGGCGTGGTGGTGGCATCACATGCCTTTAATACCAGCACTTGGGAGGCAGAGGTAGTCGGATCTCTGTGAGTACGAGGCCAGCATGGACCACAGAGCAAGTTTCAGGACAGGCTTTATGCTACACAGAGAAACCCTAAGGAAACAAAAGAATTTAAAGCACAGCAAATTATTAGTATCCAGGCATCAGTCTCCTCAGTCTCCCTCTCCTCTTTTTGTCTGTACACTAGTGTGTATATATGTGTGTGTGTTCTGTGTATACACGTGTATGTGTGTGTTCTGTGCATACACGTCTGCGTGTTCTGTGCATACCTGTGTGTGTTTCTTGTGCATACACATATGTGTGTTCTGTGCATACCTGTGTGTGTGTCCTCTGCATACACATATGTGTGTTCTATACGTACATGTGTGCATACATTTAGTGTACCCTCCATGCACAGAGACTGGAAGAGGAGGTTGGGTGCTCTGATCTATCACTCTACACCTGATTCAGATGAGACAGCATCTTTCTCTGAACCTGGAGCTAGGCTGGCTATCTCCTGGCCCTAGAGATTTTGGTGTCTCCATTCTCTTCAGATTCAACAGTCCAGGGGTTACAGTAACCTACATAGGCACAATCAACTTTTTACAAGGATTTTGGATCTAACCTCAAACTTCTGTCTTTGAATGGCAAGGACACTTAACTAAATGGTACTTGCTCAAGTACCCTACAATAGATGGGCACAGGCGATCGCTTCCTAGGTATAACCCCAGCAGCACAGTCATTAAGGGCAACATTGAATAAATGGGACATCCAGAGACTGAGAAGCTTCTGTAAAGCAAAGGACACTGTCACTAAGACAAAAAGGCAACCCACTGACTGGGAGAAGATCTTCTGCAACCCCGCAACAGACAAAGGTCTGATTTCCAAAATATATAAAGATCTCAAGAAACTAGACTTTAAAATGCTAATTAACCCAATTAAACAATGGGGCAGTGATCTGAAGAGAGAATTCTCAATAGAAGAAGTTCAAATGGCCAAAAGACACTTAAGGTCATGCTCAGCATCCTTACCGATCAGGGAAATGCAAATTAAAACAACATTGAGATATCATCTTACACCTGTCAGAATGGCTAATATCAAAAACACCAATGATAGCCTTTGCTGTTGATGCTGTGGAGAAAGGCTACCCTCAGCCATTGCTGGTGGGAATGCAAACTTGTGCAACCACTTTGGAAAGCAGTGTGGCGGTTTCTCAGGAAATTCGGGATCAACATACCCATTGACCCGGCAATGCCACTCTTGGGTATATACCCACGAGATGCCTGATCATATGACAAGGACATTTGTTCAACTATGTTCATAGCAGCATTATTTGTAATAGCCAGAACCTGGAAACAACCTAGATGCCCTTCAATGGAAGAATGGATGAAGTAAGTGTGGAATATATACACATTCGAATACTACTCAGCGGTAAAAAAATATGAATTCAAGAATTTTGCATGCAAATGGATGGAAATAGAAAACACTATCCTGAGTGAGGTAACCCAGACCCAAAAAGATGAACATGGGATGTACTCACTCATAATTGGTTTCTTGAGATATATAAAGGTCAGTGAGTCTATAATTTGATATCCTAAAAAACTAAATAAGAAGGTGAACCCAAAGAAAAACATAATTATCCTCCTGGTTATGGGAAGTAGACAACCTTGCCGGGTAAATATTGGGATCTTGGGGGTGTGGAGGGGGGGGGGTAAGGGGAGAAGCGGAGAGAAATGTTAGAAGGGGAGGTTGGGGGGAACTTGGGGCAACGGGATGATTGGGATAAAGGAAGGTTTGTTAGGGGAGCTGGGAAGCACACATCTTAATTAAGGGACCCCTCTTAGCGTTGGCAAGAGACTTGGACGTAGAGGGGCTCCCAAGTGCCCAAGGTGATATCCCCAGTTAGTTCCTGGGGAAGCTGAGGATAGGGAACCTGAAATGACCCTATCCTATAGCCATACTGATGAATATCTTGCATATCACAATAGGACCTTCATCTGGCGATGGACGGAGATAGAGAAAGAGTTCCACGCTGGAGCACCAGACTGAGCTCTCAATGTTCCAGTGAGGAGCAGAAGGAAGGAGAATATGAGCAAAGAAGTCAGGACCACAAGGGGTGCACCCACCCACGAAGACAGTGGGGCTGATCCATTGGGAGCTCACCAAGGCCAGCTAGACTGTGACAGAAAAAGCATGGGATAAAACCGGACTCTCTGAATTTGGCGGACATTGAGGGCTGCTGAGAAGTCAAGAACAATGGCACCGAGTTTTGATCCTACTTCATGTTCTGGCTTTGTGGGAGCCTACCCAGTTTGCATGTTCACCTTCCTAGACCAGGATGGAGGGGAGACGACTTTGTATTTTCCACAGGGCAGGGAACCCTGACTGATCTTCAGGCTGGAGAGGGAGGGGGAGGAGTGGGGGGTGCGAGGAGTTTGAGGAAGGGGAGGAGGGGGAGGGAAATGTGAGGTGGGGAGGAGGCAGAAATTTCTTTTTTTCCAATAAAAAAAGAAATTTGTTTTATTTTTATTTTTTAATTAATTTTCCATTCAAAAATTTTCACTCTCTCCCCTCCTCCCATTTCCCTCATGCTCCCCCCTCACTTTTCTCCGTCCCCTCCCTTCTTAAGAGATTTCAGGGTACCCTGCCCTGTGGAAAGTCCAAGGACCTTCCACTTGATATTAGCCATTCTGACAGGTGTAATATGGTATCTCAACCTTGTTTGGATTAGAATTTCCCTGATTGCTAAGGAAGTTTAACATGACTTTAAGTGTCTTTTGGCCATTTGAACTTCTCCTGTTGAGAATTCTCTGTTCAATTCAGTACCCCATTTTTAATTGGATTAATTAGTATTTTAGTGTTTAGTTTCTTGAGTCCTTTATACTTTTTGGAGATTAGACCAGCCAGTCGAGCAGGCGCACACATACTCCTCCAAATGGATCTCCTCAGTACAGGAGAAGGGCGTCTTTATATTTAAAATATTATACCACTGTCACAGGTATCAAAGTCCAGAACTCTTCATCTTTCAGCATTCACTCCTGTATTTTGATTTCTACATACCATAGTAACCACTAATCTGCTTCAGTGGGTCTGTGTTCTTATTCGAGACAGTCTCATATATCCCAGGCTGTTCTTGAACTCACTTTACCAGGTGAACATCACCAATCTCAAAGCTGGGGTAATTGGTATTCACACACATTTATAACTGCAGGGCAGGACAGGGTCATCTGTCTGAATTGTGCCATTTACAAATAACTTGTCACTATCCAGTGCCCAGTTTAAGGGACAAACGGATGAGCTTTAAAACTAAAAGTTTGTGCCCTAGTCCCCTGTGCCTGACTCAACTCTTTGCCCTTTCCTCGGGCTTGTCCCCTTGGGCCTTCTAAGGTGGGACTCCCAGGATCCCTCTCCAGACAGCAACAAGGGAAACAAGGCCTCTATGAAGTGGACTTCGAAATGGGATTCCCTCAGCCACAAAGTACTACTGCCTGAATGTCGGCAGGCCCCATCATGCCTGGTCCTCCTGGGCACCAGGTTCTCACCTGTGTGGTAGAAGATGTCTGGTAGATCCAAGAATGAGTGCCCTACTCGAGAGTGGATCTCACTGGTGTGGCCTAGCAGAGCCCTGAGTTTATAAGCTCCACAGGTCGCCCCGCCCCTTGCCCCACCCAGCCCTCTGTGACTTCAGTCCCCTGTGTTATGCAAGGCCTCTCTGATTGGTCAGCAGCCCTGGTTCCCTGTGCCCTCTCCCCAGCTTATAATTTTGTGGGTGTCAGAGTGTGTTCAATTTTAAGACCTCTGTGCTTATAAATGTAGGTATTGAGATTGTGTTTGATAGTAGGGACAAAGTCTTTATGAAAGTATCCACCTCCTTGTCATTACCATATAAAAAGACAAATATTTTAGCCAGACAGTGCTACAGTCTTTTATTCCCAGCACACAGAGGAAGAGGCAGGTGAATCTCTGTGAGAAGTCAGCCTGGTCTACATAGTGACTTCCAGGACAGCCAGATATACATAGTGAGATCCCGTCATAAAAAAAAAGACAAATATTTTCTACTGTATGTGAATTGAGATGAGAGAATGTCACTGGGCTAGTAATATTTTCTGACAATATTTATTCAATCAAATTTACTATTAACAAATTTTGTATTACTAGCTTAATTCAGGGAGGACTGCCACAGGGGTGATCAAAACTTTCTAATAATACCATTTTATTAAACATGCATCATACTTGTATCTACTAAATCTTGTTTTAGAAAAATTAACTCAAAGGAATCATTTTCTTATTTCTTAGCTAGGCTATCTTCCAGAAAATTATGTTTGGAAACTTATTCTAGGGCATAACATGACTAGTCACTTGAATGAAGACAAAGAAATCGTGCCTTGAAAAACCAAAATAAATTAATAAATAAATATAAATTTTAACAAAAAAAAAAAAAAACTAGGATGGACTTGTTCTTAATTGGACACTGGTCTAAGTTAATATATACCAGAGGCTCCACGGTTTACTATATTCAGTTATATTATTTCTTAATATGTAAGGAACAGGATTGGGTATATTTTATTGATTTTTTGGAGAATAGATTAGATTTCCTCTTACCCAAATATTTCAGGTTTCGCAAAACTTTTTATAATAGCAACTTAAGAAACATAGGGCTTGGGCTTGAAGAATTTGCTTAGCTGTTAAATGCTCATCTTCTCTTGTAGGGGACACAAATTTGATTCTCAACAACCAAAACTCATAGCTTACAACAACTTCTAACTCTAGCTGCAAGGATCTGATACCAATTTCTAGACTTGGGTAGGACTTACAATCATACATACTCATACACACTAACAGAGAGAGAGAGAGAGAGAGAGAGAGAGAGAGAGAGAGAGAGAGAGAGAGAGAGAGAGAGAGAGAGAGAGAGAGAGAGAGAGAGAGAGAATTAAAAATAGAACTAAACCTTAAAGAATGAAATAACATATTTTAATATTGAGTTGATGAGAGAGTTCCTTGGCTAAGTGGCTTGGTGCCTAAGAATGAGGACCTAAATTTTAATACCCAGCACGCAGTTAAGAATCAGATCTGGAATATGTCGATAACCCCAGTGTTGCAGGGGACAGAGGCAGGTGAATCCCAATGTATCACTGTTCAGAAAATCTAATAAACAGTTCTCATCAAGAATAGAAATTAGTTTCAGCAAACCAAAGCAGTATAAATAAAAAGAGGCAATTTTGTGGTAACATTCTTGAGTTATGACATGAGGACACACAGAGTAAGGGCAGAGGATTGTAATTTTGAGACTAGTCTGAACTTCATGATACCCTCTTAAAAAAAAAAAAAAAAAAAAATCCCAGCCAGGCATAGTGGTTTATATTAATCCCAAGACTTAGGAAATAGGTAAGTGGATTTGGGGAAATTAGAGGCCAGCTTCTATGTGATGAGTTTCAGTACCACCTATGTGGCATAGTGAAATACTGGCTCAATTTTTTTTAACTGGAGTGGTGGTGGTGAGACATGCCTTTATTCCCAGCCCTTGGGAGGCAGAGGTAGTCGGATCTCTGTGAGTTAGAGGCCAGCCTGTTCCACAGAGCAAGTTTCAGGACAGGCTCTAAAGCTACACAGAGAAACCCTAAGGAAAAAAAGACTTTAAAGAACAGCAAAATATTAGTATCCAGGCAAAACTTCAGTCTCCCTCTCCTTCATTACATCTGTACACTAGTGTGTATGTGTGTGTTCTGTGTATACACATGTATGTATGTGTTCTGTGCATAAACGTCTGTGTGTTCTGTGCATACATGTGTGTGTGTCCTGTGCATACACATATGTTTGTTCTATGCATACATGTTTGCATACATTTAGTGTACCCTCCATGCACAGAGACCGGAAGAGGAGGCTGGGTGTTCTGATCTATCACTCTACATCTGTTTCAGCTGAGAAAGCATCTTTCTCTGAACCTGGAGCTAGGTTGGCCATCTGCAGGCCCTAGAGATTTTGGTGTCTCCATTCTCTTCAGATTCAACAGTCCAGGGGTTAAAGTAACCTACATAGCCACAAGCAAATTTTTACAAGGATTCTAGGATCTAACCTCAAAATTATGTGTTTGAATGGAAAGGGCACTTAACTGAATACTCTCTCCAGCTCTCAATTAAAAAATTTGTTTTATTATTTTGTTTTGTTTTGTTTTATTTAATTTTCCATTCAAAAATTTACACTTCCTCCCCTCCTCCCATTTCGCTCATGCTACCCCCTCACTTTCCTCCCTCCTCTTCCTCCTTAATAGAGGGCAGGGTACACTGCCCTGTGGGAAGTCCAAGGCCCTCCCCCTTCCATCAAGTCGTAGGAAACTGTGCATCCAAATAGCCTGGGGTACCACAAAGGAAACACATGCTGTAGAAACAGGCCCCAGCGCTATTTCTCAGTCAGCCTCCATTGTCAGCCACATTCAGAGAGTCTGATTTGATCACAAGGTCATTCAGGTCTGGTCCATCTGGCTTTGGTGAGCTCCCATTAGATCAGGCACAATGTCTCAGTGGCTGGACCTCTGTGCTTATAAATGTAGGTATTTAGATTGTGTTTCATAGTAGGGACAAAGTCTTTATTACAGTATCCACCTCCTTGGATAACAGTTGGAAATCACTACCATTTAAAAAGACAAATATTTTTAGCCAGACAGAGTGCTACTGTCTTTTATTCCAAGCACACACAGGCAGAGGATGGTGATATTGTGCATTCAAACAGCCTATGAAACAGTGCATAAATATAGTCTGGGGTACACTGTATACATTGTGTACACTATGAACATTGTGCACATTTTGTGTACACTGTGTACATTTTGTTTACATTGTGTACATTTTGTACACTGTTTACATTGTGTACACAATTGTACATTGGGTACACTGTGTACATTTTGTGTCCATTTTGTTCATTTTGTGCACATTGTGTACATTTTGTTCATTTTGTACACCTTTTGTAAATTGGGTACACTGTGTATATTTTCTGTACATTTTGTACTTTGTGTACGTTTTGTGTACATTGTGTACATTTTGTGTACTTTGTGAATATTGTGTACAATATGTGTACATTGTGTACATTTTGTATGCTTTGAACATTGTGTACAAATTTGTACATTGTGTACATTTTGTACACTACATTTCGTACACTGTGTATATTATGTTCATTTTGCACTGTACATTTTGTACACTGTGTACATTGTGTCCACTTTTTCTACATTGTGTACACTGTGTATATTTTGTGTACATTGTGTACATTTTGATTATAGTAGTGCACATTTTGTGTACATTGTTTATATTTTGTGTACATTGTGTAAACTCTTTGTACATTGTGGACATTTTGTGTACATTGTGTACATTGTGTACATTACATTTGGTGTACATGGAATAAACTGTGTACATTGTGTACATTTTGTACACTGTACATTTTATACACTGTGTACATTTTATGTATATATTGTGAACTCAGTGTACATTATGTGTACACTGTGTACATTTTGTACACTGTGTACATTGAGTACACTTATTGTACATTGTGTACACTGTATACATTTTTTGTACATTGTGTACAGTTTGTGTACATTGTGTACATTGTGTACTCTGTACATTGTGTATATTATTTACACTGTGTAAATTGTGTTCACTTTTTAAATTTTGTGTGCATTATGTACATTGTGTACACTTTTTGAACATTGTTTTCACAGTGTACATTTTGTGTTCATTGTGTACAATTTCTGTACATTGTGTACACTGTGTATATTTTGTGTACATTGTGAACATTGTGTAAATTTTGTGTACATTGTGTGTGCATGGTTTTTTTTGTGTCATTGTGTCATGGTTTATATTTTGTGTACATTGTGTATATTTTGTGTATATTGTGTAAACTTTTTGTACATTGTGTACACTGTGTTCATTTTATGTACATTATGTAAATTTGTTGTACATGGTATAAACTATGTACATTGTGTACCCTTTGTACACTGTACATTTTGTACACTGTTTTTACATTGTACATTTTGTACACTGTGTACATTGTGTGGATTTTGAATACATATTGTGTACATTGTGTACATTTTGTACACTGTGTAGATTGTGTACACTTTCTGTACATTGTGTGTACTCTCTACATATTATGTAATTTTGTACACTGTGTACATTGTTACACTTTCTATACATTGTGTATATTGTGTACACTTTTTGGACATTGTGTACACTGTGTATATTTAGTGTACATTGTGTACATTTTTTACACTGTATACATTGTGTATACTTTTTATACATTGTGTACAAGGTGTACATTGTGTACTTTTGTACATTTTGTACATTTTGTGTACATTGTGTACATTTTGTACATTGTGTCATTTACATTGTGTACATTTTGTACACTCTACTCTTTGTTACACTGCACACACTGTGCAAAATGTGTACATTTTGTGTACTTTAAGTACATTTGTGTACAAGTGTACATTGTGTACAATTTTTGTACATTGTGTACACTGTGTACATTTTGTGTACACTGTGAACATTGTGTACATTTTGAACACTGTGTACATTGTGTATGTTTTGTACATTTTGTGATCATTGTGTATATTGTGAACATTTTGAGACAGTGTGTACATTTTGTACACTGTGTACATTGTGTGTATGTTGTATACATATTGTTTACGTTTTGTGTAGATTGTGTACATATTTTGTACACTGGGTTGATTGTATACACATTTGTACATTGTGTACACTGTGTATATATTGTGTAAATTTTATACACTGTGTACATTGTGTACACATTTTTATTTTACATTGTGTATATTGTGTACACTTTTTGTTTGTCATTTTCATTTGTACATTTGTATATTGTGTACATTGTGTACATTTTATACATTGTGTACATTTTTATGTGTACATTATGCGCATTTTTGTACATTGTGTAAAGTGTGTACCATGTACAAATTTTGTGTACATTGTGTACCTATTGTGTATAGTGTGTACATTTTTGTATACTGTATACATTTGTGTACATTTTTTGTACATTTGGTACATTGTGTACATTTTGTGTACATTGTGTATATTTTTATACATATTTAGATTTGTGTACATTGTGCACATTTTGTGTACATTGTGTACATTTTGTACACTGTGTATATTGTCTGTACATTTTTGAACATTTTGGGTACATTGTGTACATTTTGTATGTATGTATGTGTACATTGTGTACACTGAGTACATACATTTTGTGTACCTTTTCTACACTGTTTACATTGTACACAATTTTTGTACATTGTGAACAATGTGTAAATTTTGTGTACATTGTGTACATTTTGTGTGCATGTTATAAACTGTGTGCATTGTGTTCATTTGTCATTGTACATTTTGTACATTGTGTACATTGTCATTTTACACATTTATTTGTGTACATTTTGTAAATGTGTACATTGTGTACATTTTGTGTACATATATTTTACGTTGTGTACATTTTGTGTACAATGTGCAAATTGTGTACATTTTGTGTACATTGTGTACATTTTGTACAATTTGTGTATAGTGTACATTTTGTTGTGTACATTTTGTACACTGTGTACATTGTGTCCATTTTCTTTTTGTACATTGTGTATACTGTGTTCATTTTGTGTATATTTGTGTACATTGTGTACATTTGTGTACATTGTGTACATTTTTGTAGATTTTGTGTACATTGTGTACATTTTGTACACTGTACATTTTGTACACTTTCTGTACATTGTTTAAATTGGACATTTTCTGTACATTGTGTACACTTTCTTCATTGTGTATATTTTTTGTATACTTGTACACTGTACATTTTTTTGTGTACAATGTGTAAATTTTGTGTACAATGTGTATCATTTTGTACTCTGTGTACATTGTGTACACTTTTTGTACATTGGGTACACTGTGTACATTTTTGTACATTGTGAACATAGTGTACATTTTGTGTACATTGTGTACATTTTTATACATTGTTTACATTTGTGTACATTGTGTACATTTTGTGTACATTCTGTACATTTTGTGTACATTGTGTAAACTTTTGTACATTGTGTAAACTGTGTATATTATGTTTACATTTTGTACATTGTGTACATTTTGTGTACATGGTATAAACTGTGTACATTGTGTTTGTTTTGTACACTGTACATTTTTTACACTATGTATATTTTGTGTACATATTGTGTACATTTTGTGTACACTCAGATCATCTTGTACACTGTGTACATTGTCTATACTTATTGTATATTGTGTACACTGTGTACATTTTGTGTACATTGTGTACACTTTGTGTACGTTGTGTACACTCTGTGCATTGGATACAATTTGTACATCTTGTACATTGTGTACACTTTGTACATTTTGTGAACATTGTGTACACTTTTTGAACATTGTTTCCACACTTTATATTTTGTGTACATTGTGTACAATTTCTGTACATTGCGTACACTGTGTATATTTTGTACACAGTGTGCATTGTATACACATTTTTTCCATTGTTTATACTGTGTACATTTTGTGTATATAGTGTATATTTGTACACTCTGTACATTTTGTCTACTTTTTGTAAATTATTTTCACTGTGAAAATTTTGTGTATATTGTGTACATTTTATTATATTGTGTACACTTTGTACATTTTTTGTACATTGTGTACATTGTGTACACGTTTAGAACATTGTTTTCTCAGTGTACATTTTGTGTACATTGTGTATATTTTGTGTATATTTAGTACAGTGTGTGCATTGTGTACACTTTTTGTACATTGTGTATTATGTGTACCCTTCTTTTGTGTTTTTTACAATGTTTATACTGTGTGTACGTTTTGTGTATATAGTGTACATTTGTACACTGTGTACATTGTGTCCACTATTTGTACATTGTTTTCACTGTACATTTTGTGTACATTTTTAATTGTTACATTGTTATTGTGTACATTGTACATTGTATACATTTTTTTACATTGTATACACTGTGTACATTGTGTACATTTTGTGTACATATTTTTTATATTGTGTACATTTTATGTACATGGTAAAAACTGTGTACATTGTGTACATTTTGTACACTGTTCATTTGGTAAACTGTACATTTTTTACACTGTGTACATTTTGTGTACATTGTGCACATTGTGTACATTCTGAGTACATTGTGTACATTTTGTACACTGTTCATTTTTTATACTGTGTATATTGAATACATTTGGAATACTGTACATTTTGTACACTGTAAATTGAGTCCAGATTTTGTTTGTACGTTGTGTACATTGTACATTTTGTACATTTTGTACATTGTGTACATTTTGAACATTGTGTACATTTTGTACACTGTTTTGTACACATTGTGTACATTTTGTGTACATTGTGTACATTTTTACTGTACATTGTGTAACATTGTGTAATTGTGTATTGTATACATTGTATACATTGTGGACATTGGGTTCATTGTGAAAATTATGTGTACATTGTGTAGAGTCTTTACATTGTGTACATTTTTTGTACATTGTGTAAATTTTATGTATATTTTGTACATTCTGTACACTGTGTACATTGTGTACACTTTATGTACATTATGTACACTGTGTACATTTTGTGTGTATTGTGTACATTGTGTTTAAATTTTATAAACTGAATATAATTGTTCATTTTGTACACTGAACATTGTGTAGACTGTGTACATTTTGTGTATATTGTGTACATTGTACACATTTTGTGTACATTGTGTACATTGTGTACATTTTGTACATCTGTATATTTTGTACAATTTCTTCATCGTATCGTTTTATATTTTTTTTTTCATTGTACAGTGTGTATATTTTGTGTACATTGTATACAACTGTGTACATATGTGTACGTTTTTAGTGTACATTGTGTATATTGTGTACATTGTGTTCATTTTGTGTACACTTTGTACATTTTTCTGTACATTGTGTACATTTTTTACACTTTGTACATTTGGTACAATTTTTGTACATTGTGTACACTGGGGACATTGTGTACCATTTTTGCACTACATTTTGTACATTGTTTATATTGTGTATATTTGATACACTGTACATTTTGTACACTGTGTACACTGTGTCCAGTTTTTGTACATTGTGTACATTGTGTATATTTTGTACACTGTACATTGTGTACACTTTTTGTACATTGTTAACACTGTGTACATTTTGTGTACATTGTAAACTGTGTACATTGTGTACATTTTTTCACTGTACATTGTGTACACTGTGTATATTTTGTACATTTTGCACTTTCTTTGTCCTGTGTTATTTTGTACATTTTCACTGTACATTTTGTACACTGTGTACATTGTGTACATTCTGTGTACATACTGTGTCCATTGTGTCCATTTTGTGTACATTGTGCATATTCTGTACATTTTGTGTAAAATGTGTACGTTGTGTAATTTTTGTGTACATTTTGTGAACACTGTGTACCTTTTGAGTACATTTTGTGTAAATTGTGTACTATGTGTATACTTTCTGTATATTGTGTAAACTGTATACTTTGTGTAAATTGAATACATTGTGGACACTGTGTATATTCTGCAAATTTTGTGTACATTTTGTACAGTGCTTACTTTGTGTACATTTTTTGTACATTGTATAAATTTTTATATATTTTGTACATTTTGTATAATGTCTTCATTGTGTACAATGTGTATATTTTGTGTACATTGTATAAACTGTGTAGATTTTGTACATTTTGTGCTCTGTACATTTTGTACACTGAGTATATTGTGTATATTTTGCACTGTATATTTTGCAGATTTTGCTCTGTACATTGTGTCCACTTTTTGTACATTGTGTACACTTTTGTACATTTGTGTACATTGTGTACATTGTGTACATTGTACATTGTGTCATTCACATTTTGTGTACATTGTGTACACGTGTGTACATAGTGTACATTTTGTACACTGTACGTTTTGTACAATGTGTTCATTGTGTAAAATGTGTGTATTTTGTGTACATTGTATAAACTGGGTACATTGTGTACATTTTGTACACTGTTTACATTGTGTTCACTATTTGTACATTGGAAACACTGTGTACATTTTGTGTACATTGTGTTCATTTTGTATACACTGTGTAAATTATTTGTACACTTTGTACATTTTCTACACTTTTTGTACAAAGTGTACACTGTGTACATTTTGTGTACACTGTTTACACTCTGAACATTGTGTTCATTTTGTACACTGCACATTTTGTACACTGTGTACATTGTGTACAATGTGTACATTTGTTTGGACATTGTGAACATTTTGTACACTGTGAACATTATGTAAACTTTTGTATATTGGTTACACTGTGTACATTTTCTGTACATTATGTACTTTGTGTACATTTTTTGTACATTGTGCACATTTTGTGTACATTGTACATATTGTGTACATTTTATGTACATTGTGTACATTTTGTCCATTCTGTACACTTTTTGTACATTGTTTACACTGTGTACATTTTGTGTACTTTGTTTACACTGTGGAGATTTTTTACATTATGTAGTGTACATTTTGAACACTGTGTATAATGTGTACATTTTGCACTGTACATTTTCTATATTGTGTAAATTTGGTCCACTTTTTGTGTATACTGTGTAAATTGTGTACCTTGTGTACATTTTGTGTACATTGTGTACATTGTGTACATTTTTGTACATTGTGTATATTTTTTTTGTACAATGTACATTGTGTGTACTTTCTGTGTACACTTTGTGTACATTTTTGTACACTGTGTACATTTTTGTATGTTTGTATAAACTGGATATGTTTGTACATTTGTACACTGTGCATGTTGTAGACTTTGTATATTTTGTGTACATTGTGTACAATGTGTACATTTGTGTACATTTTACATTGTGTACATTGTGTACATTTTGTGTACATTTTGGACACTATACTTTTTGTACAGTGTGTTCATTGTTTACAATGTTTATATTTTGTGTATATTTATATAAACTGTGTACATTGTGTACATTTTGAACACTTTGTACATTTTGTACATTTTTTGTAATTGTGTACACTGTGTACATTTTGTGTACATTTTTTTCATTCTGTACATTGTGTACATTTTGTACACTGTACATTTTGTACACTGTGTATATTGTGTACATTTTGTACACTGTATATTTTGTACACTATGTATCGTGTGTAAAATGTGTGCATTGTGTGTACATTGGGTACATACATTGTTTACATTGTGTATATTTTGCACATTCTATATCTTGTACATTTTGTACAATTTTGTTACATTGTGTACACTGGGGACATTGTTTGTACAAAAATTTTGCACCACATTTTGTACATTGTGTATATTTTGGTACACTTGTGTACATTTTTGTACACTGTGTACATTGTGTCCAGTTTTTGTACATTGTGTACATTGTGTATTTTTTGTAAACTGTACATTGTGTACACATTTTTGTACATTGTTAACACTGTGTACATTTTGTGTACATTGTGTACACTGTGGACATTTTGTACATTTTGTGCACTACATTTTGTACACTGTGTATATTGTGTACATTTTGCACTGTACACTTTGTACACTATGAACATTATGTCCACTTTTTGTACATTGTGTACACTGTGTATATTTTGTGTACATTTTGTACATTTTGTGTACATTTTGTACATTTTGTGTACATTGTCTAAACTTTTTGTACATTGTGTACACTGTATACACTTTGTGTATTTTCATTGTTTTATTTTGTTACTTGTGTACATTGTGTACATTGTTTATATTTTGTGTACATGTCTATATAATTGTGTACATTGTGTATATTTTTGTGTATATATTGTGTACATTGTATACATTTTTGTACACTGTGTACAATTTGAACACTGTGTACATGTACATTTTGTGTATACTTATTGTAGATTGTGTACACTGTGTACATTTTGTGTACATTTTGTTTACATTGTGTGCACTCTGTACATTGTGTACATTTTGTACACTGTGTTTATTGTGTTCACTTTGTACATATTGTGTACATTGTGTACATTGTGTATACTTTTTGAACATTGATTTCACAGTGTACGTTTTGTGTACGTTGTGTACAATTTCTGTATATTGTGTACACTGTATATTTTTGTATATTTTCTACACTGTGTACATTGTGTACATTTTGTGTATATATTGTTCCCATTGTGTATATTTTGTTTACACTGTGTACATTTTGTACACTGTGTACATTGTGTATACTTATTGTATATTGTGTACATTGTGTACATTTTCTGTGCATTTTGTACATTTTGTTTACATTGTGTGCACTCTGTACATTGTATACACTTTTTGAACATTGTTTTCACAGTGTACATTTTGTGTACTTTGTATACATTGTGTACAATTTCTGAATATTGTGTTCACTGCATATATATTGTGTACATTTTGTACAATGTGTACATTTTGTATACATTTTGTATATTTTGTATAATGTGTACCCTTTTTGTACTTGTGTACACTCTGTACGATTTGTGCACATTGTGTACATTTTATACACTATATACATTGTGTAAACTTTTTGTACATTGATTTCACTGTGTTCATTTTGTGTTCATTGTTTACATTGTACACACTTTTTGAACATTTTTTACACTGAGTACGTTTTGTGTACATTGTGTTCATTGTGTACATTGTATGCATTTTGTTTGCATTGTATACACTGTGTACATTGTGTACATTTTGTACACTGTACATTCTGTACACTTTTTTTATTTTATTTTATTTTTCTCCATTAACAGCTTCAACTGGGTGTGGGGCAACAGGACCATTCCCAGCACAACCATGAGTGTGGGGTTCCCCGCAGTCTCCCCAGGGCGATGGTTCCTGCAATGATCTCTAGGGGGAAACGGCTCCCCACAGATCCCCTCCCTCCTCCCATACAAAGGCAGGCAGCTATCACGTGGAGAGCACCAGTCAGAGTCATCCATGGTGTCAGACCAAAGGAGAAGGGACTGAGACAAGGAGAGACCCTCCTCTCGAGTGGTGAAGCAATCCACCTCTCCTGGGAACAGAGGGGTGCTCGATGACTCCTAGGTCGAGTGGGGACCAGGCCTTTTTCTTTCCCCCTTAGGCGTCCTAGGGTTCCCAGGGCCCTGCCTTAGGTTGGGGGATTATCCTGCCATAAGTCGCCCGTCCTTGGAGCTCCTCAAATAAAAGGCATCTAGCAGGATTAAAGTAAGCAGATCACAGGGCACCCTGTCTTAGGCCATGTGGAGAACGCCCTCATACCTGTACCATGCCATATTGAGCCGGTTTCTACAACCTCTTTATGGTGTGCTATTCAAGGCGAGGATCCACACTAACTCCCGTCATTGGGCCCCTGCGTCTATCATTAATGGAAAGACTGTGAGGAGTTCCTCAAACAAGAGATATAATGATATAATTTTGGCACCAATAACTCCATCTCCAGACAAGAAGAAAGGGCTTTTTCCCAACCCAGTATTCACCTTTTAGTCTGGCCTATGGTATGTCCTCCTTCCTAAGTGCCTACTCCACATAAAGTTACGTGTGCTGCCTGCCAAAAATTAGGGCAGTGTAAAAGGGATCAAAATCTAAACTTTTAACATATGCATTAAACCCAAACACTTTGCAGCATGTGTCAAACTTTTCTCAACATCTATAAGCAGTTACAAATATCATTTGATCAATTTCAGTAGGAGTACAATGACATACATTGATGTTATCAAATACCACCAGTTCCAGTCTCTGAGCAACAGTGACAGGAACCCCCAGTTTTTCTCCTTCTTAAGTGAAGAGAGGTTAATATTTTAATTAAAATGAGTTCTGTGTCCCAAAGTTTAAAGCCGTCTGATGTTTAGTCTGCAACTCAGCTCCAAAGCAGACTAGAGTTCAAGCTGCAGAAGCAGTTTAGCTTTTGTGCTCCAGGACAGGTGGGGGAACCTGGGTGAGGCGAGTTGGATTCAGCTACATGAAGCACATCCTGGCACTTATGTCCGCCGGGTCTCCCTGGACTCTGGAGGCAGGATGACCTTCTGCAGAGTGGTGTAGGTGGTTTTGTTAGCAGGAACTCCTTTCCTTGGGGGCAGGGGAGACCAGACCAAGGACCTCTCCTCAATCATCTCTGGAAGTCTGGCACTCCTCTGTGTCCCGCAGCCTCGACATCATGTCCAGGATTCATTTTCTTTCTGTGAAAAAAGCACAAACACGTCCTCGACCCCAAATATATATACAGGTCGGGTTTTTTCATAATGCATTGCAAGGGCTTTTTCACCTTGTCTTATCAAAGGTAAGCTTGGTGTCATCAAGCCAGATCCGTTTGCATCAGGATCTGCTGTACACTTTTGTAACTTGTTTACAGTGTAACTTTTTTTTACATTGTGTACATTGTATATATTTTAATTACATTGTATACACTGTGTACATTTTGTACACTATGTACATTTTGTTGATTTTGTGTATATATTTTGTATATTGTGTCCATTTTGTGTAGATTTTATACATTGTGTATATTGTGCACATTTTGTGTACATTTTGAAAACTGTGTAAATTGTGAAATTTTTGACTACATTGTGTATATTGTGTATATTTTGTGTACATTGTGTACACTGTGTCCATTGTGTACACTTTTTGTGCACTGTGCACACTTTTATTTGTACATTTTGTGTACATTGTGTCCATTTTGTGTACATTGTTTACATTTAGTGAGTACATTTTTCTTTTTACACTGTCAATATTGTGTACATTTTGCATTGTACATTTTGTACACTGTGTACACTGTGAACATTCTGTGTACACATTTTGTCCATTTTGTCCATTCTGTGTACATTGTGCACATTCTGTACATTTTGTGTACATTGTGTACGTTGTGTACTCTTTGTGTACATTTTGTGAACACTGTGTACATTTTGTGTACAATTTGTATAAATTGTGTACTATGTGTATACTTTCTGTACATTGTGTAAACTGTCTATATTTTGTGTACATCGTATACACTGTGTTCACTGTGTACATTGTGCACATTTTGTGTACTTTGTGTACAATATTTACATTGTGTACATTTTGTGTATCTTTTGTACATTTTGTACACTGTGTACGTTGTTTACACTTTTTGTACATTGTGTATACTGTGTAAAATTTGTGAACATTGTGTACATTTTGTACACTTTATACATTGTGTAAAATTTTTACATTGTTTTTAGTGTGTATATTTTGCATTTTGTGTACATTGTGTACATATTGTACACTGTACATTTTGTACACTGTGTATATTGTGTACATTTTGCACTGTACTTTTTAATATTTTCTTTTTTTTTTTTAAAATAAAAAAATAAATTTCTGCCTCCTCCCCGCCTGCCATTTCCCTTCCCCTCCTTCCTCTTGCCCCCCTCTCCTTACTGCTCCCCCTCCCTCTGCATCCTGAAGAGCAGTCAGGGTTCCCTGCCCTGTGGAAAGTCCAAAGTCCCCCCCTCCATCCTGTTCTAGGAAGGTGAACATCCAAATTGGGTAGGCTCCCACAAAGCCAGAACATGAAATAGCATCAAAACAGGGTGCCATTGTTCTTGACTTCTCAGCAGCCCTTATTGTCCGCTAAATTCAGAGAGTCTGGTTTTATAACATGCTTTTTCCATCACAGTCCAGCTGGCCTTGGTGAGCTACCAATGAATCAGTCCCACTATCTTCTTGGGTCGGTGCACCCCTTGTGGTCTTCATCGCCTTGGGCACCTGCGAGCCCCTCTAGGTCCAAGTCTCTTGCCAACCCTAAAATGGCTCCCTTAATTAAGATGTGTGCTTCCCTGTTCCCCTAACAAACCTTCCTTTATCCCAATCATCCCATTGCCCCAAGTTACAAGCAAACCTCCCCTTCTCACATTTCTCTCCCCCTCTCCCCTTACCCCCTCTCACCATACCCCCAAGATCCCAATTTTTTGCCCGGCAATCTTGTCTACTTCCCATAACGAGGAGGATAGCTGTATGTTTTTCTTTGGGTGCACCTTCTTATTTAGTTTTTAGGATATCAAATTATATACTCACTGACCTTTATTTATCTCTAGAAATCAATTATGAGTGAGTACATCCCATGTTCATCTTTTTGGGACTGGTTTACCTCACTCAGGATAGTGTTTTCTATTCCATCCATTTGCATGCAAAATTTGCGAAGTCATTGTGTTTTTACCACTGAATAGTATTCTAATGTGTATATATTCCACACTTTCTTCATCCATTCTTCCATTGAAGAGCATCTAGGTTGTTTCCAGGTTCTGGCTATTACAAATAATGGTGCTATGAACATAGTTGAACAAATGTCCTTGTCATATGATTGGGCATCTCGTGTTAATATTCCCAAGAGTGGCATTGCTGGGTCCATGGGTAGGTTGATCCCGAATTTCCTGAGAAACTGCCACACTGCTTTGCAAAGTGGTTGCACAAGTTTGCATTCCCACCAGCAATGGATGAGGGTACCCCTTTCTCCACAGCCTCTCCAGCAAAGGCTATCATTGGTGTTTTGATAGTAGTCATTCTGACAGGTGTAAGATGATATCTCAATGTTGTTTTGATTTGTATTTCCCTGATTACTAAGGAGGCTGAGCATGACCTTAGGTGTCTTTTGGTCATTTGAACTTCTTCTGTTGACAATTCTCTCTTCAGATCAGTGCCCCATTTTTTAATTGGGTTAATTAGCATTTTAAAGTCTAGTTTCTTGAGTTCTTTATATATTTGGATATCAGACTTTTGTCTGTTGCGCGGTTGGTGAAGATCTTCTCCTAGTCATTGGGTTGCCTTTTTGTCTTAGTGACAGTGTCCTTTGTTTTACAGAAGCTTCTCAGTCTCTGGATGTCCCATTTATTCAATGTTTCCCTTAATGGCTGTGCTGCTGGAGTTATACCTAGGAAGCGATAACCTGTGCCCATCTGTTGTAGGGTACTTCCCACTTTCTCTTCTATCAGGTTCAGTGTGTTCAGATTGATATTGAGGTCTCAGAAACATTTGGACTTGAGTTTTGTACATGGTGATAGATATGGGTCTATATTCATTCTTCTAGAGGTTGACATCCAGTTGTACCAGCACCATTTGTTGAAGATGCCCTCTTTCTTCCATTGTATACTTTTAGCCCCTTTATCGAAAATGAAGTGTTCATAGGTTTGTGGGTTAAAATCCGGGCCTTATATACGATTCCATTGGTCGACTTCTCTGTTTTTATGCCAATACCACACTGTTTTCATTACTGAAGCTCTGTAATATAGTTTGAAGTCAGGGATGGTAATGCCTCCAGAAGATCCTTTATTGTATCAGATTGTTTTGGCTATCCTGGGTTTTTTATTTTTCCATATTAAGTTGGTTATTGTCCTTTCAAGATCCATGAAGAATTTTGACGGGATCTTGATGGGGATTGCATTGAATCTGTAGATTGCCTTTGGTAGGATTGCCATTTTTACTATGTTGATCTTCCCCCAATCCAGGAGCACGGGAGATCCTTCCATTTTCTGGTATCCTCTTCAATTTCTTTCTTCAATGCCTTAATATTCTTGTCAAATAGATCTTTCACTTCTTTGGTTAGAGTTACCCCGAGATATTTTATGCTGTTTGTGGCTATCGTGAAATGAGATGATTCTCTTATTTCCCTCTCTGCTTCCATATCCTTTGTGTTTATGAGGACTGATTTTTTGGAGTTGATCTTGTATCCGGCCACATTACTAAAGGTGTTTCTCAGCTGTAGGAGTACATTGGTGGAGTTTTGGGGTCGCTTATGTACACTATCATATCATCTGCAAATAACGAAAGTTTAACTTCTTCCTTTCCAATTCGAATCCCCTTGATCCCCTTATGTTGTCTTATTTCTATTGCTAAATCTTCAAGCACTATGTTGAAGAGGTATGAAGAGAGTGGACAGCCTTGTCGTGTTCCTGATTTTAGCGGGATGGCTTTGAGATTCTCTCCGTTTACTTTGATGTTAGCTGTCGGCTTGCTGTAAATAGTTTTTATTATATTTAGGTAAGACCCTTGTATCCCTAATCTCTCCCAGACTTTCATCATAAAGGGATGTTGAATTTTGTCAAAAGCTTTTTCAGCATCTAATGAAATGATCATATGGTTTTTTCATTCAGTTTATTTATATGATGGATTACATTGATAGATTTTAGTATGTTGAACCAGCCTTGCATCTCTGGGATGAAGCCTACTTGATCACAATGGATAATTTTTCTAATGTGTTTTTGACTGCGGTATGCCAGAATTTTGTTGAGGATTTTTGCATCAATGTTCATGAGTGAGATTGGCCTGTAATTCTCTTTCTTGGTTGAGTCTTTGTGTGGTTTTGGTATCACAGTGACTGTAGCTTCATAAAAGGAATTTGGCAATGACTCTTCTGTTTCTATATTGTGAAATACATTAAGGAGTATAGGTATTAGGTCTTCTTGGAAATTCTGGTAGAATTCCGCATTGAAACCATCTGGTCCTGGGCTTTTTTTGGTATGGAGGTTTTTTTTTTTTTTTAATAAATTTATTTATTTATTTTATTTTTCTCCATTAACAGCTTCAACTGGGTGTGGGGCAACAGAACCAATCCCAGTACAACCATGGGTGTGGGGTTCCCCATAGTCTCCCCAGGGCGATGGTTCCTGCAATGATCTCTAGGGGGAAACAGCTCCCAACAGATCCCCTCCCCCTCCCATACAAAGGCAGGCAGCTATCAAGTGGAGAGCACCAGTCAGAGTCAACCCTGGTGTCAGAGCAAAGGAGAAGGGACTGAGACGAGGAGAGACCCTCCTATCGAGTGGTGAAGTAATCCCTCTCTCCTGGGAACAGAGGGGTGCCCGATGACTACTAGGTCGAGTGGGGACCAGGCCTTTTTTTTCCCCTTACCCTTCCTAGGGTTCCCAGGGCCCTGCCTTAGGTTGGGGGATTATCCTGCCATAAGTCGCCCGTCCTTGGAGCTCCTCAAGTAAAAGGCATCTAGCAGGAATAAAGTAAGCAGATCACAGGGTACCCTGTCTCAGGCCATGTGGAGAGCACCCTCATACCTGAACCATGCCATGTTGAGCCGGTTTCTGCAACCTCTGTATGGTGTGCTCTTCAGGCGAGGATCCACATTAACTCCCGTCATTGGGCCCCTGCGTTTGTCATTAATGAAAAGACTCTGAGGAGCTCCTCAAACAAAAGATATAATGATATAGTTTTGGCACCAATAACTCCATCTCCAGATAAGAAGAAAGGGCTTTTTCCCAACCCAGTATTCACCTTTTAGTCTGGCCTATGGTATGACCACATTCCTAAGTGCCTACTCCACATAAAGTTACGTGTGCTGCCTGCCAAAAAATTAGGGCAGTGTAAAAGGGATCAAAATCCAAAATTTTAAACATATGCATTAAAACCAAACACTTTACAACATGTGTCAAACTTTACCCATTATCTATAAGCAGTTACAAATATCATTAGCTCAAATTCAGTGGGAGTACAATGACATACATTGTTGTTATCATATATCACCAGTTCCAGCCTCTGGGCAACAGTCACAGGAACCCCCAATTTTCCCCCTTCTTAAGTGAAGAGAGGTTAATATTTTAATTAAAATGAGTTCTGTGTCCCAAAGTTTAAATCAGTCTGATGTTTAGTCTGCAACTCAGCTCCAAAGCAGATCAGAGTTCAAGCTGCAGAAGCAGTTTAGCATTTGTACTCCTGGACAGGTGGGGTAGCCAGGGTGAGGCGAGCTGGTTTCAGGTACATGAAGCACAAT